>KE372883.1:305393-324785 GCA_000418225.1 Zizania latifolia | reverse complement strand
ATAATATATTATAATATAAAAATTGTAGTTAATATTTAGCATTGAAACTGTGCAAAATGAAAACACTAAGTATTTTCAATGTACAGCCTACGCTAGAAGGTATCATACGGAACTATAGCAGCCTTCAGATTTTAGCCCAACGGTGTTGATCTCTTGACTGCAGAGAGACATCAGGAGAATCGACGTTAGTGATCTGGTTCCGAGCTTTAGAACCAAAACAGAGTCCAAAGGCGGAGCTGAACACGAACTAAGGTAGATCTCCCCGAATGAGCTGCTCCCGAGCTTGCGGTCGAGGCGGTACTTGTTGCCCACGCGTGGCTCCATCGGTGACGACGACGGCACCCGTAGACGCACTCACACCATTAGACCGGCGCCTAGACCTTGGCCAGTTGAAGCATCTGGCGAATTGCGGAGGGAATTAGGATGAGCTAGGGTTCGAGGGGGGATCGGGCAGAGTGCATGGGATTGGGGAATTTTTGTGGCGGTGGCGCTTTGTTTGCGCGAGCACTACCCACCCGCTCGGCTTAAAGGACAAATTGCAGAAAGGTGTGCGGGCGGCGCGCTGGGGACGGCGGGGTGCGGGCAGCGCGTTGGCGATGGCGAGGTGCGGGCAATGCGCCGCGGAGGGTGGGTGCGGGATCTGGCGGTAAGAGTGAAAAGAAAAGGTGTGCACGAGGAGAGAATGGCGCCGGCGAAAATGATGAAACATATTTAAATCCTAAATTTAAGATAGATATAAAGAGATTTATGAAATAGTTTAGGATATTGATTTATTTAGAGGTGTTATTGGAGCATAATTTTTCTTTAAAATCCTAAATTTTAAATTTAGGAATCTAGATAGAAGCTCTCTTGTAAATGATCTTAGTGATTGATTGAGTACCCATCGATTCTGTCATATATGAAATAATAGATCAAACAAATATTCATCCTCGCAAGAGCCAAGAGAAAAATACAAAACTAACATCGGTAAAAAGGTTGTTTGGATCACGAGCAAGGTGACGCTACTCTTGGTTGAGCCAAGCATGCAGAGACTTAGCCCTATTTATAATGACATGTACAATAGTTTAGATAAGTATTATTTATAATTTTTTGTCGATAGTATTAGATATAGTTGTTTTCTCTCCTTGATATTTAGCCACATTTGTACTCCCTCACCTAACCTTGTCTCCTCCACGTCAGAAAAATCCTGCTCGAAGAAGTCTTGCATACTGTTGCTATGCCCCCGTTGTACATGTCCTGAGGCCTCCTCAGTCCTCTCCTAGATTCTCCGGCTCTTTCTAAAACACTAGAAGCAAACGAGCCAATGGACCATCTCGAAAAGTTACGGTGCAATAAACTACGGGCCACATGATACAAACCATATTAAAATGACAAGACTGACCGCCGGTTAAAAAAAAAACTGAAATCAAACACTATTTCAATAAAAAGGCCGGTTATATAATTAAACCGATGAAAACCAACCTGTTTTTTATTGAACCATCGGACCGATACCGATTTTGAAAAATCGATCGGTTCAATATTAGCACATAAAATATCTCTCCTTTGTAGTTTTTAATGTGTATTTGAGAGTAAGATGATAAATATATTTATGAACTTGAGATTAAATTATTCATATATTTTTATACATCTTTAATAAAACTTTGTTATATTATTTATATACTATTATTTTTGTAAGGGCTTATAAGTTGTGATATTATAATTATAATACAACTCAAAACCGTGATATTTTGATATAATTATAATCTTAGGTATATATTTGTATTTTTAATATCTACTTATACATATTTTACTATCAACTTTTATTATTATTTATATATTAAAATAATATAAAATAAATATAACATTAATAGAAAAATTAACTGACAGTTGGATCAGTAAATCGTCAGACCGACCGGTTCGATTTTTTCACTATGCTACGGATTGAGAAAGCCTAGCCGCATGAGATTCTAAGGGCCGAATGCATCAAAAGTTGCAACAGGCCGCCGAGCCGCTGTAACGGGCCGGGCCGAGCCGAGCCGCACCCGTCCTGCACTCAGCGACTCTTATACGCACCTAATAATATTCGGCTTTGACACTGGAACCGAAATAAATTTACGCACCTAATAATATTGACTCTTATAAAAAAATAAAAAAGCTGGGTTCTGACGCCTCTCCGGCCTCCCCCACCCAGTTCTCTCCCCCAACTCCAATCCGACTCCCCCTCCACGGCTAGGGTTAGGGTTCGGCACCGCCGGAGCGCCTTCGTCGCCCCCGGCTGCGCCTCCTGCGCCCGTGCCCGCGCCCGACTCATCTCTGCCCCCACCGGCGCCGCCCTAATCGCGCCTGCCCTCGTCCCGTACGATCTCGCCGCCGGCCACTCCCGGCTGCTTTGCGTCGATGTAAGGCTTCACCCACCACCTCCCCTCGCAAGATTTCCGATCTGTATGTAGTGCATCTGCTATGCATGTGGCCCCGTATGGTTGCCCATTGACTTTAGTTAACTTGGGAGGCCCAAAGCTGGAAGTGAGAATATCTGATACTTGGCAATCTATCTGTGTTTAATATGCCAATTCTGTGTTCTGGTAAAACAAAACTAGCATTTAGTAGTTTTTTTCAGAACTAATTAGATAGGCAGCAAACTAGCAATTGATTTCGATTGCCCTGCCATTAGCAGCACAACAACTATGCATGCATCAGTACAGCTCAATGGGCACAATAACCTAATTGCAGAATTGAGTTGTGCTAATGCTTGTGTAGCTGTTGTTTTATATATTTGTGATATAGGTGTGAGGTGTGTAGCTTGTTGGTTGGCCAATTGTATTTCAATGGGTAGAGGTGTGATCAGAGATTGAGAGACATTGTGGGGGTCAGCATGCTGGTCATGCATGATTGCAGAATTTGAATAACCTTAGGATGATTCTGTGCTCACAATAATTGAAATTGTTTTTATGTGCTCTTGTGTATTTGGAATATATGTGCCGTCGACCTGTTGTCACTGATTTACCTTGTAACTAATGTGTTTATTGCTTCTTCGTAAACACATTGGTAGCAATGTTGATTGTCGTTTGGGAGATGCAAAATGTTTTTCAGTTTTAGAATTGACTCTGTTTTTGTTGTATGAGTTACAGTATGCTACATTGTCTTAATATTTTCCTATTTCTGCTCTGTTACCATCTGTCCCTGGTGGTTATGTGTTTGGTCAATGTAGCTACCGATCAAGCTCTTGTTGACTTCAATCTCTGCATTTCAGGTGAGATAGAAGCATGATGGCACAGACCCTGAAAGGGATCCAACAGCAATATGCAACTAGTGGCTTTCCTATCCAGCAATATGCAGCAGGTGACTTGACACAGACTGCAGCTGAAATTCTTCACCTGGAGAATATGGATCAGGATACATCCATAGTTCGCAACATTATTCAGCATAAAATGTAAGTTCTTAAACCACCAATATTGGGTGTAGCTTTGACTTTTGCAGATTACTAGTGCCTTAGTACTAGCACGGTGTGGGAGCCCGACCCGCTACGCCATGGGTCAGCTCGCCCAGGTCGAGTCAGGCCTGCTTACCGCAGGCCCAACTGGAGCCACAATTTAAAGTCCGGGCCTACTCAACCCAAAAGACTAGCCTAATGAGTGAGGACTGCCCCTCTATTTAAGTTGTGCTCCCCCACCATCGATACTCGATGTGAGATTAAACCCAACAATCTCCCCTGTCACACATCAAGCCTGCACACTTGGCCCAGCCCGATCTCCTGTGAGGGCACCCGGAGATTCTCCGTGGGTCTTTGATCTGGCTCTGATACCACTTGTCAGTCCTAAACCGCAAGAAGTAGAAGGCAAAAGACAATATCTGGCCGGCTAATTGATCAACAAAGTATACATTATTACATTGTATATCTGTTTGCAGCAACTTTAGCAGAACATTTCAAATACTGCAATGGTAGGGTAGTGTATGATTATTATCTAAAACTGCAACTCTGCCAACAATGGGTCTTTCTGACAACATCATGTGCTATATTGCTATTGTCGCAGTGTACTGGTATTCCAGTAATTTTGACAAAGTAGCCATTTTATGAAATTTACTCTATTTTCCAAGAATGCATTGTTCTGTAGTACTGTGAACATCTGTGCAATAAAATTGGTTTCTTTCTATAATTTTTTTATCATTCTATAAAATGTGGGCAATTTTAGCTGTCGATTGCCAGCATTATTCTGCATCCAAATATCCAACAGTGTTATAAAATGTTGCCTGCATTGTTAGTTTAATGCCATTTGCACTGTGATGCAGTGATGCTGCTAACCATATTTTCATTACTTTTGCAAAGATTGGATTTCATTATTGATCATGTTTTGCTGATATGGTATAGTTAACCTTATTGCACACTAGGACAAGATACTACCTTTGTTCAAGAAATATATACCTTTTTTAAAAGTGTGTAGTTAAACTTTTCAGATTTTATGGTTGCTAACAAGTAAAAGGTTCTTTAGATTGATCGTGTGAAATAATTCAGGTATTTTTCAATGAAAATAACCATAATCCTATGTGCTTAAACATTTTATCCTTAGTTATATAAATTATATCTTCTCTCTCTCTCTCTCTCTCTGCCTTGTCGCTGTTGATTCCTTGAATTTAATATGCTGCTTAAGTCCCAATGTTCAATTCTTCCTCCGGTCACAAATACTTGTTGTTCTGGACACGAACATGGTCTTTTGAATATATGTTCATTCATTTCTACTGTAAGATATTTATAAAACCCATTAAAATTGTAATACTACGATGGTATTTTTCTAGACAAATGTATACATATGATTTTCATGTATCCAATCTAAATATTTAAGAATACATTGATACTCCAAGTTTTGAAAGTTTGGCAGGAGCTTTTTCCAAACAAGTATTTCTGACCAGAGGGAGTACTTATCTTTTCAGACTACAACCCTGCTGCAGAATATGTGGATAATCTGTTGTACAGTCCTTGTTCCTGTGCTTGATTCTTTTAAACAAATATATAGTTTGTTATTTCAAATATTTCCTTTAGAAATACTAGATAATGGTGGAAAAGGAGAGTTCAATTTTTTGTTATCTAATTTATTGCCCATATCTCTTGTTTTCAAAATATATCCTGATTCTTTTTCTTATCCAGAATAGAGTACCTAAAAGAGTGGGAGGAATTCAGCAACTTGAAGGCATCCTATCTTGTGGGCGTTGCAAGAAGTATTGATAAACAACTTTTTGAAGAAGCTGAACAAAAGGTTTGTGCTGCTTCACCCCTGGTGCTTTAATTGGGTGTGATTTATGCTCTCATTCGCACATTCATGAATTTAGCTAGATGCTTTACTCAACATATAATAATGGATAAATACAAAATTCAATATATTCCATTTTTCCTTACACGCTACTGTTACAGCTGAATAGTTTGTTATGCTCAGAAGTTGCTTATTTGGATCAACTAACTAAATAATTCTCAATCACTTGCTAACATCTGATTCTTTCTCAGATTAAGTACATGGATCTTGAGACTTTAAAAGTCAGGTTGAATGCTGTGCTCAGTTCTAGATCATTTGGCAACAGTATGTATGCTTGGGTTTCTTCACCAGCTCCATCCACACTAAACTCACAGCAGCGGCCTGTGATGGAGGTTCCCGTCTTAAGTACGTTCCATGGTAGAGTTGCCCCTAGTCCTAGTAATATGCCCTCTTTTGCATATATTGTATTCCCCACTCAGAGTGAGTTGAGCTGATGAGTTGTATATTTTAACCTCTCAATACACCTTATTTTTTTTAATTTTTTGTTGGCTTGACTTTGGCAGGATATGAACCATATGACCACTATATGGTTACTGCTAACTTTGCTCATTCATCAGCTGATAAACATAAACAAAGGCCTGAAATATTAGCAAACACCATTTTTACTCCATTTCTGCCAACTCTACCGAAATGCAGTCCTAGTATTGATATATTGCACAATGGCCATATAAAGGAACATTTCCAATGTGAGTTATTTTACATCCCCTTGGCCCTTTCTTATCTCTTAAACTTAGCTGTGCTAAAGTTATTTTGCATCATAAGCATTATGGCCATATTTTGCCAGGCGATGCTCATCAAAATGATAGTTCACAACCATCGACCTCTGGCAGTTCCAGTTCTTTGTCAGCAGTGTGTGATCGAACAACATGTTCCAGTGCAACGAGAACACTTCAGATGGATTCTTTCTCAGCAGCAAATGGACAAAACTTTTCTACAAATAATAAAAGTATGTATCCTGTCGGTCAAGGACCTTTGCCGCTACAGCACGGAGGATGTGAGAAAAAGTTAGAGTGTGCATGGAGTCAGCCACTAGAGCAATCAGATCAGTCAAACATTAGCACTGGAGACCATGACTTGTGTCATGCTGAAATACATCCATACATCAAAAGAGAATGCAAACTTGATCGATGCATTCAAATGAAAGAAAAACTTGGTCATATTTCTGACCATGAAGGTTTCTGCAGGGAAAAATGCTCAAACTTAAGCAAACTCCATACACACGACCAATGCTACTTCATGAATAACTGTGGTACTTGTAGCCCTGTAAGAAAGAGAGTGGATGGAGCTGAACAGACATCAAATAGCACTGTATCAAAGCCAACTTCACCTACTTCAGATGAATCTTCTGGAAAGCATTACCCGGCAAAACGCTTGAAGGTTGATATTCCCTGCCTTGTTGCCAATGAAACAGAGAATCCAAAGGAACAACAGGTTGTTGCCAATGAGATTTATGCATATGCTGAAACAGTACAATCTGAAGCTGCTGATTCACCTACAAAGTCACAATGTTGCACTTCCTTGGGGGACAATATTGGTTGCACCAATAATGTACTTGACACGGATATGGTTAGGTTGCCAGAGACTGTTGTACAAACTGAAGAAGAATTACATTTTGAAAATGGTGACATAGAGATGAAGGACTCCAACGTTGAATTATTGTATCAAACATTTATAGGGGCCAACCTGTGTGCAAGGAAGAAAAGAGGGGCTTCAATACTTTATGCATTAACTGCTGAGGAGCTTAGAGATCATTTGCAAAGTCTAACCCATGGTACTTGTCCGGTGAGTGATGATTGGATCTTTTATGAGTTATCTATTATCATAAAAGATTGTCATCAGTTGATGATGTAGTCTAGAGAAACATTGACACTGAGCAGTTGCAAAATTAAATAAATATCCAATGTTAAGAATTTAGATTTTGTTTCACTCATGCTGGCTTGATTGTATTGCACAGAATGTCTGTTCATTTTTTAGCCATAGTTAATAACTCTTATCATGATTAACTTTATTGTTGTAGAGCAAGGTGCCAACTGAAGAATTGCTATCAGTTGAAGGCTTGCCTGATCAGAATACATGCAATTTATGCGGGATGGAAAGACTTCTTTTTGAGCCCCCTCCACGATTTTGCGCTCTCTGCTTTAAAATAATAAATTCTACAGGTTCCTATTATGTTCAACTGGAAAATGGAAATGAAAAAACTTCAATATGTGGCAGATGCCACCATCTTAGTGCTACAAAAGCCAAATATCAGAAGAGATTCAGCTATGCAGAGACAGACGCTGAGGCAGAATGGGTAACATGCTTTTTTTATTTTGCTTGTCATTCGGTATCATATATGAAATACTTATGTTTTGTTTAATTATGTCTTTTCAGTGGGTCCAGTGTGATAAGTGCAAAGCTTGGCAGCATCAAATCTGTGCACTTTTTAACCCTAAAATTGTGGAACCAGAGGCTGAATATACTTGTGCAAAATGTTTCTTGAAGGAGAAGGATAGTGGAGATGTTGATTCACTGGAGCCACTTACTGTTCTGGGAGCATTGGACTTACCGAGAACTAGACTAAGTGATCATATTGAGCAAAGGCTTTCTGAACGGCTTGTGCAGGAGCGGCAACAGAGGGCAAATGCTTCAGGAAAAAGTGTTGAAGAGGTAGTTGTGTTATGAATTTCTTTTACTTTGTCCTTCATACATAATAATTTAATGATGCAATCTACTACCATTGACCATGCACCTCATTGCTGAGCTTTGACCTATTGCACCACAGTTAAGCTATTTTTTCAATTGCATTTTATGCTGCTTCTTTCTGATTATTGTTGATTGAAGATTTGGATTTGCATGTTAGTACTTATATTGTACTCTTCTATGTTTACTCTGATGGTTCATTACTTGAATGTATCTGTATTGGAATGCATTTCTGTTTTTGTACCAATGTTTCAAAAAGTGCTAGGCGGTAAGTGGGCGAAGAAGGTGCGCCTAGCGCCTTGGCTGCCTAGGGAGTGGCTAGGCGTTCATGCCTAGGCGGTGTGGTTTAGACATCTAGATTCTAGACAATACATGTATATATTCAATTTTCATGTAATGACAACATGACATCAATAATAAATTTGCATTGAAATAAGAGAGGTCAACAGCATCACATACCACACATCCATCACATACCATTGGTGATGAGTATCTAGAGAGTTTTTCTTGGTTATTCAAGAAATGACTAAAATGTATAATGATAAATTGCCTAAAGCAATTATTACCACCCATTCGAGAGCAATCAGCAATCAACAATAATAAAACCGGCGATGCGTGGTTGACGTTTTTAACAGCAATCACTAATCAGCAACAGTAACGTTGGTGAAGCACTGAATTATATAATTTTACCTCTCCAATAAGCAACAGCCAACGCCCAGGCCCGACGCTCTCGTCTCCTTGCCTGGCGTTCTCCATGGACCCTGGCCCAACACACTCAGTCTAGATCTTATCAAAAAGCAGGGCGAAGGGCGAGCAGGATCCCAGTCCAGCAGTCCCAGGTGGCGGTATTGGTGGCGGTGAGAAGGTTAGCAGGCTCCCCTCCCAGGCGGCGCTGAGGGGCGAGCAGGCTCCCTTCCTAGGTGGCGGTGGCGGTGGCGGTGGCGGCGAGGGCCAAGCAGGCTCCCTCCCAGGCAGCATCAGCGGTGAGCAGGGGTTGGCAGCGGCGAGAGGCAGAGCCGGCGAGGGAACTCCCTGGCAGTGGCCCAGCGCACCTAGACCACCCAGCGCATTCGCCGCCTAGGAGCCACCTTGGCTGCCTAGTGCCACCTAGGTGGTTTTCCACCTAGCTCCATCGCTTAAGCCAAAAGTGGCGCGGAGCAGCGGTGCCCAGCTCCTAGGCGGAGCCTAGGCAGCTTAGGTGTCTGCTTTTTTTAACACTGTTTTGTACTATATGATGGTGTTTCACTCAGTTAGGTTGTTAATAGTTTTGTCGGTGCATCATAGCAATGCATATTTAATTGGCTTCAGGGTTGCATCAAACTATATGGATGATTATCTTTGGAACACACAATAAAGATGATACTATTTGTTGTGTTTCAGTACCCTTTTTGGTGAAACTATGGCTGAGTTTTTTGTTTGAATTTTATTCGATTCTGATAAAAGTTGGTGCTGCATACAGTTTTCAAAACTGATGTAACTATCCAAGAGATCATATTATAACACATAGCCAAACTTGAGAAGATAAAATTCTGGAATATGCTTTGTTTGTTGATGCTTACTCTTATCTAACCGCTGATCTTAATGTTACCTGCCTATCTCTAGGATTTGTATTATAGTGTGATACTCTGGTGAAACTTATTGGCCTTCTGTCTTTTTTGCTCCAATTATTAGGTACCAGGAGTTGAAGGTCTTACTGTTAGAGTTGTTTCTTCAGCTGATAGAGTACTGCAAGTCCAACCACGTTTTTGGGATTTTTTTAAACGAGAACAATATCCTGGGGAATTTCCATACAAATCAAAGGTGGTTATACGATACTTTACCTGACCAATGCTATTATTATAACATCCATCTTAATTATGCTTTCATTATTTAGTAGCTAATGTGGGTTACTGTTTACCGCCTTTTGTTTTTGTACAGGCCATTCTCTTGTTTCAAAAGAATGAAGGTGTTGACGTTTGTCTGTTCGCCATGTATGTGCAAGAGTATGGTTCCGCATGCCCATTACCAAATCAAAGGCATGTTTATCTTGCATATATCGATTCTGTCAAGTACTTCAGACCTGAAATCAAGTCTGCAAGTGGTGAAGCTCTCCGTACCTTTGTGTACCATGAAATTTTGGTATGACAATACAAACAATCATTCAACACTTTTACTCTTAATTTTATTTTATTGACCTCAGGCCAGTCTGATTTTTCTTCCAATCTGTATCCCCCCAGATTGGTTATTTGGATTTCTGCAAGAAACGAGGGTTTGTAAGCTGTTCCATATGGGCTTGCCCATCTACAAAGCGTGATGATTATGTTTTATATTGTCATCCTACAACACAGAAGATGCCAAAGTCTGACAAGCTTCGGAGCTGGTTAGTTTTCATCATATTTTACATTCAGTCTTAAAATTATTTATGGGCCTTCATTTGGTTATCTTTTGAATATATTTAGGTACCAAAACTTGGTAAAGAAGGCTGTTAAGGAGGGTATAGTTGTGGAGCGTAATACACTCTATGACTTTTTCCTTCAGCCCACCAATGAATGCAAGACCAATATCTCAGCAGCATTCTTGCCATACTGTGAGAACGATTTCTGGCCTGGGGAAGCAGAGAGGCTCCTTGAAAAGAAAGATGATGACACCTCACAGAAGAAAGAGACACAACTAGGAAGGCTCCTACGGGTTGCCAAGCGTGATGACAGAAAAGGAAACCTTGAAGATATTTTGCTTGTGCACAGGGTTATCTGTTTAAAACTTTAAACCGTGGTTTCCCCTTTCTTCAGTATTTTGTAGGCACTTGACCCCTTAATTTCATTGCTGGCAGATTGGAGAAAGGATGCGAGCCATGAAAGAAGACTTTTTAATGCTTTGTCTGCAGCAGTTTTGCAAGCATTGCCACCATCCTATTGTATCTGGTAGTAGTTGGGTTTGCACCAGCTGCAAAAATTTCCATCTCTGTGAACGGTAAGCATTTCTTGTGATTGCTATTATTTTGTTTGACTGACATACCTTTCACATGGTTATGTAGATTTTTGTGACCATATAGAATGCATTTCCCATAACTTAGAACTATCCAGAACAGCACAAATGCAACGTCTGCTCTTGGGGAAAATGTATAGTTGCACACTAGTGCAATCATCAACCTCTAGCTTCATTTTGCTGTGAGCATTTGCCTATCAAACTGCAGAAATGAATATGCATGCCTCTTTTTTATTGTTATTCATTTACTGTTCGTCAACAAGGCACCCATTGATGATGCCATCCTTTTTGGTCATTGTAGTTGTTATGCTGAGGAGCTGAATACCTCTCTGAAGGACAGGCACCCGGCTACAACAAAACAAAAGCATGCATTTGAAAGAGTACGTAATTCAGCTATTTAAGGCAGCCAACACATGCATGCTGTTATTTAATAGATACATGATGGAACTTATGCACTAACCAGATTATCTAATCTCCAATGACAGATAGAGGAAGAACCTCTTCCGGAGACTGATGATGGAGATCCAACAATGGAAAGCAAGTATTTTGACAGCAGAATAGATTTCTTGAAGCACTGTCAAGACAATCAATACCAGTTTGATTCTCTCCGACGGGCAAAACACTCCACAATGATGATTCTTTATCATCTACATGATTCCACTTGTTCTTCTTGTTGCCGTTCCATGGATCAAAAAAGCTTGGCATGGCAGTGTATGGTTTGCCTAGGCTGCAACTTTTGTGATTCATGCTATAAACAAAACGGTGACAGTTTGCATATTCATAAATTGAGACAGACTGACAAACATCACAAACTGCAGCAATACACTATACAGGTATACTTAAATTAAAAACTGAAGCTTCGATATCTCTTATTTGTGTTTTTTAGTCATGAATACTTATTATTTAATCCAAGCTAGCGTCTTTTGATTTTTTTGGCACGAGTCCTGGAATCTGATTTTTTTGGTTTGTTTGCATGAATATATTTGGCATAAGTTGTAGGATTTAAGTGAGTTGCACTTTCATTATTTGGTTAACTAAAATTTTATCCTCTGATTTATCTTGAACATATATGTGAAATTTATTTTTCATTATTCTGATGTGTCGAAGATGTTTATGCTGTCCCAGTATTTTGACTTTGTGCATATCCAATTTTGTAATCAGCATGAATATTAATGTAAGTTTTTAGATTCTTATGTGGTAATTATGTAGTTTCATCCCAAATGTTATTTTGTATTTCCTGATAAAACAGCATGAATATTTACAATACCTTTTAGGCTCTTACTAATGAAGTGGATGATTTCAAAGCAGGATTACCTTGAAGGTTTGGTGCATGCTTCAAGATGTTTCAATCCTCGTAATTGCACTTCCAAACTTTGTTTATGGTTAAAAAAATTGTTCTTCCATGGTGCACGATGTCATACCCGTGCCCGTGACCGAGGAGGTTGCCGTAAGTGTGTATTCATGTGGAAACTTCTGCTTGCTCACTCAAAACTTTGTGATCATGCAGACTGTTCAGCTCCCAGATGCAGGTAAATTATGGTTCATCTGTAATATTGATCTTATCCAGGAATACACATTTGTATTATTAGATAAATTTTATTTCTCCAATTGGTTTGTTGATTATCTTTTCTCGTTTTAAATCTTTTAGGGATATAAAGGCATTCGTGGCTGAAAAAAAGAAGCATGGCAGACCTTAGCAGATCTTAATGAGCTTCATGTGAACTTGTAGCAGTTTTGTTAGACAATACAATTTGTTGCCAAAAATGCAATAAGCTGTTAACCATAGTAGTTGGCGCAGTAGCATGGCGGTGGCGGCGCAGCAGAGATTGTTCCGCTGGTTTGGGGATCAACTTTATCCTCGTATTTATTTGAATCGCTTGGTATTTGTTTCGATGGAGGCATCGCAAAAGCTTACTTAGAAAACCTGACATGTCGTTGACGCACATACCTGTATAGTTTTCTTCCATATTGCAGCTAGATCAACAGCGTAGAGGCTTTTATTCCTTATTTCTTTTTAAATCCTTTTTCCTTGATTTTATATTTGTATTGAACAAGGCCACATTTTGTTCAGTGTTGCTGTGCCGTGGCAATGTTCAAATTCAATGAATGTGTATATTTACTCCTTTACCTTGTTCTTCCTGACTGTATATGATCTGTGGTGTTTGTAGAACCGCATTTTTTTCACACCCATGTCTCGAATCTGTTTCAAAGTCGGATAAAGAAGCCGGCGCTGTGCTCACTAGAGTCTGAGATCAAATCACTGGACAACAGCCAGCTGTGGTGCTCCTGCTGTCCACGCAGGGGGATAACGCGCTTGAATGCATATGCCTTGCTGAAACTCTTGAATTTTATTGACCAAATATATGGGTATATATACATGATAAAGGGTCTCTTTGTATGTACAAAGAGACCCCAATGAATGGACATGTGTACGGAGGGAACTGCAAGGGGTAGTTCGAGACTCTTAGATGAGATCATTTCATTCGTAACAACCCCCTTGATTAAATCCACCATGAAGATTAATAAATGTTTATTCCCTAAAACCACATAGGAAAACATATGAGAGATAATATGAATGGTATTGTTTTATCATGAACTTGAAAGAATTTAAGGTTCTTTGATATTTCCTAAAATCCCTGATGGAAAAAACTGAAAATATATAATATACTTGTCTTAATATTGTCTTATTAAAAACTTTATGTGAGAACTTAAAGAGTAGAACTCGTAGAAAGAAAATAGTACAATATATACTTTAATAAGGCATACTATTGGAGGATTCTTTCTTAGAGCATCTCCAAGAAATTTGACTCCATATATAGTTTTTTGTGATTCTTTTTAGAAATGCAAATCACTTTAAATGTGTTTCTCTTTAACAGATTCCTTAAATTTGAGTCCCTGTGTATGCTCTCTAAAAGTAGGAAGCGAAATGATTAATTTTTGGAATCCTTTATTTTTGAGAGTCATTTAGAGTATCTGTTGGAGCTGATTTTTTAGCTATAATCTTAAAAATTTAAGGAATAGAGTTCTTTCGAGCTTCTCTTAGAGATGCTCATAAACCTTACAAATTTCAAAGATGTCTATATCAATCCCATGTACATAATTTTCAAATGTAGAGGCTGGTAGAGATTTATTGAAAATGTTGACGAGATTATCACAAGATTTAATTTGTAAGATAGTTATTTATCTATTTTGCTGAAACTTATGAGGACAAAATAACTTGGGAGCAATAAATTTGATAATATTGCTCTTGATATAGCCTCATTGTATTTGAATAACACAAGCAACATTATCTTTTGTTTATTTAATTGAACAAATACAACACGACTGTTGTATGTGGTTAATCATTAGACGAAGCTATACTCATTCATGTGATACCTCATATAGTGCAATGATTTCAAAATGATTTATGGAGGTAGCCACTAACGACTGTTTAGATGATTTTTTTTTCAAAATTTTCTGGATATAGGCAGACTGGTGCACTATGATTCCTAAATGAAAGTGCTTGATTTGTATAGCTAAGTAAAAATTTGGTTTTACATAAATCCTTCATCTCAAATTGTGTCTTAAGATGATTGTATGCTTCATCATTATCTTGTTAATTGCCAATGATATTTAAATTATCAACATATACTGATATGATGTAAAATCCCATAGAGGACCTTTCGATGAAGACACATGGGCAATCATCATTATTGGAGTAACCCCTTTGAATAAGGTACTCATTGAGTTGGTCGTACAACATTCTTCTCGATTGTTTAAGTTCATAAGCTGAATTATTAAGTTTTACATAATATACATTACGATTTGTATTTTAATTCATTATACACTACCACAGAAACATAGAAATTGTCTGTAGTAATGGGTAATAACCTCTATTAGTGATTGGGATATCTCCCGTCACTCTTATCACGTCAATAAAGCCCTGTTATTAGTGATAGATAAACGCCCGTCACTAAAAGGACTCTTTAGTGACAAGCCAAAATATCCACCCGTCACTATAGGGTACCCTTTAGTGATGGGTCACAATGTCAACCCGTCACTATAGGGTACCCTTTAGTGACGGGCGACAATGTAAATTTGTCACTAAAGGATGTCATGCCGGTATGGATGTGGACATGTACAAACCCTTTAGTGACTAGCCAGCACTGACACCTGTCACTATAGGTTACCATCATTGACAGGTATTTATTTAGGCCCGTCACTAATACTATGATCGTATTATAAAAAATATTTTTTTTAGGTTGCATCCTAAATCAAAGACATAATTTAGCAGCCAATATTTTACATTGCAAACACATCACAGAACATCAACTTCATCAAAGAACACCACAACACAATTTATATTATAAAAGCAAAGCATACATTACATAAATGAGCCATTCACCAACTGTTACAAGTCATATTTTTATATTACAACCAATAAAAATTAATTCATGTCACTACAATAGAAATCTCCCTTCGAAGAGATGACTTGTTCCATTAAGAATGTTCCTAGACATCCTCGGATGCCATGCAAGTCACTCTCCTTGAGAAAATTTTCAGGTATGCTTAATTCCTACGAAATGAGTTTTTTTACATTAGTCGATGTTTACATAGTATCTTACTTTTGGCTTTTGAAGTTTCGCTGCCTTTAAGGCCATGATCATATGGTATGTGATATAAAACCTGCATTAGTTTCAAGGAGGTTGAGTGTAGCACTGTTATAGAAATACACGATTAGTGAGGATGATACATTTAATCTAGATAAGGCAAACATTTAGAGACTTACTAGCACTGTAGTTTTATGCACTAACTGTCAGCATTCTGTTGCGTTTGATGTATTGGCACTGGCACCGAAAGCTCTATAACTAGGTACAACAAAAATGAGTTCAACGAGAATAGGTTAAAGGTTCAACTTGTAAAAATAAAGTGAAGAAAACCTTACTCATCGATTATGCTTTTGATTATAGAGTAGTCTCTCTCGGTGCCATCGCCATTGGGTCCTAACGGTCTTGCTGAGTCGATATACCATACGATGTTCCACTTGGGGGCGAAGAGTAGTAAGACTCACTGTCCTCCCGTATTGTGTACGCCCATTGTAAAATATTCTTTCCGGATGGATAGAGATAAGAATTTATTTATGTAGTTCACGCATAACTCCCTATCGGACTCGATGGTTGACAATGCTAACATCTGTGGGTCAAGAAATAGGAATTGTTATTTTTTCTTACATCCTATCCATATTAGCCTACATATTTAAAAAAGGAAAAAGTCTAAATTACATCCTTGAAGTATCGCTGAAGTCTGAATAACCCCCTAAAGAATTTTATCGTCTGAAAAGCACCCGCGGTATTACAAAACAGTTCAATTTTTACCTTTGAAGGATGGTTTTGCTGATATGGCGAAACCTGTTAGGGAACAGGAAGGCTACGCTATCACAAAACAAAACTTTTTCTACCCCGTTCAACCTAGGAACCATGCGAGTAATGGGATCATGGATCGTTACCTCTAGCCGCGAGACGTGCTAGGGCAGCGGAAGAAGAGTTAGGGAAGCGTGTCCTCGATCAACTTTGCCTAGCTCTGTCCGATCCTCGGCGATGAAGACGATGCAGCCTTGTGATCCTCACGTCGAGATGATCAGCACCGCAATTGCAGCGGCGCCTCTACGGTATCCACACGTATAGGGACGGGATCACTTCAAGCTGATATGCTAGTACCGCGTGAAAGGTTAAGGAAGATGTGGCCACAGCAGGTGAGGCCAGGAGAGAGGTGGCGGCTAGGGTTAGGGTAGGGGTGAAACCAACAGCAGGCCCAGCAGCAACTGTCTTTTCGTCCTAGCCCCTCCTCTCCTTATATAGTGCCCTCTCATGGGCCTTTAATCAGTATTAAAGCCCAACATATCTAATCTGTTCGTCTGGCCCAGAAGTTCTAGTCCAGGCCCAGAATTTCTAAAAATAACCTTCTATATGGATTTATTTCTGTCAGGAACTTTCGGTCCAACCGAAACTTCTGGACCAGAAACTTTCGGTCCAACCGAATCTTCTGAAAATAATATTCTGTATCGAATTTATTTTGACCCGGAAGTTCCGATTCCACCTAGAACTTCTGATTCGTCCATAATACATCTCTCAGACAGGCCTGAAACTTTTGGTCCAACCGGAACTTCTGGTTCCTCTAGAAACCGAAACTAGGGCTGGTCCGGAACTTTCGGTCGAACCTGAACTTCCGGTTACACTAGAACCCAGAACTTTCGGCCTCAGGCCAAAACTTCCGGTTCCCCCAGAATTCTCTTGGGCATATTTCCATCAATCTCCCACTTGTACAAGAGCTAATTCTTGCAAGCTTTAAATCCCATCTCCTAAAGCGTGTGACCCGATAGGTTCATATGTAAACGGCCGCTACTCGGAAACCCTTTCCGGATCGCAAGTCAATAGCGGTACCTAGCAGTACATACTGACCCCCGAATGCATACAAAAGATCATATCAACTGAACCTTGATATACTCACGCACCAATCCATTTACCACACGACATCAGTCAAGCTTAAGGCGAGATTCGTGCCACCCTTGTGATAGCTAGATACTTCACTCGATAAAGTAGTGGATTAATCATGATTAACTCTTTAATCATAGTGGCATGGCCATGCACTTTTTCAATCCAACTATCTCGAGGGGCCCAGAGACGTCTCTCCCGTTATTTAGGAGGGGTAAATTCTATCTTGATCGCTCACATCCCACGACATGTTTTATAACATACAGAAAGCAACCTTTATAACTACCCAGTTATGGAATAGCATTTGGAAGCTCCTAAGTGTGTTACTACATATTCTGGAATTAATGATGGTCTTAGGTCAAAGGATTCTACAGGTACACCATTTGAGATGACAACTGATGGCACATCAAGAATAACAATCCCAGCAGTATCTCAAGGTGGGTCTATCCAGCACCATATTCTCTAACATGTGTCCACATCACTGATTTGATATCCTCATATCTATGATCCGTGAAACATGATCATCAATTAGTCAAATATGCTAATCTATAAATCATCACTGTCCCACATGATGATATGTGATTAGAGATCATTTAGAATAACATCATTATAAAACAAAAAGTTTCACAAATAAGTCACATACTTGCTGATCAATGTAAAAGATAATTATTCAAGGAACAAGATAACCAATTATCCAAAATACATCAGTATAGAAAAGACTCCTTCTCTCACAAACACTAGACTTTATCACACAAGTATCTAATACCCATAGAGCTCAAGTGCGCCTCATGCTTGGGCTGCGAGAGAGGTTTCGTCAACGGATCGGCAATATTCGAATCCGTGTGCACTTTGCATGTCTTTACATCACCTCTACCTATGATCTCTTGGATGAGGTGATAGCGTCGTAGTATGTGCTTGGACTTCTAGTGTGACCTAGGCTCCTTGGTTTGCGCAATGGTACCACTATTATCACAATAGAGGTCCATTGGACTGGACGCACTAGAGACAACACCCAACTCAGAAACAAACTTTCTGATCCAAATAGCCTCCTTTGCAGCTTCAGAAGCTGTAATGTACTCGGCCTCTGTTGTTGAATCTGCAACCGTTTCTTGCTTGGAACTCTTCCAACTCACTGCGCCTCCATTAAGGCAGAACACAAATTCAGATTGCGATCTCGAATCGTCCTTGTCGGTTTAGAAGCTAGTGTCGGTGTAACCATTTACAACGAGCTCCTCCGCACCTCCGTAGACTAGGAACATATCCTTAGTTCTTCTCAAGTACTTGAGGATACTCTTTACCATCGACTAGTGATATTCACCCGGGTTTGATTGGTATCTGCTCGTAACACTTAGAGCATAGGAGACATCTAGGCGTGTACAAAATATGGCATACATGATGGACCCGATTGCGGAAGCATACGAAATCACACTCATCTTCTCTAGCTCATCATGTGTCAAAGGACACTGACTCTTGCTGAGAGTAATACCATGTGACATTGGCAAGAAACCTTTTTTGGAATCCTGCATATTGAACCGTTTCAATACCTTGTCAATGTACGTGCTTTGGCTTAATCCAATTAGCCTTCTTGATTTATTTCTATAGATCTTTATGCCTAATATGTATGCTGCCTCTCCAAGATTTTTCATTTGAGAAACTTTTTCGCAACGAAGATTTAACAGCATCGAGCATTAAAATATCATTTTCAATCAACAATATGTCATCTACATATGCGACCAGAAATACAAGTGTGTTCCCACTAGACTTTTTGTAAACACAAGGCTCTTCTTCATTCTTGATGAAACCAAACCCTTTGATCACTTTATCAAAATGAAGATTCCAACTCCGAGAAGCTTGCTTCAGCCTATAAATGGACTTTTGAAGCTTGCAAATTTTCCCAGCATTTTTTGGATCGACAAAACCTTCAGGCTGTGTTATGTACACATCCTCGCTTAGGTTTCTATTAAGGAAAACCGTTTTGATATCCATTTTCCATA
>KE372883.1:250834-263340 GCA_000418225.1 Zizania latifolia | reverse complement strand
CTGGCCGAGGGGCGTTGTAGTGATACTGATCTCCATGGGTGTAGGGTTGTCCTCCGAAGTACGCAGCTTGGTGGTACCCCTGTGGGATACCATTGGGTGCCCCCCTTGGTGGCACGAGGTTTGGCAGCTCGTTCCTCTCGATGCCATAGGTGATCTGTGGGGCTTCATGCCTCGTCGGCCCTTGCGGAACAGGAGTTGGTTGTTGAGATGGCCGAGGAGGCTGTGGAGGTTGGGGAGCCTGAGGGTGGTTAACTGGGAAATACGTCGGACCCCGTAGCGGTTCCTGAGCCACAGTACCCTCGACAGTTTTCTTGATCAATCCATGGAGAGTGTTAACTAGGACCCCGAACTGATTGATGAGGGCATGGTTGACTGCACGGTCGACGGCCTCTTGGAAGTTGACATGGGGGCTATCAGGCCAGTGACTAGACTCTCCTGTGAGGGTGAGCTTTGGCAATTGGTTTTTCTAGACAGGTCCTGATCAGGTCATGCCAAAGGATTCGAGGCACAGCTTCTGATAATCGTCGATGTGCTTCTGTACTGCCTCTCTTTGCTCCTCATTCAACACTTCCATGGTGACCTAGATGACATTGTTGCTGTCGAATTCTCCCACCATGATGGGAAGTGTCGTTGAAGATGGTCCCACCGGGCGTGCCAAAAAGCGTGTTGGTGAAGTTTTTGGTCACACGCGTGGCCTGAGAGATCTGCTTAACTCTAGTGCAGGTCCTAAATTTGCGGTTCGTGGCGTGTCAATCAGTTTGATCCTATAACTGATAAGATAGACAAGAAACGTAAGCAGTAACGTCTATCGGCCGTTGAGCCCATGGTTTTGACGTGCATCAGGACATACATTAAATGGAACGCAATAATAACCTGGTAGAAATTATATGACGTGACATATCAGAGGTATGATATAAAGAATAAATCTACTGTGTGATCTATCGGGATAAAATCATCAGCCTGAACCATCTGATCGGCCTGGCATAGTATCGGGGCCGATATTAGGATGCACGAGCAAGACAATAACGCTTAGGCCGATATGGATTGCCCGATCCCGATGTCCGATACAACTATAAACATGCAGAAAGATAACCTATTCGGCTTATACTCCGATAGAACCTGGTTGTAGCATACCCGGTCAGTTTTCACATTATTATTCACTATGACCGCAAGATTGGACCGAACCAAGACAGTCGCTAAGTCATAACGAACTACAATACAAATCAGATCGGCAAACACTTCATCCAGATGAATGATACGTGACATGAATCAAATACATAAACTAAGATGTCAAACTTAACCGATGAAGCCTCAGATTAATATATTTGATCTAAACCACGCACCTGATACAGCATGATCGATACATAGACTAAGATGTCGGACCTAACCGATGAAGCCTTAGACCTACTAATCAATACATGTTTGGCGAAACATACCTCTCGCCAGAGATCGGAACGATGTAGCCTCGCGAGAGAGCAAGAACTTACCGGTGGCAAGTTTGGCGATGCGCCGAGAGTTTGTCGTGTTGATTGATCTGATGATGCTAAACTAAGCCTAAACATTACATATTTATAGTCTGGAGACTTGCTGTCCTACATGGATACGACTGCAACTGATTCCATCTTTATCTCTGCAACAAAATCTATCGTCCCTTTTTATTGGCTTCTTCGTATCTTTATCCGATCACACGCGCGTATTGCGGTTGGGCTTCATTGACCATGCTTTGACCGGACTCCTTGACTTCCATTGACTGTGCCAAAACTGTGTTGGACTTGGGCCTTACCAAATTTTGCCGTTAACACAACAGTGATGGGCGGTAGTTATTACCTGTCACTAAAGGTGACTCTTGTCCTCAGCACAAAACTTGTGCCGTCACTACAAAAGTGACCGCACAAGTTTCATGTCGAAACTTGGATAGATGCCATGGGTCAGCCTGTTAGGGATGAAGCCTAGTCTGACACGTCCACACACCGGTGGATGTGTCGAGCTAGGCAACATCCCTCACAAGCCTTCATGGCCAAAAAAAGAGAGGTAATGAAAAGAAATTTTTGTGTTCTGAAGACAAAATGCAGGTAGCCAGGGTATTTATAGGGGCTGCACTAATAGCAATTAATGGTGGCATATACTATTCTCCACTAACTACCTGCAGTAATGAAGTATATTAGTGACGGGCAATAACTACCGTCCGTCACTAATGACCACACCCGATCATTAGTGATGGGCGGTAGTTATTGCCCATCACTAATGAGTTCACACTAGTGACAGGCGTTAACGGCCGACCGTCACTAATGTCCTAGTAGGACTTGGCACAACAATTGTGCGGTCACTATCAAAGTGATCGCACAACTCCATACATTTATTGTGACATATATGACTTGCCACAAAATTCAACTTATAATACTCATCCACATCTCAGTATTTCAACATTCATTGCACATATATTACACAAATTAGAAAAGTAATATGTTACACTTAAAAGACAAATGTCCATGATATTACAAAGAAGATCGATCATCGCAACAACAATTATATATACAATTTAACTTTCACCCTTTTTGTTTTCTTACTTTCTTAACGTGCAATCCTTTAGCATGGTCGGAGCATAGGTACAGAGTTTTTTCATCTAGTTTTGTTGGAGAATGCAAAGGCTACGCTGGCTAAAAATAATTTTTTTCTACTACGTACACCAGAAAATCTTGCTAGAGAGGGACCATAGATCGCTACCACTTGACGCGTAGAGTAGCGAAAGAAGTATTGGAGTAGTGAGCTGATCCAACACACATGCGCTGATGTGGTCGGAAGTTGTGGCTAGGAAGCCGATCAACGTGGTCAGGAGTTCTCTAATCCAGTCGGGAGTCCACGTCTGACCTCCTGATCCTCAAGCCGATGGCACTTGCCAATCCGATCAGTGACACTGGTGTTGATGTCGATGAGCGAAGCAGTAAAGTGATGCCTCTACTGGTATCCACATATCCAGGGGTGGAACACCGATCCAAGATGTACTAGCACTCAGGAGATCAGTGAGATGGCTGGGCTAGGGATAGGGTTTGCTCGTGGTGGCTAATAGATTAGCACGCGCCAAAAAGCATGTTATGCATGAGCCCCTTGCCCTCATATATATAGATGTCCTAGCTTGGGCCCTTTTGGGCCTAACCAGGACTCTACTTGGATCTCGATCTGATCTGTTCGGATCTCTATCAAAACCATTTGGATCTCTATCCAAGCTGAGCCTGATTCGAGTCTATTTGAATCTAGTGTTCTAACCCGTTAAGTATGTGACCCTATAGGTTCACATATATCTTGGTTAACGTATGGAAACTGCTTTTAGTACTCTATTAATAGCGGCCTCTAGCAAAGCATATTAACCTAAGTATACGTAAAGATCATATCGACTGAACCTTATAGTGTTTCTCATGTATAAATCCCTTTTCCTCACGATATTGATCGAGCACAAGGTAAGACTTGTGTCATCCTATTAATAGCTCAATCTCTCTCGATCTCCGTATTGGATTATAACTTGTGATCAATTCCTTAATCATATTGGCATGGCCATGCACTTTTATAATCCACTACATCGAGGGGCTAGACATATCTCTCCCATAAGGAGGGGCAAATTCCATCTTGATTACTCATATCCCACTACATATTTCATAGTAGACCCGATGAATACTTTTATAACTACCCTGTTATGAAATAGCGTTTAGTAGTCCCAAAGTAAGCTACTTCACATGTTGGGAACCATGGTGATATCAGGTCTAAGGACTTTATATAAACACTACTGAAACCTACTGATGACACATCACATCTCAATAGTGTCTCATAGTGGGTCTATCCAACATACGTCCATGTTATTGATTTGGTCTCTCCATACCCATAATCTATGAGACATGATCATCAATCAATACACATGTCAATCTCAGTCATATCTGTTATATATATACGACTTATATCTAATCAGAGATCATTTAAAAATAGTTACATTATGAGTCTCATGAATGAGTCACGTACTCATTGATCCACAATAATAATTTCTATTTCAAGGAACAAAAATAACTTTATTTTATAAACATAGTGTGCCACATACAACACGTACAACATGTGCCTCATTCTTGGGCTGTGGGAGCGGCTTTGTCAACGGATCTATAACATTCAGATCAGTTTACACTTTGCATATCTTTACATCTCCCCTATCCACTATCTTGTGGATCAGATGATATCGCCAAAGTATGTGCTTAGACTTCTGGTGTGACCAAGGCTCATTGGCTTGTACGATAGCACTACTATTATCACAATAGAGGTCTATCAGACTAGAGGCACTAGACATCACACCAACCTCAGAAATAAATTTGTTGATCCAAGCAGCTTCTTTGACAGCTTCCGAAGCTACTATGTACTTGGCTTCTATTGTAGAATTAGTTACCGTCTCTTGCTTAGAACTCTTCTAGCTTACCGCTTCACCATTGAGGCAGAAAAGGAATCTAGATTGTGATCTGTAGTTATCCTTGTCAGTTTGGAAGCTGGCATCAGTGTAACTACTTATAACGAGCTCTTCCTCACCTTCATAGACTAGGAACACATCTTTAGTTCTTCTCAAGTACTTTAAGATGTTCTTTATAGCTATCTAGTGACTTTCACCTAGATCCAATTAGTATATGCTCGTAACACTCAAAGGATACGAGACGTTAGGGTCTGTACAAAGCATGGCATACGTAATAGATCCAATTGCCGAAGCATATGGAATCACATTCATCATATCTCACTCATCAGATGTGCTCGGACATTGAGTCTTGCTGAGACTTATACCATGTAACATAGGTAGAAAACCTTTCTTGGAATCCTGCATGTTGAACCTCTTTAACACTTTGTAAATATACGTATCTTGGCTTAGTCCAATTAGCCTTCTTGATCTATTTCTATAGATCTTGATACCTAGAATATATGCTGCTTCTCCTAAGTCCTTCATAGAGACTATTTTTTCAATGAAGACTTAACATATAAGATAATAAATACAAGCGCGCTCCCACTAGCCTTCTTATAAATACAAGGCTCTTCTTCGTTTTTGATGAAACTAAATCCTTTGATCACATCATCAAAATGAATATTCCAACTCCGAGATGCCTGCTTTAATTCATAAATGGATTTTTGCAGTTTGCATACTTTTTTAGCTGATTGCGGATCGATAAAACTGGTCGGCTGTGTCATGTGCACATCCTCACTCAGGTTTCTATTAAGGAAAGCTGTTTTAACATCCATCTATCATATTTCATAATCAAAATATACAGCAATTGCTAGAATGATCTGAATAGACTTTAGCATTGTGATAGGTGAGAAGGTTTCATCATAATTAACTCCATGAATTTGTTTGAAACCTTTAGCTACCAATAATACTTTATAGATGTGAACATTTCTATCTATATCTATCTTCTTTTTAAAAACCCATTTACACTCAATGGTTTTTACACCATCGGGTGGGTCAACCAAGTTTCAAACTTGATTGCTATACATGGATTCAATTTCAGATCTCATGGCTGCAAGCCATTTCTTAGAGTCTGATCCCACCATTGCTTCTTCATAGGTCTTGGGCTCATCGTTGTCCAACAATATATCCCATTCTTGAGCAGTCAATTACATGAACCTCTTAGGTGCATGTCATATCCTCTCTGACCTACGTGGTGCTACTATATTTACAATAGGTTCTTCAACATCTTGATTATTCTGTTGTGGTTGTGTGGGAGTCCAAACATTTTCAGGTGTTTCTTAAATTTTTTAAGATGCAACGAGCTCCCACTAACCCTTCTTTAGAGAAACTCTTTCTCTAAGAATACACCATGTCGAGCGATAAACATTTTGCCTTATTCTTTATTATAGAAGTAATATCCTTTAGTTTCCTTAGGATACCCGATAAAGAAGCATTTATCAGGCTTAGGAGTGAGCTTGTCAGATTGTAAATGCTTTATATAAGCCTCACATCCCTAAATCTTAAGAAATGACAAACTAGGACGTTGTTCTATTCATATCTCATATGGAGTCTTCTCCACTAACTCATCATTGATCGGACCATAATTAATAAGATATGATTTCTTCGCTTGGAGACCCTATTCCACCGAGGTGTTCTGGGTGGAGATAATTGTGGAACAATTCCATAATCCTTTGGAAGATTACTAAATTCATGGCTCAAATATTCGTCTCCATATTCCGATCGTAGAAACTTGATTGTTTTGCCTAAATGATTCTGTACTTCATTCTGAAATTCTTGAACTTTTCAAAGGACTCGGACTTATACCTCATTAGATAGATACACTCATATCTACTAAAGTCATCGTTTGAAGTTATGAAGTATTGAAAATCACCTTTGACTATTAAGCTCATTGGTCCATATACATCAGTATGTATGAGTGCCAACAAGTCACTTGCCCTCTCACTTTATCCCATGAAAGGCGCCTTTGTCATCTTGCCAAGTAGACAAGATTCACATGTCTCAAATAATTCAAAATCAAAAAAGTCGAGAAGATCATCTTTATGGAGTTTCTCCATGTGTCTCTAATTTATATGGCCTAAGTGACAATGCCAAATAAATGTGGGATTCAAATCATTAAGACGTTGCCATTTCGTATTAATGTTATAGACGGGAGATTCTTTAGGATTTAAAATGTATAATCCATTCACTAATGGAAATTAACAATAGAACATTTCTTTAAAATAAAGAGAACAACCATTGTTCATTGATCTAAAGTCATAATCTTTTGCTTGCAAACATGAAGCATAAATAACATTTTGACAGAAATGGAACACAATAACAATTATTTAATTCCAAAACTAATCCTGAAGGTAGAGACAATGGCATGGTGCTAACAGCAACCATAACAACTCTTGCTCCATTGCCCATTCAAAGATCCACTTCGCTTCTAAGCAAACTTCTACTTCTTCTCAACCCCTGCAACGATTTGCAAATGTTAGCAACTGATCCGGTATTAAATATCCAAGAATCCATAGATGAAGTATCAAGATTGAATTCTATAACATTTATACCTAAAGCAGAAGTTATACTTCCTTTCTTATTCAGATCTTCTAGGTACTTCTTGCAGTTCCTCTTCTAATGACCCGACTCCTTACAGTAAAAGCATAGTGCATCTTGAGCCACCCCTTTCTTATCTTTTTTGGTCTTGGAATTGCTCGCAATCTCATCGGGAGTCAATTTCCTCTTAACCGCACATTTTTTTACTTGGGGTTGACGTTTACCCTTTTGCAGCATCATCACATGATTACTATTTTTTAATGCTTTCCTCAATGGTTTTTAGCATCCTATGCAGTTCCGTCAAGGTTTTGTTCATACTATTCATATGATAATTCCGTTTGAATGGTTCAAAACTTGATGGCAGGGATTGAAGAATCAGATCAGTAGCCAACTATTGGCTAAGGGGAAAACCAAGTTTTTCCAGACTCTCAATATAGCCAATCATCTTGATAACACGGGGGCTGACAGAGATTCCCTTTAGCAAGCCTGCACGCAAATAAGAAATTTGAGGTGTTGAACCTCTCGACCCTCGCTTGGTTCTCAAACATACCACGTAGACCCACAATAATATTGTAAGCATCTGTGTTCTCATAATGCTTCTGAAGCTCAGAGGATATTGTGGCAAGCATGAGACAGCTTACAACAAGGACATCATTAGTGTGCTTCTCATAAGCATGTCATGCAGCCACAGTAGCATTATCAGGCAAGTCATTAGGGTCAGGACTTTCAAGAACATACTCTTTTCTTTCTTGTTTGAGAATAATTCTCAAATTTCTATACCAATCCATAAAGTTTGTTCCATTAAACTTTTCTTTCTTAATAATAGATCACAAATTAAATGAACTAGACATAGTAAAAGCTAGCATGATCTATAATATAAGAATATGCAAAGTTTAGCACTATGTTTATGTTAATCTTTCATTAAATTATTTAACAAAAGATTCTCTCACTATGTTTTATGGAAACTAAAATCTCCCTCTAGGTTACATAGTGAGTCAAGATCCACACTTCACTAATTCCTAGTGAGCTTTGGCAGCATTGCTAGAAAACTAGTGACATGGGTAAGTAGCACCTTACTAATCACATCTCTATGTGACTCCTGTTTGTTGGGTTAGCATTACCATGCTCCGGCCCCAACCTATGCCCTAAGGTCCAAAACCGTTTTGATAACCTTATTAAGCAAACCAAAAGCTTCTGCATATAGATGTCTGACATCTATCCCAACTAGCAATGATATTTGCCGGCACTCTGCTTTGGCAGACCCACCAAACAACGATTACTACCTTATTAGGTGCAATAATTGGAAATGCATGAATACTTAATTTTTCTTGAGGGATTGTATCCTACCATGGCAACATATCGCATATGACATTGCATAAAAGTAAGATAGTAAATATCACAGATAAACATATTCAACTATGAAATAGCATGGCCCAATGAAATGGTGATCTCCATCTCCATTAGTGATTTAGATGATCTCCATCCTCCACATCATCCCTTCGGGCCACCATGTTTGAAAATCCTGCAATCTTAAGTCAATGCTACTACTATAATAGCTAGAAAATGAAGATTACAAATACTAATTCAAGCATCGAAGTTGACACGCAGGTCGGCAAATATAGCAAGACAGCTTAACCATAAGTTGAAATTCATGGTATTCAAGCCATGCATAAGAGTTACATACATCACATACATCTCTTACAAATCATATAGGGCCATACTATTCACATCATTATGTATAAAAATAAGTTAGATGTAGAATCGTATCGATTTGGTATCTCCATACCTATGATCAATGAGACATCATCAATCAATACACATGCCGATCTCAGTCACATCTGTTTCACGTATATGACTTATAACTGATCATAGATCATTTAGAAATAGTTACATTATGAGTATCATGAATGAGTCACGTAATCATTCATCCACAATGATAATTTCTATTTCAAGGAACAAAAATAACTTTATTTCATGAATATAGTATGCCACGTACAACATCTCCATGTTGCCTCCAGGGCATAATGCTAACAGGTTTAACCTATGGCATAATTGTGGTAGCGAAAGGAGCTATCTCATCAAACTGATTGTACTCATTCTCATCAACAATATTTTCAACACCCACAATCCGTTTTTTTCTAGCTAGGACAACCTGAAGTTTCTTATTTGTAATATCAGGCACATAAAATACTTGAGCAACTTGTTTAGCAAGCACAAAAGGTTCTTATTTATACCTGACTTGAGTTAGATTGACACTGGTGAATCTATACTTATCGATCGTAACACCTTTTGTTCCATTGACCCAACGGCATCGAAACAGGGGTATTTCGGACCCTAGGTAATCAAGTTCCCAAATCTCCTCTATTTGGCTATAAAATGTGCTCTTTACATTGTTGTTGTCATCACATCTATATGAACACTACTGTTCTGGTTTGTGCTCTTGCCATCTTGATTAACTGTGTAGAATGTATAACCGTTTATATGGTAACCTTGATATGTTGTGATTGTGTATATAGGGCCTGCTGCTAGCTGGCTGATCGATTCGCTAGTTGGGGTACTCGATCGAGGGATCCGATCTTGAAACCAACTGTTGAACCTTTTCATGTGTTGTTTTGTGATCCAAGCTCTGGTACGAGATGGGTTCTCTGTAGAAAGCATCTGATTGTGCTCAACGATGTATGGTGACACTTCACTCGACTATTGCAACACGAGGAAATGAGCTTGGTCATATGCCTCTGGAGGAGGAGTAATTGTTTTCTTGCCGAGGATTCCTTGACCTACTAGCCTACTCTCATGGCGAGAGTGAGGCACACCAATTGGGTTATCCAGGTCTTGTACTCAGTACACTACTCTACTACCTTCTTGCTAGAGTAACCCTGTGCGATGCAATCCTCGGGTGAAGAACGGTTCTTAACATATTTCTTTAGAATATCCATGTATCTCTTGTATGTGTACATTTGATGCAAGAAAATATATCCAAGATAGTAAATTTCTTTGACGAGATGTGAGGTGAGATGTACCGTAATATAAAAGAATGATAGGGGATATTGCTTCTCAAGAAGAGAGAGAGAGTCAAGAATTGTTTTTCTCTAGTTCTTGTAGCGCTATTGGGCCGAGTACCTTCTATCCAATTGCATTGAAGAAAAACACAGACTCATTATAGCCTCTCTTACCCTAATTGGTAACATATTTCTTATTCTGACAATAATCATCTATGTTAATGTCACATGACAATCGTGAGTCTTCATTCCACAAACCATCTTAAGCTCATTCAGGTTGAAAAGTTTGCTGATATTCGATGATTAACCTGATGAAACTTTAATGCTATGCAAGAATTCATAAAACTTCTTCCTCTTCTTCCTATAAAGGGTGATGCAAGATGGAGGCAAGAATTGTCCTCTATCTGTCTACTGTGAATATAGCTCCTATCATAAACCCATTTCTTTGAGATCTGCTCTAACATTCTCATGATATTTTGTTTTTCCTAGCATATTTAGCATTATTCTGAGGAGAGTGTCACACACATTTTTCTCGACATGCATTGTATCAATGGCACGATGAACATACATATATTTCTAATATTCAAGTTCCCACAAAATTGATTTCTTGTTTCATATTCTATCACAACTGTTGGAAGGACGTTTTCGCTTTCTAAAGATAACATTTATGCCTTTTACCTGCTCATATACGTCTGCACCGCTAAAATACCTTGGAGGTCCTGCTTTCTCTATGGTGCCATTAAACTGGAGCTTTATTCTTATGTATGGGTGTTTTATTGGAAGGAAACGTCGATGACGCATGTACACCGTTTTCTTAGAATGGTTCAACCATATGCTCGATGTTTCCTCCAAGTACTATAGGCAAGATTCACCTTTTCTTTTATTTTGTTCAAACAAGTTACGATGAGCCAGCATGTCATTTATTATGACAAACAATATGGTGTGTAGCTAGAAGTCTCTCGCATGTACTGGTCCCAAACCTCAACACCTACGTGCCATAGAGTTTTCAGATCATCCACTAAAGGTTTGAGGTATACGTTGATGTCATTGTTAAGTTGTTTAGAACCAGAGATCAAGATCGACAACATAATATATTTACGCTTCTTATAAAACTAAGGTGGAAGGTTATATATAGACAATAACACTAACCACGTGTTGTGTGCACTACTCATGTTACCAAATTAGTTCATGCCATCCATACTCATGGCAAATCTAATATTCCTGTAATCCTTAGCAAACCATTAAAATGTGGCGTTAATTATTCTCCACTGAGTAGAATCTACTGGGTGCCATATTATCAAGTCATTCTTACGACCCTCTTTGTGCCACCTAAGGCTTTTAGACTCATTTGTATTTGCAAACATCCGCTTTAGATGAGGGATTATAGGAAAATACCATATCACCTTCCTCGGAACTTTTCTTCTCTTACACCCATCGTCTAGTTTAATATCGTCTTTTCTATTCTTGAATCGATGTGTCCCTCATGTTGGACATTTATCAAGTCTGCATACTCTCTACGAAACGGAACACAAACATTCTTACATGCATGCATTTTCTCTATGTCCAATCCTAGCTGACATATGATCTTCTTAGCACCGTACAAGGTGGTAGGCACCTTATTCTCTTCTAGTAGCAGGTCCCTTAGTAAATTCAATAATGCTTAAAAACTCACATCAGACCATCCATATGTCACCATCATTTGTAGCAATGTCAGGATAGTGCATAAAATTGTGTGCTTCTCTTTGCAACCAAGATAGACCGGTGTTTTTGAGTCTTGAATAAGTTTTTGGAATTGGGAAAACTCTCCTTTAGAATATGCAACTTGTTCCTCTGCATCACGCACCATCTGGTCAACATTGTCTACTATAACAGTATACATATTTTTATTAATTTCGAATATGTCATTGTCACTCATGTAATCCATATTACCGGTCCCACTTTCATCTCTACTACCATCAGTACCAATCTTATCAACTTCGTCATTGTTTTCCCCTTCTTCGTCATGCTTGTTCCATATCTGATATCTCTCCTTGAATCCACGTCTTAGCAAATGGTCGTAGATATTTAGATTTTGGAAACTTTTTTCGTTCTTACAATCATAACATAGACTCCACATTGTAGTCTTTCCTTGTGTTTCCATGTCCGCTATAGTAGCACTCATAAAAGACTTCACCACACTCAAGTATTCATTGCAAGTATGGCAATCAAGATAAATAACCTCCTTGTTGTTGGTATCTACAAATTTATCAAAAAAAATAACCATCCAAATTTATGACTTATGGTAATTAAAGCATGTAACGGACACTAATAGACAAGGATAGGTCCTAAATCCCATCCGAGGATATTGTAGGACCGAATCTAGCGACCAGAGGGGGGGTGAATGGGCGCAAAACAAAAAATCAGCGGAAAATAAAATTATGGACAGAAGGTTCAAATCGGAAGTTCTGATCTAGAGCCGGAAGTTCCGATGTACCGGAAGTTCCGGTCGGAGC
>KE372883.1:196481-206741 GCA_000418225.1 Zizania latifolia | reverse complement strand
CGTTGCTGCCCATGCCACCGCCCCGAGCGCCCCTGCTCCCCTGTGCCGCCGCACACAGCCACCGCTGCGTCCTTCGGCGAGGAAGCCAGGAAGAAAAAGAAAGAAGCAAAGAAGAAAAAGAAAAGATGGAAAAGAAGAAAAAGAAGAGAAGGAAAAGAAGAAAAGAAAGAAAAGAAGAAAAAAAGAAAAGAAAAAGAAAAGAAGGAAAGAAAAAAAATAAAGAGATAGAGAAAAAATTTCTAGGTAACTGACAAGTGGGTCCCATCGTTCAGATTCCAATGCACAGCCACGTCAGCAAAACCACCGGCGTGGACCGCCACGTCAGCAAAACCACCGGCGTGGATAGCCACGTTAGCAAAACCACCAGCGTGGACCACCACGTCAGCAAAGCCGCCACAGTAAACCGCCCCGGGGGTTATTTGTCCGGTATAGAATAGTTCAGGGGATTAAGACTTTGGTTTTATAGTTGGGGGCAACTTTCGTCTACAGGGTAATATTTCGGGAGGTAAAGTAAACTTTTTCCTTCAATTTAAATCCTAGAAACATAATTAATGAATTAAAAATAGCAAATGGACCTAGAAAATTACAAAAATTTTACATGGAATAAGTTATGTTGTATATTGAGTGTAGAAAAATTTTCAAGCTCAAACAAAATTGCAAATATCTTACTGCCTTATACTGCTAGAAAACTCCACTAACTTAAGTATTTTATAATTACATAAAAAATAAATAAACCACACATATTAATATAGTGATGTCATGTCATCCTAAGTCCCTAAAAGACTGATCTATGTAAAATCCTAAAACGGATACGGATGTATCCATTTTTATATCCACATTCAGCAAAAATTAGGATATCCGTTTCCATATCCATATTTATCAAACGAACTTGGATGTTTTCGTTTATCGTCCACATTTAATTTGGATACAAATACGGATATCCATATTTATAATTTATCGAATACGAATACGGATAATTCGGATATTTTGATATTTATATCCATCCCTACACTTCACCAGTCACGCTGACGCATCTCTCTCGCCATGTCCAGTGGATGCATCAGACTGGTGCTATGTTGATTTGCATGTCCCTCCATGAGTTTTGTCTGTTCCCAAGCTACATAGAAGGTATTTGGTCTAGTCAATTTTAGTCCATATCAGATTACAGGGTTGAAAAAACGTTATCCACATTTATTTAGGCTAGGCTGTAATCGGATACGGAGGGAATTATTACCAGGCCTAAAGAAAAAAGATTACAGCCCAAATGCAGTGGAAACCTACAGCTCAAATAGCCTCCTCCTGTACACGCCAAACACTGTAACGGAAACAAAATATATTATACTTATAAATCTAGTAATCTGATATATTGTTATCACTTAGCACTATAATTAATTCTATTAACGTTTACTTTACCTTTAGCTAAATAAACACCACCTTAGATGCATCTGAAATTCTGTGATAAGTCATATATATATATATATTAATTATAAATGAAGAATACAAGAAAATATCTTCTGTGATTTTTATAATCCTATTGTAACTAGTAAGCCTTGGGCCTCGATCGGGCATCTACACGTGTAGATGAACATGCATGAACTACAGTTGTACGCGGCGCACACAAGACAAATTTAAAACGGATTCAAATACAAGAGATGCACCGTGTTCGATACGACTCTAGGGAACTAGAGCTGCTGCATTTATCCGGCGCCATGAGTTCGTCTCCGTAGGTGAACACACCCAGACGCGCACTGCTCCATCTTCTTCAGATATAGTCTTCACAACCCTAGAAACATTATTATTTACATGCGTCCAAATTAAATCAGATTTTGTTCATGTTTTATTCGGCCAAATCGAACTTAGTACAGGTGGTTTAGTCTGCCGTCAGCCTCCAAATTACGCGAAAATACGATTTGGCTGGCTAAACCACACTACCACAGAACCACTTAAAAGTAGCACCATATCAGTGCCAGTTATCTCTAAGTCGACACTGAAGCTATATTACTACCGGTTTAAAAAATGAAAGCCGTTAAAATTTTCAAACTTGAACGGAACCGGCACTATTGCGCATGTTTCAGTGCCGGTTGTAGTCACGAACCGACACTGATGTGTACTGCTATAAAACAGTAGCGCGAGCTGGACAGTGAAGCGATCGGAACAGTACAGTGCGGAACAGTGCCGGAGGCCCAAGATTTATGGAGATAAGATTTTGGTAAACCATTTTACTATTCATTTTCTTCTTACCATTTAAATCATGTGCATAGTACTTGCTCTTATTTCTCTTCATGGATGGAATTGAATGCGTGGAATGAAATGAAAGATCGAATTGAATGTCTGGAGGCCATATTGAATGTATGCTTACATACATTTATTTATTTTCATGGATAGAATTGAATGCGTGAAATGGAATGAATGGAGGCTATGTTTATTTAGTGCTTGTAGATATTAATTGTTCTCCACGGAATTGAATGCATGGATACTATGGTTGTACACATATTAAATGTATGGAGGCCATGATGATTTAGTGGTTGTACACATGTTAAATGTATGGATGCCATGATTTATTCTTAATGGATTGAATATATTGAATATATGGATGCAATTTTAATCTTATGAAAATTGCTCTTAGTTTTATGGATTGCTCTTCGTGGTTAATAAATGTATGGAGGTCATGTTGAATTTATTTTTAAAATTTAATATGACCTCCATACAACATCGACGTGATTAATCTTCGTAACATTTCCATGCGAGTGTAAAAATAAAAAATTAAAATTATCTTTTAAATTAAAAAAGTAAGAACTAAACTAAAGGCTTAATACATGGTACGATTACATGATTGATCTTCACAACATTTCGAACGTAGATTCTCTATGTCGAAACATATATTTTCATAACCTTTCTAGGAGAGTATTGAAAACAAAATTTGAAAATATTTTTAAAATAAAAAATGAAATGCTAAACTAATAAATTAATATATTGTAGGAATGGAACGTTCCGAAGGTAGATTCTCTAGGCCGGAACAAGTACCGGCAAACAACGATGGTTCAAGATATGAGCTAATTAAACTATCACTGTCGATCTTTCAAAAATATCGACAATTTTATGTGCAGGCACGTTAATTATGTGAGATTAATTATAATGATATGTAGGTAGACCGCTCATGGATGTACAATGATCGTGGGCCCGAGTTCATTAATGGTGTCAACGGTTTTGTACTAAGTGTTTAGTCTTACAGAAATAGAAATAATGTCAGTGCTGATCAGTACATATGTTGTCCCTGTACCGATTGCAAAAATGAGAAAAAAATTCATAAACGTTGAGTAAATCTGTGCACACTTGATTCTTAGAGGTTTCAAAGTAGGATATACCTGTTGGACAGAACACGGTGAACTTAACGATAGTATGCATGAAGAAAACATTATTTGATGCCAATGATGAAGACATCGATCAAATGTTGCGTGATGGCGAGGGAGACTTCACTAGTGACAGACAACATAAAAAGTTTTAGTGTATGGTAACTGACTCTAAAACACCAATATACCCAAACTGTAAAGAGGAGCGCAATAAGCTGAATGTGGTGCTAACACTAATACAAATAAAGGCTAGCAACGATTGGTCTGATAAGGGTTTCAATGAATTTTTGGTATTTTTGAAAGATTTACTTCAAACGAAAAATATTCTACTTGAAAGTAATTACTATGCCAAACAGGTTGTTTGTTTATTAGGGCTTGAGGTAGAGAAAATCTATGTATGTGTAAACGACTGCATGTTGTTTCGTAATGAGGATGCAGGCCTAGATATGTGTTGTGTTTGCAATGCACCATGGTACAAGTGGAACACTGATAGTGGCGAGAGCGAAGACACCACAGATGCTAGGAGACAAAAGAAGAAAATACCAGTTAAGGTGGCTTGGTATTTTCCAATAATCCCCCGTTTGAAATGGATGTTCGCTAACAAAGCGAACAGTGAGCTGCTGTGATGGCACGCTGAGAAGCAAAAGAAAGATGGAATGCTTAGACATCCTACTGATGGCATGCAGTGGAGAAGGTTCGATTCAAAATACAAACAGTTTAGAAATGAAATGGAAAATATAAGATTTGGGTTGAGTACGGACGGGATGAATCTTTTTGGCAATACAAGAAGTACTTATAGCACTTGGCCGGTGACTCTCTGTATCTACAACCTTCCACCCTAGATGTGCATGAAGCGAAAATTCCTTCTCATGCCTTTGCTGATTAGTGGGCCAAATCAGCTAAGTAACAATATCGATGTATATCTCAAACCCTTGGTAGAAGATTTACTTGTATTATGGAAAGACACCGTGCGGGTTTGGGATTAATACAAAAGAGAGACTTTCACCTTACGTGCAATGTTGTTTGTAATGATCTCTTATTGGCCTGCTCATGGTAACCTATCAGGGCAGACTGTAAAAGGGTACAATGGTTGTATTCAGTGCTTAGAGGAAACTAGGGGCGTTGGTTGTTCAATAATAGAAAAATGGTCTTCATGGGTCACCGTAGGTTCCTTCATGCCGATCATCCGTACCGTAAGAACAACAGAGCTTTCGATGGGACGGTGGAGACACGTCAAGCTCTGAAGTCTCGTGTAGGAGAACAAGTATTTAGAATTGTAAAGGATCTTAACGTAGTTCTTTGAAAGGGCCTAGGCAGTACGAAATTATCCGCTGGACAAAACGCTCCTATGTGAAAGAAGCAATCCATATTTTAGTTGTTACCATATTTGAAAGACCTTATGGTTCGACATTCAATAGATGTAATGCACATCGAAAAGAATATATTCGATAGCTTGATTGGTATCTTGCTAGACATGCCTAGCAAAACAAAAGACACACTGAACGCAAGGCAGGACCTTCAAAAAATAAACCTTTGGAAAGACTTGCATTATGTATAACTAGCCAGTGGGAAAAAGAAGCTGCCAATACCTTGCTACACGATGAGTAGACAAACGAAAACTAGCCTATGTGGTTGCCTACATAATGTTAAAGTTCCAACCGGTTACTCGTCAAATATTAGAAGCCTAGTGAACATGAAAGACAAGAAGTTAGTTGGCTTGAAATCACATGACTATCATGTGACGATGACGCAGATGCTTTTGGTTGCAGTTAGAGGTATTTTGCCCGATAAGGTTTGAGACCCAATCATAAAGTTGTGTTCGTTTTTTAACGCAATATCAAAGAAGATCGTGGATCCAAAAAAATTTGCAAAGCTACAGAATGATGTTATCCACACTATATGTCAGTTTGAGACTATTTTCCCTCCATCATTTTTTGATATAATGGTCCATCTGATTGTTCACATTGTTGGTGAGATAAAGATCCTTGGTCCTGTATTTCTGCATTAAATATATCCTTTTAAAAGATTTATGGGGATTCTAAAGAAATATGTTCGTAACCGAGGCCGTCCGGAAGGTTGCATTGCCCAAGGATGAAGTACAGAGGAGGTCATTGAGTTTTGTACTGACTACATGAAGCTGAACCCGATTAGTCTGCCTATATCTCGCTACGAGGGGAGGCTAACGGGGAAAGAGATAATAGGACATGCATGTATCCACATCAGAGATAGTGTTGCATTCACCAAAGCATATTTTGCTGTTATGTAACAATCAGTTATAGTTGGACCTTATGTCAATATGCATGTGAATAAAATAACCACCGCAAATCCAACAAAGTCACAAGATTGGATCGCAAGAGAGCATAGAAATACATTCCGTATCTGGTTGCGTAAACACGTGATATTTCAGCATACCGATGATGCAATGTTATAACTACTAGGTCATGGCCCGTCAAGTACCATTCACATATTCCAAACATACAAGATTAATGGTTATACATTTTATACAAGAGCACAAGACAACAAGAGCACTAACCAAAACAGCGATGTTCGTATCGATGCATTTGACCACGCTGTAAGTAAGGAGACGTACTACGGATTCATCGAAGAGATCTAAGAGCTTGAATATGGTGAGTTGAAGGTAACTCTATTCCGATGCCAATGTGTACGACTGCTCGGAGTCTTGAAGGTTGACAAGTATGGTATGACTATTGTTGACCTCGGGTTTACCAGATATGCGGAACAACCATTTGTACTTGCTAAGCATGTTGCTTAAGTATTCTACATGAAGGACACAGACCCAACAAACAAGGAGGAGCATCATGTAGTTCTTCAAGAAAAGATAAAGATTATTGGAGTCAAAGGTGTTGACGATGAAGAAGAGTACGATAGATTTGATGACCTCTCCCCTTTTGGAAAGAATGTTGAACTGCCTCTCATTGATGATACCGAGAAAGCTACATACTCACGCCGTGACCACCATGAAGCATTAATCGTTTAGGGATAGAATTTGTATTTTATTTAATCAAGATTGTGTAAGAATATTAATCATTTTGTGATTTTATTTGTTCAAGATTGTGTATTTTATTTGCTCAAGATTGTGTATTTTATTTGCTTAGGGTAATGGTTTAGGGATACGGTTAATAGTAAATCTTAACAATAAATTATAAATGTTAACAGAAAAAGTATCATTTATGGTGTAAAATATTTTTAAATTGTTAAAGTAAAACGGTTTGTATTTGTTAATAACAATTTGTAAATGTTAGTATAAAAATATTTCATTCGGTACATTAAAAAAATCCGTATTTAGTAGGAGTAAATTTTAAATGTTAAAATAAAATATGGTTATTTATTAATATTAAAATATTCTTCAGTGCCGGTGCTAATAAGAGCTGACACTGATAGTGCGTATCAGTGCTAGTTCTCTATAGAACTGCACTGATATGTCACTATTAGTGTCAGTTCTCTATTCAAACTGGCACTGATACCCTTCGCATATATATATACGCTGGGACTTCACCATGTTTCCCCATCCCGTAGATTATTTACTCGTCCCTTCGCTGTCCTATCGTCCTACCGTCCTGTGGTCCAGTTGTCTCCGCTTGCGTCTCCACCGTTAGGCCGCCTACGCCTCTGCCTCCATCGTCCATCGTCCTGTCGTCCGACTGTCTCTACCTCCACCACTAAGTATCCGCTGTCCGGCCATCTCCGCATCCACCGTCCAGCCGTCTCCACCTTTGCCTCTGCCCGTTCAACTGTCTCTGTCTGCACCCATGCAAAGTTTTAATGCCACCAATCTCTTACATTATTTGGATTTAGGGTTTAGCTAGGGTTTTGTTCATGCCACTATTATTCTTGATTAATTATTGTTTCACTCAATCGTGTATCTACACTCACGTATTTCGAAGATGATAATATGATATTCTTGATAATACGGATGGAGTATAATTTTTAAGATGAAGGAATTTCCTTGCAGTAGCAATAATGTGAATGATGGAGTATAATTCTATGTGTATATAATGTGAATCTCTGCAAGTGGATTATTTGGATACAATTTTGTGAATTTTGTGAGTCTCTGTAAGCTATTAATTTTGTGATCAAGTGTATGTACCTTGGCTTGCAATTTTTGTATACAAATTTTGAGTATACTTCTGAAATAATCAAGTGTATGTCCTTGCCATGCATCAAGTGTATGTATATGTTTGAGTATACCTTTGATGGCTGAAATGATCAAGTGTATGTATATGTTTGAGTATTTATATGTTTGAGTATAATGTGTGCATGTAAATGTTTGAGTATACTTTTGATGGAGCGTATGCATTTAACAATATTCAGTTTTATTTATTAGGGATTACACAAGTATTACTGTATTTTTTCATCGTTGTCAAAGATAACATGAATTAGGGACATGATAAGCCTTCTAAGTGATAAACAATGCACTTCCACTAGAAAGCATGCTTCCAGTAGTAGGGGGTCCCAAGTGACCAACCGACTAATAGCTGCCTCCTAAAAATCAATAATCGTTTCATCAGGCATCATCAAGTTTATACATTTTATATTGCATATTCTATTTATGTCGCAACAAAACTAATAAACTCATGCGATATTATCTCACTGTTATAGACTCGAAGAAAACCCTTTGCCGAGAATAATAACATTCACGCTGGTGACACCCTTAAAATATTAACAAAAGATGGGTACACCAATTTGGTTGAGGTTGCAAGCTGTGAAGGCATGTTATAACTTTACAAAGGGTGGGATGCATTTAGTGACCGAGTTCGCCTAGTACAAGGGGACTATGTAGAACTAACAATGGGACCCTCATTGTCTATTATGGCTACTATTTATAATACTTTTGGTGATGAGAAGACCGCGATAAAAGTGGAAGACAGCGACTAAGGTATCTATAGTAAACTCACATTACTTACTAGACATGAATATTTTGTTTATGTAATTAAAGTAGTTTTTTATAATTACAGGTGAGAGTCCTAGCAATGTTGCGAAGAAGGGGAAACAGATAGCCAGTCAAAGTGACATCGAGCAAATGGACCAACTGAAGAACATCTGTCATTTTAGAAATTAAACAGATGTGACTCTAGAAAGGAGAGATCTTCTGCAAGACATCTCGATGGGTCTATCCTCTGGGACTTCCTTATATGTATGCACAATCAATCCCTTGATCATGAACAAGAAATCGGTGGTAAGCACTTTGCACATGTCATAATTATAAATATCTATATATTTGCACTTGTCTCGTCTAACTAGCTACCAACATATTTATGCATAACAATAGTTTTTAAGGTAGTATTGTCAGAAGTACATCATACCTCACCTAAAACAACAGACCTTATAGATCCAAGTGACAACAGCAAGAAGCACAGTAGCCCCAGTTGCAGTGCATAAAGTAATAGATGGACGGTGCTACCTAACGACTAGCTTTGATCAATTTCTGCAAGCCAACGATTTAGTTGTCGGCACAGTATATGCTTTTCATTTCCATATTAATAACGGTGCACTGGAGGCTGTTATGTATGTGGTGTAATTTTCGTACAACCTTAAGTAATTTATGGTTTGTAGACAGAGAAAATCGCCGCAGGACACTATCCAAGCTCTTGGTATCGCTCTTTGGGATGCCCTAGTGGATGGTCTGCAGCACAAGCTAACTTGCAAAATATGAAATTGAGCTGCAGACCTTCCACTGAGGCATTCCCTAAGAACGATATCAAGAGCTTGGATAGTGTGTTTTGATATTTTAAGTTAATATATGTCATATGATATAAGTGTTGGTGATATGCCCTAGAGACAAGTCATGGAGGAGTCAGACTACAAAGGTCAAAAGCTCGGGTACGCTAGCCGACCCAAACTACCGACCCTGAGTCCGAGTGCTGACTTGGACTCGGCGGGCCGACCCCGACTTCCGACCCCGAGTGCCGGACTCAGGTCCGGCTTATTGACGATCTGCCTTAGAGGAGATCGGGCATGCAGATTGGATCTATAGATGGGCTTTAATATTGATTAAAGGCTCATTAGTGGACTCTATATAAGATGAGGAGAGGCAAGGGCAATCTAATCTATTCTATTTGGTATAGTGCCCTAGCCACACCGGTTGTGGTGGAGCCTGCCCTAGTCGCCCTCTTCCCTAGCCGCACCACCTGCCCTAGCCGCGCACGTGGTACTAGCTGATGGAATTGTGCCCAAGAGAATTCTGGGGGAACCGGAAGTTTTGGTCTGAGGCTAGAAGTTTCGGGTTCTGGAGCATCCGAAAGTTCTGGTTAGACCGAAAGTTTTGGGCCAGCCCTAGTTTCGATTTCTGGAGGAGCCGGAAGTTCTGGTTGGACAGAAAGTTCTGGGCCTACCTGGATGAACTGGAAGTTCTGGTTAGACCGGAAGTTCTGGGTCGAAATAAATTCGATACAGAAGGTTATTTTCGGAAGTTCCGGTCAGAACCAAAAGTTCTAGTCTAGGCGAACAGATTAGATCTGTTGGGCTTTAATACGGATTAAAGGCCCGTAATAGGGCACTATATAAAGAGAGGAGTGGCTAGCATGAAAAGGCTGCTGCTATTGCTCCTAGTTGAGAACCCTAGCCGCCACCTCTCTCCTTGCTACCCTGATTGTAGCGATCTCTCCCCGGATCCCGCGAATGGTGCTAGCCCGCTGGCACGAGGTGATCCTGTCCCTGGACGTGTGGATACCGTAGAGGCACTACTCCAATAGTGGTGCTCGTCTTCTTCCTATGGAGGTCGTCGGATCTAAGGAGCCATGGTGTATACCATGGGGATGATGAGTGATTGTCAACGGGGTGAAGAAGAGAAGAGATGAAGAAGCCTCGACCGTGATGGAGTTCGCACGTGACTCAGGTACACGGACGGACGTCGGTCGGACAGAGGGGTCGCGAAGGCGTACCGGTCCAA
>KE372883.1:179341-191491 GCA_000418225.1 Zizania latifolia | reverse complement strand
GAGTCACTTGCAAGGCTGATATTCTCATTGTTTGAAGTTTTGGGGATATTTGTATTTTCCACTGCATTTTTAATTTGCGCCCATTCACCCCCCCCTCTGGTCGCCTTTTCGGTCCTACAGGATCGTAGGATCGCGTCGTCTTCATCACCAGATCGCCGACGAACGAACAGAGTCGGGAGGAGCAGATCGAGGACGCGCTTCATCGACCCTACTTGCGCTGCCCGTGCGCACCTCGTGGCTTGAGGTAAGAATACACGATCCCATTACATGCTTGGTTCCTGGGCTAACGGGGTAAATTTTTGAAATTAAGCGGTAGCGTAGCCTCCCCATTACCTAACAGTGGAATCAGAGCCTACGTGCGTAGTATTCGATCTGGATCGATCACATATGGTGATATGTGATGGAAATAGATTGGATCTATTGTGTTTGTGTCGAATTTTTTGGAAGTTCCGGTTAGACCGAAAGGTCCGGGTCCGGAAGTTCCGGTTGTGACTCGGAACTTCTGGGCCAAAATAAATTCGAGTCAGAAGGTCGATTTTGGAAATTTCGGCCCTGAGTCGGATGTTTTGGGCCCTTCGACCTGAAGTTCTGGGCTTGGTTCAGTCACGTCTAGATTCTGCCTAACTCGTTTTTGTAGGAAATGTTGTGACTGGTATGGCCTTGCAAAGTATATAATACTCGCTTGTAAATAACATGGCCTACGCATCATGGTTGATTGTGGCCTAAGACTGTTCAAATATTGTACGACCTGCGTGTCGACATATGATGCTTCTGCTCATGTAATTAGTATAGTTCTATTAGATGTCATAGACTGATATAAGTTCATGGAGGCCTGAAGCGTGATGACCCGACGGACAGGAACCATGGAGATGGAGATCACCATGCGAGAGGGCCATACTATGTCATAGTTAATATGATTTCCTATGATATTTAATTATGTTCATGTCATACTATTCTTTTATGTTCTGTGTGCGGTAGGCATCGTTACCATGTTAGAATAGTTTCCCTCAGAAAATTAAGTATTGATGCTCTTTCCAATAGTTGCACCTACTAAGGTTCTCAATCATCGATGGTGGGTCTGCCAAAGTACGGTGCCGTCTTTTATCTTGACTAGTTAGGGTGGATGTCGGATACCACATGCATAGTATTGATTTGCTTAACAAAGCTATCAAAACGGTTTTGGGCTTTGAGGCATGGAGTTGGGAGTCGGGCATTGGATGCTACCCCAACGAACAAGAGTCACATATGATGTGATTAGCAAGTGTTGCTTACCTATGTCACTAATCTTCTAGCATTGATGCCAAAGCTCACTAGGAGTTAGATGAATATAGATCTTGTCCCACAATATGTCGTTAGAGGGAAATCGATCATTTTACATATTGTGGCACATCTTTTATTTGATAGAAGATTAACATAGCATAGTACTGAACCTTGCATTGTTGTTGTAGATCATAGCACCTACTGCAAAGAATACTTTTGTTTTTAATCTATGATCTATCCTTGAGAGGGAGAAATTGTCTGGAACAAATTTTATTGACTGGTACAAAAACTTGAGAATTGTTCTCAAGTAGGAGAAAAATGATTATATTCTAGAGAAACCCCACCTTGATGAACCAACGGATAATACACCAATTGCTGAAAGGCGAGCTTATGAGAAGCACGCCAGTGATTCAGTTGATGTCAGCTATCTCATGCTTGCCGGCATGTCTTCTGAGCTTCAGAAGCAATATGAGGACAGGGATGCCTACGATATGATCATGGGGCTGAAGGGCATGTTTGAGAACCAAGCATGGACTGAGAGGTATAATGTCTCAAAGTCCTTGTTTGCATGCAGGTTGGCGGAAGGCAGTCGATTGAGCCCTCATGTGATCAAAATGATTGGTTACGTTGAGAACCTAGAGAAGCTTGGCTCTAAACTTGATAAAGATTTGGCCACTGATGTGATTCTTCAGTCGCTCCCTGCGAGCTTTGAGCCGTTCATCATGAATTATCATATGAATGGCATGAAGAAAACCTTGGCTGAATTGCATGGGATGCTCAAGACAGCTGAGGAAAGCCTTAAGAAAAATCCTAGTCATGTGATGATGGTTCAAAAGGAAAGTAAGAAGAGAAAGCATAAGGGAAAGGCTAAAGCTCCAGATGCGATCTCGAGCTCTAAGTCTAATTCAGCTGGAAAGTCCAAGTCAGGCCTGCTAACTCTGACACTTGCTACCACTGCCATAAGCCTGGCCATTAGCGGAGGAATTGCAAGTTGTACTTGGAAGAACAAAAGAAAAATAAGGGAAGTGCGACTTCCGCTTCAGGTATAAATGTTATTGAAATTTATCTTGCTACTCGTCCAAGTGATTCATGGGTATTTGATACCGGATCAATGATTCACACTTGCAAATCGTTGCAGGGCTGAAAAGGACTAGGAAGTGCGTATGAGGCGAATTGGATGTTCGCGTCGGCAATGGTGCAAAAGTTGCTGCATTGGCCGTTGGCGTTTATTCTTTGTCGCTACCCTCAGGATTAGTTTTGGAGTTAAATAATTGTTATTTTATTCCCGCCTTGGGCAGAAACATTATCTCTTCATCATGTTTAGAGGAAGACGGTTTTGAATTTGTAATAAAGAACAAGTGTTGTTCGATATTTTTGAATGGTATACTCTGTGGTGTTTGTCCATTGTTGAATGACTTATATGTTCTGAATCTTGAGGATACACATGTCTATGACATTAATACGAAGAAACCTTGACTTAATGATTTGAATCCTACCTATGTCTAGCATTGTCATTTAGGTTATATAAATGAGAAGCGCATGCAGAAGCTCCATAGAGATGGGCTTTTGGAGTCATTTGATTTTGAATCGTTTGACACATGTGAGTCTTGTTTACTTGTCAAGATGACTAAGACGCCTTTCACTGGTCAAAGTGAGAGGGCAAACGAGCTATTGGCCATTGTACATACTGATGTATGTGGACCAATGAGTTCTACAGTCAGAGGTGGTTTTTATTACTTCATAACTTTTACCGATGACTTTAGTAGATATGGTTACATCTACTTAATGAGGCATAAGTCAAAATCTTTTGAAAAGTTCAAGGAATTTCAGAACGAGGTACAAAATCATACAAGTAAGACCATTAAATTTCTACGATCGGATCGTGGAGGTGAATATTTGAGCCATGAGTTTAATGATCATCTGAAACAGTGTGGAATTGTTCCACAGCTGACTCTATCTAGTACACCTCAGTGGAATGGGGTGTCTGAGTGGAGGAACCGAACTTTGTTAGACATGGTCCGGTCGATGTTGAGTCAAACTGATCTTCCATTATCTTTCAGGGGATTCGCTTTAGAAACTGCTGCTTTCACACTAAACAGTGTTCCATCTAAATCTGTAGAGAGGACACCATATGAGATATGGACTAGGAAGCGTCCCGGGTTGTCTTTTCTATAGATCTGGGGTTGTGAGGCTATGTAAAGTGTTTGACGTCTGATAAGCTCACTCTCAAATATGATAAATGCTTCTTTGTATTTTGATAGTCGGATTGGAAAGTGCATGGCCATGCCACTATGATCAAAGAGTTGATCATGATTGAATCCACTATCAACAAGGGTGGCACGAATCTCGCCTTGAGCTTGACTGATGTCGTGTGGTAAAGGGATTGGTGCGTGAGTATATCAAGGTTCAGAAAGTATAATTTTGACTTTGTATGCTTTCGGAGGTCAATATGTGCTGCTAGGTATCGCTATTAATCGGCAATTCGGAAAGGGTTTCTGGGTAGCGACTGTTTGCATATGAACCTATCGGGCCTGCCTGGACGAACCGAAAGTTCTGGTTAGACCAGAAGTTTCGGGTCAAAATAAATTCGATACAGAAGGTTATTTTTGAAAGTTCCGCTTAGAATCGAAAGTTCCGGTCTAGGCGAACAGATTAGATCTGTTGGGCTTTAATACAGATTAAAGGCCCATGACAGGGCACTATATAAAGAGAGGAGGGGCTAGCACGGAAAAGTTGCTGCTGTTGCTCCTGGTTGAGAACCCTAGCCGCCACCTCTCTTCCCTCCTCGATTACAAGTGTTGTGATCGATCTTGCTAGATCTCGCGAGTGGTGCTAGCACATCGACACGAGGTGATCCTATCCCCGTACGTGTGGATACCGTGGAGGCACTACTCTAATAGTGGTGCTTGTCTTCTTCCCGTGGAGATCGATGGATCGTAGGATCGCGTCGTCTTCATCGCCAGATCACCGACGAACGAACAGAGCCGGGAGGAGCAGATCGAGGACGCGCTTCATCAACTCTATTTCTGCTGCCCGAGTGCGTCTCGAGGCTTGAGGTAACGATGCATGATCCTATTACGCGCATGATTCCTACGCTAACGGGGTAAATTTTTGAAATTAAGCGCTAGCGTAGCCTCCCTATAACCCAACAATTATGTGGGACAATGATGATTTGTAGATTAGCACATTTGACTAATTATTGATCATGTTTCACGAATCATAGATATAGAGATATCAAATCAGTGATGTGGACATGTCAGAGAACATGGTGTTAGATAGACTTATCTTGAGATACTATTGGGATTATTATTCTTGATGTACCCTCAGTTGTTATCTCAAATGATGTACCTGCAGAATCCTTTGAACTGAGATCGTCATTGATTCCAGAATGTGTAGTAACACACTTAGGGGCTTCAAATGCTATTCTATAACTGGGTAGTTATAAAGATTGCTTTTGGATATGTTATGAAACATGTCATGGAATGTGAGCACCCAAGATGAAATTTACCCCTCCTAAATAATGGGAGAGACGTCTCTGGGCCCCCCGAGATAGTTGGATTGAGAAAGTGCATGGTCATGCCACTATGATTAAAGAGTTAATCATGATTAATCCACTACTTGATCGAGTGAAATGTCAAGCTATCATAAGGGTGGCACGAATCTCACCTTGAGCTTGACTGATGTCGTGTGGTAAAGGGATTGGTGCATGACTATATCAAGGTTCAGTTGATATGATATTTTGTATGTATTTGGAAGCCAATATGTGCTGGTAGGTACTGCTATTGACTTGCAATTCGGAAAGAGGTTCTGGATAGCGGCCATTTACATATGAACCTATCGGGTCGCACGCTTAAGGGGAAGGGATTCAAAGCTTGCAAGAATCGACTCTAGTGCAAGTGAGAGATTGTTGGTGATATGCTCTAGAGACAAGTCATGGAGGAGTCAGACTTCAAAGGTCAAAAGCTCGGGTAAGCTAGCCGACCCAAACTACCGACTCGGACTAGGCGAGCTGACCCCGACTTCCGACCCCGAGTCCCGGACTCGGGTCCGGCTTATTGACGATCTGCCTTAGAGGATATCGGGCATGCATATTAGATTTGTAGATGGGCTTTAATATTGATTAAAGACCCATTAGGGTCTAGAGTAATAATGGGTTTAATATTGATTAAAGGCCCATTAGTGGACTCTATATAAGATGAGGAGAGGCAAGGGCAATCTAATCTATTCTATTCGGTATAGTGCCCTGGCCGCACCTATTGTGGTCGAGCCTGCCCTAGCCGCACCATCTACCCTAGCCACGCGCGTGGTACTAGCATACCGGCGTACGGTGAATCTCTCCCTGTACGTGTGGATACCGTAGAGGCATCGCTGCAATTGCGGTGCTGATCTTCTTTCCATTGGAGATCGTGGTGCTGCGCCTTCATCGCCGACGATTGGACAAAGCTAGGCGGAGCTGATCAAGAATGCGCTTCTCTAACTCTACTTTCACTGCGCAAGCGCGTCTAGTGGTAACGATCCATGATCCCCTACTCGTACGGTTTCCTGATTGACCGCGGTAGAGAAAATTTTGTTTCGTGCTAGCGTAGCCTATCCGTCCCCAACAATAAGCTATGCAAATAAATTTAGCATATATGTGCATCTAGATATAGAATTAATACAATATGGTTTATATATAAAAAATAGCGTGAAATACACAACAGTGCCGGTTCGTGATCTAAACCGGCATTGATATTATCAGTGCCGGTTGTATTATTGAACCGATACTGATACGCGCGTATCAGTGTCGGTTCGTGACATGAACCGGCACTGATATGGGCGTATCAGTGTCGGTTCGGTTCTAAAACCGGCACTGATACTTGTTGTCAGTGTTGGTTCTAGAACCGCTACTGATAGCCGTCGACTATCAGTTCTGACTAGTCAGTGACGATTCAAAACTCACCACTGATAATTATTTTGATCCGACACTAACGTCTGTTCCTGTAGTGGTGCCATCTGTACAAAACAAGTGGACATATTTTTTTCACAATTTTTCACAGCGCAAGCATCCGGCCAGTCGGCCACCGGTGGGTATCTTAGCCGTCTACATGTTGTGACGGGTATGTATTATGCTGTATTTGCCACTTGGTCGGTGGAGATGGAGCGGCGCCCGCGCCTCATCTCGCGCCGAAATCAGTCAGAAGGAGCGTAGAGATAAGTTCGTTCTTTGAATTGGTTATTGGCACTTCACCGTTTACAGGCGCGTGGACGGCATTACAGTTCATTTGCATGGCTGCCCAAGGTAGTTCAAACAACAAACATATCTCCCATCTTACATGGGAATCAGGACTCAGAACCACACTGTTGCGAAGAATGTCTCTGAACCAACCATCATTGAATGAACAAACACATGTCTGTCCAAGTAGTTCATACCATATAACTTATTCTAAAGCAACTGCCTTGCAGCAAGTGCCCATCTAACAATGAACGCTTTCGATTAAAAGAGTCAGTGATTGAGAAACAGAAGATAAAACGCACCTGAACTTCCGCAATTGAAGTTGAACATATAACACATACACGTGAAGTTCACTGAAGAAAAATTTATCTTCTTGCATGTTGCAAGAATACAGTGCTAGGGAAGTGATCCATATGAGCGAAAATAGGTTCACCAAGGAAAATGCAATGGGTATTTCTTAGTCGTTCCTGTATCCTTGTGTAGATGAAGGGCCTTCCACCGGTTGAGAGCAGCTCATCAGCTGCACTCCGAAAATTTGAACTGGTGGACTCATCGCCATCATCAAATCCTGCAAGTTAACACCAGCAATGTTGATCAACAATTAGTGTTGGATAACTTGTATGAACAAAGAGAATTTAATCTAACAAAAAAAGAATAAATCGCCTTGTGAAAGGAGGTCTGATGATAAATATAGTACCAACTTCCGAGCTTTACAAATTACAATGTACAAACAGAAATAGCAAAATACAAAACTTACCCAATATTAATTGGTTAAATAAAATTGAACAAGGATTTAGAAGCGACATCACAATTATCAATGTTACAAATTAAAAGAAATTGTACATTCACAACGTAATACCAAACAAAAAAATGGAGGAACACATGGAAGTGTGCTTTGATGCTTATATAGGAGTCAGAAAAGAACCATCTAGTTCAAATTTCAAACATAAATTCTGTCGCCATGGATTCTCTACAGTTACCTTCTTTCAACAAAACTAGAACAATCAGTTACATAAACCTGGAATATGTTGCATTTCATTTGTGTAACAGTAAATCATCAATAAATTTTCTTAATACCAACACGAAGAAGTTATATGATTATTTTTAATTTGGAAACTAACAGTAACAGGTACACGAGGACGATGAAAGGGTCCATCCTAAATTAACCGTGATGAGAATCCAAAATTGGGGATCTTTACATTGCACGGCCACTATCCTCAAACTTGCAGTTTATTCTACGTCGCTAGCTCTAGCTTCGTTCACAGATCACACAGGCTTGGAGTCATGGGATGTAGTCACGATTGAAAGGCGCCGAACAGTGTCCTCCGATCATCTTTTGCTACTCTGTTTGCTGAACCTGCGACAATTAGTATTCTCCATAATTATTAAGACACAATTAGTTGTCTCAATTTCTGTTCATCTGCAATGATTTCATTTTGACATACCTCGTCCTTGTTTCATTGGCTTCTTTTCCTCACCGGATGAGGGGGTCGACAATGGCAATGAGCTGGCCGCGGCTGCGGCGAACACCAGCGCCGGTTGCTGCGTTGGCTTGATCTTGAGAAACTTGTCGCTGTCCCGGTTCGCTACGTTGCTCTTCGGAGTCTTTTTCTTGGGCTGATCCGGCGCGGCCGGCGCGGGCGCGGTCGCGGGCGTGGGCGCCGTGGGCACGACTGCGATCGCGGCCGACAAGGCCTGCTTCTTGGCGTCCCTGGCCTCCGCCTCCAGGGCGCGGGAGGCCACGTCTAGCATATCGCGCGCGCGCTTCCTAGCGACGGCCGCCTCCCGGACGAGGCGATCCGCCTCCTCCCGCGCCGCCACCGCGTCGCGGTTGACGGACTCGTGCGCGAGCTGCGCCGCGACGAAGATGACGCGCGCGGTGCGGTCGTCCAGCGCACGCGGTGCGCCTCCGGTGGGAGCGTAAGAGAAGGCCCTGCCCTCGGCAGCGGCGGCGCACGTGGAGCAGACGAAATAGGAAGGGTCCGGGGTGCAGGAGAGGTGGGCGACGGCGGCGCAGCGGGAGCAGGCGACGATGGGGTCATAGTAGCCTTCTTGGAAGGCGGGGTCGGGGAATACGAAGAGTAGGCAGACGGAGCAGAAGGCGCCGCGGTGGCTGAGGAGAAAGCAGGAGGAACAGAGGCGGTGGAACCTGCCGTCGAGGCGGATGAGGTGGAGGGGCCAGACGTCGTGGCTGGAGGCGCAGCCGACGCCCTCGCAGTCGCCGGGGCCGTGGGCGGAGGAAGTGCACGAGGGGGCGGGGGACGTCATCGCTACGACGACGGCTCAATTGTGGGAATTGGGGCCTTTGGGGGTGATCAGGGGAGGATTAGGGTTTGTACCTGAATTGAGAGACTCCAGGACGGTGACGTCATACTTTGTGTTTTCCCACTTTCAGAAAGAAAATAAAAAATTTCGAAGGAAATAACAGAACAGATCGTTCTTGTTGTCTGTTTCAAATTATTAGAAACGTCAAACGGCAGGGAGGATCTCCTTGCATTAGTTTTTTATCTGCCCCATGCAGAAATTTACTCCCTGTTTCAAATTACTTATCATCAATTTTTTAAAAATTATATAGTTTAACATCGTAATGATCGATTCATCTACTTTTATTTTTGTAATATATAATTTACATGATATTAAACTATACAAATTTCTAGAAACTGGTGGTCAAAAGTAAAAATGTTTGACTGCTAGAATATAATGATAAGTAGTTTGAAACGGATTGAATTATCCTTCTAAGTTGTTTGACTGAATTTATATACACTTAACGGGTTCAGATGCTGTATTGAAATATTGAAAGTTTAAAATTAGTCTAGAACAAATGAAATCAATCTGACGTCAATTTAGCCCATGCATATTTCTAAAAAATTTCTTGTCTAAGGGTTCAACTTAATCTTTCTGGTGTATAATAAATACTATATGTGAATTCCTTCTAAAGTTTGAAATTGTTAATAAGGTTGCACGGTTGCACCCAAGGTCATATATATTCATTTTGTTATCAAATTAAAGGCAGTAGCAAACCTCCAGAAAAAAAATTGTGGATTCGCATGTACATGTTCGGTCGTAGAAGAAGGCCATTATAACGTAAAAACATGATAAAGGATAGGTGGGTGCATCTTAGTGAAAAATCTCGTGGTGCTAGCTCATTAATTCTGAAATTCTGATTGCAAATCCAATTGTCTAATGTCCTCTCAAGGAAAAGTACGTGTGACACTAAATCTTCACGTGTACTCATGGTGCATATCAATTAACAAATATTATAATATATAAACAATTTTTACTTGTAGTTTTCAGTCGTACTCCACTTATATGTAAACTTTGAGTTAAAGTCATTATACATGCATATATATAACTAAAAATATAAAATTGTGATAGATTTCTACTACCGTTAGAAGTGAGAGAATTTTCTATTTGTTTTTACCGCTAAAATATAACGAGCTCGAAACTTTAAGGTACAAAGCAGGTAGCAAGACTAGAATTAAATAAAAAATTATATTTTTAGTGACATTTGTTAAATTAAATAGTGGACACCATGAGTGTACGTATAAAACTTATGTGCGTAAGATTCTTTGCCATGTGAAGAGATACGAATGAAATGGCAAGATAAAGGATGGAAGCTTAAATGATCATTATGGCTTACCCATTGTCTGACTGTAACTGTGAGGAAATAATCTGAATTCGAATGCATGATACCAGTAATATCTGCTCACGTCCGCTACTATTTCACCCCTAATGTGTTGTTTAAGTGGAAGATTATATGTACGGAGCAATTGGCAATAGTTTTCATTTGGCTTTCTGGTATACATGAGCACATCAGTTAAGAAGGGATACATTCTAAGGCATCGCTAATTGCTTCCATCCATTTCATGAGTTCTCCGTTTGTCATATTTATTTCTTCTTCTCTGTGACTGAGCCTTATCATCTATAAATCTTAGAGCAAATTCCACAAAACTATTTGTAAGTTGATAAAATTATCACACAACTAAAGATTTAAGATGCGATATCCTAAAATTAAAGATTTAGCATAAATTTTATCATAAAACTACATATTGAAGACACAGTATCTTAAAACTACGGACTTAGTAACGAATTTATCATAAAACTATATTTTAGATGTTAGAATATAATAATCTTTTCACAAAGCTACGGTATTATAATTTGCTTTAAGTTTTATTCCAAGTTTCTAAACTCTAAAATATATAGTTTTGCAATAAATTCATTGTGATAAATCTGTAATTTTATGATACCATGACTTAAATATGTATTTTTACGATAAATTTGATGTTAAACATGTAGTTTTATAATATGTCATCAGAAATTTGTAGATTTGTGATAATTTTATCAAACTATTTGTAGTTTTCCAAAACTTATGCTAAATCTTGTATAATTGAAATTTACTAAGTGATCATTTTATTAAACACAATTTTTATCCTTCATATAGTTCAAAGGTATAGATTGTACCACAAATTAAATCGCGTTGGTACAAAGTAAATCCACATTGCATTTATCGGTCATGTTTAGCATTTTGTTGAGCAAATTTTCCAAAGGGATGGTAAAATTGCTTCTCCTTCCTCCGTTCCAAAGTAAGGATTTATTGTGATCGGTTGAGATAAAAAAAATTAGTTACAGAAACTAAATGAGAGATTATTGTTATTGAGATGAGATAGAAGGCTGAGAAATAACAGTATTTTGAGATAAATTTTGAATCAATAATAAAAGCGGCTAACAGCGCAAAAGTGTGACCCTTCCATCGTTTCTAAGCTGTGAGCGCCAAGACAGCCACGTGATCAAACTATTTAGCTTTGTAGTTGCCCGTGCCTTTAATTTTCTTTGTAACATACGTGCGTAATTACGCTACATTCACACGAATTTAATTTTATGTGAATATGCCAATTTCAAATACGCCTAATTTGATTTCTTGATCACGACCACGCCACTGATTATTTGGAAATTTGAATGGCGTAACTCAGAAAAATATGCTGGGCGCAGATCGAATGCTGCGAACTCCGTTCGTGAATAGGCAATAGTAGGCCAGTAACAGTAGCTCGTGGAATCTGGGTGTGGGCGGGGACATGGGGAGAAAGCAATCGATGGACATGGACTAGTGGTGAACCGGTGATCTATGGGGGAGCTGGGTTGGGTAGGTGTGATCAGATCAGCTTGTTAAATCAAATGAAAATAAAATAAAATATTGTTAAATTAAATGAAAATAAAATAATGTTAAATAAAATTGTTGGGAAGCAGGGGCTCCTCTGAAGGATAGGCACGTCCCGAAGGTGAGCCATTCCCGAAGGACCCTTCCCCAAAGCTGAAGGCCGGGAGCCGGACGCCTCCAAAGGATAAGCGCACCCCGAATGGGAGCCCTCCCCGAAGACCCCTCCTTCGGGCCTTGGAGGCTTCGGTGTCGTGAGCGAAGGGTATGGTGCCGTCCCTCGGCACCCCGAGGAGCCCAAAGCTTCCATGAGGACTGAGGAGCCATGGTGTATACCATGGGAATGATGAGTGATTATCAACGGGGTGAAGAAGAGTAGAGATGAAGAGACTCGACCGTGATGGAGTTCGCACGTGACTCAGGTACACGGATGGACGTCGGTCGGACAGAGGGGTCACGAAGGCGTACCGGTCCAATCCGGGTGCATGGAGCTGAAGCGGCGAGGGAAACGGGATCCGTCGTGGTG
>KE372883.1:143663-155753 GCA_000418225.1 Zizania latifolia | reverse complement strand
GTGATGTTTATCGCACAATCTTGTGCTGAGCTTTCTTGAGTCACTTGCAAGGCTGATATTCTCATTGTTTGAAGTTTTGGGGGTATTTGTATTTTTCACTACGTTTTTAATTTGCGCCCATTCACCCCCCCTCTGGTCGCCTTTTCGGTCCTACAAGGACGACCTCCGGAGGTCAGGAACTCTGAGCCAGCCTCCGGGGTACGGGCCGAGGGGCCTCTAGGATCCGAAGGAGGGCCCCCGTCTCTCTGAAGGCTGGCTCCTTCGGAGGGTGTCCTTGGGAGACAGACCGTCCCTGTCTGCCGCCCTCGTGGGGGCGGTCCAAAAGAGGAAAACAGGTCTCTGGCTAGGATACAGAGACCTGCGGTCCTCACCTACCCCCCTACCCCAAGGTACAGGGTAGGTGGGGACTGTCTCCGCAGGCTCTACCAACCCGCCTGGCGCATATCAGGCGGGCAGTTGGGCTGCCAACTCCCTGACCGTGTCAGGGAGTCCGCGGGCCCCTCCCCTAAGCCCTCCGGAGATCGTGGAGGCTAATCCCGGACTGATGTAGATAATAGGGCCCGCTTGTCAGTGAATAACGTACATGTACCTCCGCAAGGGCACCATTGTAACCTCCTGTTGGCCACGAGTCTATATAAATTGATGCCTTGCCATACAAGGGTAGGTTTTTTTCGGGGGAACCAACTCCACTCTCTTCTCTAACTTTCACTCTCCTCGGTTGGAACATACTTTGTTCCAACAAAAATATTGTTAAATTAAATGAAAATAAAATAATGTAGCATAAAATTGATGAAGAAATAGAAAAAAACCTACCGATTCAGCATTCTTCCTTTGATTTACAAAACACGGACGGTAACTGAACAGCGTCGCTAACCGCGATTAGCCTGAAACGGCAGCTATACCGTACCCTACTATCCTGGCCACACTAGACGCATGCACAGGCTGGCTGGATCCCACAAGTGGACCCCACCACAATGGAATGGATTCTCCGTTTCTGCCAAGCCGGCTAGCCGCAAGGCCCGCAACGCTAGAGCTGCACTGCCAACCCCTTCCAAACAACGATATAACCAATGGAAATTTGTTACAAAACATCGCATAAATACGATATTTGCTATAGCATAGAACAGTGTTCTAAAAGTCAGTCCTCGGTGATGTCTAGATGGCAATTAGATGCTAGGCAACAATCCGACACTGTGATTTGGGGCTAGGTGGTAGACTCGGTGGCCACGACATCTAAGTGGTTAACCGTAATGCTAGGAAGTTGACCATTACGCATAGGCGGCTAGGCGTGGTGGCGTCAAACTGAGTTCGTGTTTGTTGTTAGAAATAATTAGCATTTAGCCCTTATTGTGAATACGATTTTCCATGTAGTGCTGATTTTCATGTATATTAGCTCTTGTCGTATATAGGCTTTAATTTTCTTGTATCATTTATTTTCATGTAGCTGATCAACTCTTGTTATGTATAAGTTTTTCATGCACATGCTTTCTACGTATAGTAGCTCTTGCCATACATAAGCTTTCCTCGTTTATTTCCATGTAGCTGATTAGCTCTTTCCATGTATAACTTTTCCATGCATAAACTTTCTATGTATAATAGCTCTTGCTGTATAAAGGCTGTCCTTGTATCGTTTATTTACATATAATTGATCAGCTGTTGCCATGTATAAGCTTTCTATGCATACCTGATTGATAGCTACTTGACTAGATTAACACCTAACCATGCGTGGCTGACTTGGGCTGAAACCTAGGTGCTAGGCGCCAGGGTAACGCCCAACTAACGCATAATACCTTCTTGAACACTAGTATAGAATTAAAGTAAGACTATGATGTAGCACACTTTGTTTTGTGATAATTTATTACGGAATGTCGTCGATACTATTTTATTTATTTCCAATTTTTGGATTGTGAAATGACTGAATTGCCCTTTATCTCTAACTCTCTCAAATCCTGTTATTTCACATTCCAAAACATTACAAATGAATAAAATAATAATAATGATAATATATCAAATTATAGTAAAAGAAGATATAACGATTATAGTCTCGCTCTATGTTTGTCGTGTCGTAGTAGAATATCCTCATTCCTCTCACCCACGCTCATGCCACTTTCTCTCCACCCACCCACACTGCCGCTCCGCACCACTTCTTCATGTGCTTTGGCCACATGCTGCCTAGCGTGGGGAGCATGCCGGCGTCGGTGAGGCCATGGGTGGTGCTGGCCTTCGTGCTGTAGATCGAAAGTTCTACTCGGAGGAGAAGTTCCTGCAGGGTTCCGACATTGGGCTCCGACATCAGGCTCCTCCTCGATGACTTGCCGTTCGTCTCCTTCACCACCATGCTGCGCCACATCAGCCCCGAGCGCCTGACGCACCAGCATCAAGAACTACCTCTACATCGCCGCCACAGACCCTTGGGCCTCCTCCTCCTCTATGCTACCTAGGGCACAATCACAGAGGCCGTAGTCACGGACTCAACGGCCATCAGACTCAGCTTCGATGTTTACCGGCTCAAGCCCCCAACATCATCCCAGCATACTTCCTCTACGACAGGTGCACCGCGTCTCGACTCCTGACCCGTCGGCCGACTACGCCGTGTTCCTCTTCGAGAACGATGGCCTCATCACTGACCCTATTGGGGGCGATGGCCACTAAAAGTCTACAATACTACATGGTCACCGAGCTCCAGACTTTCGCCTGTGCTCAACGTGCCAATCTCCTCTACTACTCCACAATGAATAGTGCGTGGGTCACTAAAGATCTCAGTTATGCCCCAGACCTACCGATGGGGTGCAATGACGGCGTGATCACCCACAACAAGAATCTTTGGTGGACCGATGGAGTGGTGGTGGGTGGATCTCTCCTGTGGCCTCTTTGTCGAGAAAATTGGCTATTTGTCACTCTCAAGAGTAGGCTTCGCAAAAATACCACTTTCATCGTGGGCTTCGCAAAAATACCACTTTCATCGTGGGCTTTACAAAAATGACATTCTCTTTGTTGGAACTTTAATTTCCACTACCATAAAAAACTCTATTAGTCATGGGTAATAACCTCTATTAGTGATGAGCACATCTCCCGTCACTCTTATCACGTCAGTGAAGCCAGGTCATTAGTGACGGGTGTTCACCCATCACTAAAAGGTCACCCTTTAGCGACGGGCGACAATATATACCCGTTACTAAGGGGGCCTATCAGCTCACCTGTCATGACTCTTTAGTGACGGATCACAATATCACTCATCACTAAAGGACCCTTTAGTGACGGGTGATTATTGTCGCCCGTCACTAATAGTATAGTTATTTTTTAAAAAATAATTATTTTTAGGATGTATCCTGAATCAAAGTTAGGATTTGGCAGCCAACAACATGCAACATTGCAAGCACATCACAGATGTTTCATCATAGAACATAGACAAATTATTACAGAAGTTTTACAACCAAATTAATATCATATATATTAATTTCTAACTAGTTATCTCAAAGAAATTGGCTAAAATAAAGTTTCATAAGATTCGAATGTGAGAAATAACAGTTTACACCACATCCATAATTTCCTCAAGTGCACCATTATTGATGTTAAAATAGAAGGCACATACTGTGCCAACTTCTAACTCGTTATCTCGAAGAAATTGGCTAAAACCAGTAGTTAAGTAGTAGCATTCATCTAGGATTTATGCACTGTAATTGGGACTGCTTCACTACCTGCTGTTGTTAGTTGAATCTGGGTGGTCTGCTGGTATAGGTGAGGTGTAATGTACTTCTTACAATATTACCTTGAAAAGTACTATTACAATAAAATGTGTACAAAGCTAGTTAGACAAGACCAAATGTATATATGTATTTGTTTTTCTAACATGTACAAAGTGCTTATCACTGACTTCTTGTTGATGATCGAGTTATTTATTGTGCAGAATAAACCTATCGAGATGTCTTGCAGGAGAGCCTTCCTTACTAGAGTTATATCTGTATGATTGCTAAAATAACAGATGTTCTTTAATTGGTCTATTTGGTCGGTGTCGCCCTCCCTGGCCATCTGCTTACTTTTCTTCTTCTCAGTATTGCTAGGACCCTCACTTGCCATTATAAAAAAGTCGGTAAGTACATATACAAAATATCCATGTCTAGTAAGTATGTGAGTTTGCTATAGATACCGCTATCACTGTCGTCTACTTTTATGGCTCGTGCGGTCCTCTCTTCGCCATAATTATTGAAAATAGTATCCATAGCAAACAGTGGGGCTCCCATACTCAAATTGTTAGTACCACAAAATCCTCTTCTATCATTGTTAGTACCGCAAAGTCCCCTTCTACTAGGCGGACTCAGACACTAAATATATCCCACCCTCTATATAGGCATAACCTGCCTCCACAGCTCATAACCTCAACCATATTGGTGCACCCATCTCCTGTTAATATCTCAATGGTGTCACCATCGTGAATGTTATGGTTAGCGACAAAGCTTTTTTGTAGAAACTATAATAGTGAGATAATATCGCATCAGTTTGATAGTTTTGTTACCACATAAATAGAATATGCAATGTACCATGTGACGCCCGTGCAAATGACTGACTTTCAAAAGGAAACAATTAGGACCATAAGTCGGTACGTACATTGTTGGCATGGATTACTACAACTACACATATCACTTATAGTATGGGACAGAAAAAAGTACAATAATACTGCAGGGGCCTACCTACAGCTGGAAGCATGATGTCCGACGAAAGTGCCCTGTTGATCACTTAAGAGGCTTGCCATATCTCTAATTCATGTTATATTTAACAACGATGAAAAAAGTACAATAATACTTGTGTAAACCCTAATTCATTTTGAACAAGACAAAAACACAAATTACTCTCAGATGTCAGGCTACCAACTTAATGGCCTCCTCGCCACTAGGCTATATTTCAATTCACAGGTGTGTGTGACAACTAATTCATTAAATCTTACCCCTAAAGAATATATAAGAAAAAAATAACGCAAAGGACTAAACTATATGATAGTAAGCACATAATATAACATCATTACATGAACAAAATATGACTAGAAATAATAGTAAGCACATAATGTAAGATCATTGTATGAACAAAATATAGGAACAATAATAGTAGAACATAATGTAAGATCATTGCATAAACAAACTTATCGAAACAAAAAAATGAGTGTAATTGTCACACACATCCTCATACTAATAGCCTTCTCTTCATTGAGCGAATAGGGGAACATATTCACAAAGCAACATATTCATAAATTAATTATCCACATATTCATAAACTCACAAATTAATAAGTCACAAACCCTAGCCACGATGGAGGAGGAGGACTTAGGAGGAGGAGGAAGAGATAAACGATGAGGCGACGGCGAGGAGGGTTGGTAACAAAACAGTGGCCATGCATGATAGAACGAAGGACGGCGAAACGGTGGGCACGACGGAATGGACACAGTGAGGGAATGGAGGTCGGGACAGAATGGAGGCTAGTGGAGGAGGCCACGCCAGTGGAGGAGCATGATGAAGCATGGCCGCTAGGGTTTAGGGTTCTGCGCAATATGAAAGCATGCCGATTTACTATTGGCCTCACCTATTTATACACAGGAGGCACCTATAGTGATGGACGATAACTACAGCCCACCACTAATGATTGGTGGTGTCATTAGTAATGGGCGGTAGTTTTCGCCCGTCACTAGTTATTCGACCCTTTAGTGATAGGTCGTAATATGACCCATCACTAATGGTGGTGCCCCCTGTTGGGTTATGGGGAGGCTACGCTAGCGTTTAATTTTAAAAATTTACCCCGTTAGCCTAGAAACCATGCGTGTAATGGGATCATGGATCGTTACCTTCTAACGTAAGACGCGCTAGTGCAGCGGAAGAAGATGTTGGGGAAGCGCGTCCTTGCTCAACTCCGTTCGTTCACCGATAATCCGGTGATGGAGATTACGCGATCCGACAATCTCCACTCGAAGAAGACGAGCACCACTATTAGAGTAGTGCCTCTATGGTATCACACGTCTGGGATTGGATCACCTCGCGCTGGCGTGCTAGCACCACTCGCGAGATCCGGGGAGATCGATCACAACACTTGCAATCGAGGAGAGAAGAGAGGTGGCGGTTAGGGTTCTCAACCAGGAGCAACCGCAGCAGCGGCAACAACAACTTTTCGTGCCAGCCCCTCCTCTCTTTATATAGTGCCCTGTCATGGGCCTTTAATCTATATTAAAGCCCAACAGATCTAATCTGTTCGTCTAGACCAGAACTTCTGGTTCTAACCAAAACTTCTAAAAATAACCTTCTGTATCGAATTTATTTTGATCTGAAACTTCTGGTCTAACCGGAACTTCCGGTTTGTCCAGGCAGGCCCGGAACTTCTGGCTCCTCCAGAAACCAAAATAGAGGCTGGTCCGGAACTTTCGATCTAACCGAAACTTCTAGATGCTCCAGAACCCGGAACTTCCGGCCCTCAGCTAGAACTTCCGGTTCCCTAGAATTCTCTTGTGCACAATTCCATTAATCTTCCACTTGCACAAGAGCCAATTCTTCCAAGCTTTAAAATCCAATCCCTTTAAGCGTGCGACCCGATAGGTTCATATGCAAACGGCCGCTATTTGGAAACCCTTTTCGAATCGCCGATCAATAGCGGTACCTAACAGCACATATTGACTCCCCGAAAGCATATAAAGTCAAAATCATACTTTCTAAACCTTGATATACACACACACCAATCCCTTTATCACACGACATCAGTCAAGCTCAAGGCGAGATTCGTGCCACCCTTGTTGATAGCTCGACACTTCACTCGAGCAAGTAGTGGATTCAATCATGATCAACTCTTTGATCATTGTGGCATGGCCATGCACTTTCCAATCTGACTACCTCGAGGGGTCCAGAGACGTCTCTCTCGTTATGTAGGAGGGGTAAATTCTATCTTGACTGCTCACATCCCACGACATGTTTTATAACACACCCAAAAGCAACCTTTATAACTACCCTATTACGGAATAGCGTTTGGAAGCCCCTAAGTGTGCACTACACATTCTAGAATTAATAACGATCTCAGGTCTAAGGATTCTGCAGGTACACCATTTGAGATGACAACTGATGGCACTTTTAAAATAACAATCTCTGTAGTATCTCAAAGTGGGTCTATCCAACTCCATGTTCACCAACATAAGTTCACATCACTGATTTAACATCTTCATGTCTATGATCTGTGAAACAAGATCATCAATCAGATAGATGTGCTAATCTATGAATCATCACTGTCCCACATGACGATATGAGATTAGGGATCATTTAGAACAACATCATAACACAAAGAGTCTCACAAACAAGTCATCAACTTGCTGATCAATGTAAAAGACATTTATTCAAGGAATAAGATAACCAATTATCCAAATGTACATTAGCATAGACAAAACACTTTCTCTCACATACACTGGACTCACTCACGCAAGTATCTAATACCCATAGAGCTCAAGTGCGCCTTATGTCTGGGCTGTGAGAGAGGCTTCGTCAATGGATCGGCTATGTTCAAATCCGTGTGCACCTTGCATATCTTCACATCACCTCTATCTATAATCTCACAGATCAGGTGATAGCGCCGAAGTATGTGGTTGGACTTCTGGTGCGACCTAGGCTTTTGGCTTACGCAATGGCACTACTATTATCACAATAGAGGTCTATTGGACTGGATGCACTAGGGACAACACACAGCTCAGAAATAAACTTTCTGATCTAAACTGCCTCCTTCATAGCTTCTGAAGCTACAATATACTCGACCTCAGTTGTTGAATCTGCAACCGTTTCTTGGTTAGAACTCTTCGAACTCACTGCGCCTCCATTGAGGCAGAACACAAATTCAGACTGCGATCGCGAATCGTCCTTGTCGGTTTGGAAGCTAGCATCGGTGTAACCATTTACAACGAGCTCCTCCTCACCTCCATAGACCAGGAACATATCCTCAGTTCTTCTCAAGTACTTAAGGATACTCTTTACTACCGCCCAGTGACTTTCACCCAGGTTTGACTGATATCTGCTCGTAACATTTAGAGCATAAGAAACATCTGGGCGTGTATAAAGCATGGCATACATGATAGATCCGATTGTGGAGGCATACGGGATCGCACTCATCTTCTCTAGCTCATTAGGTGTTGAAGGACACTGACTCTTGCTGAGAGAAATACCATGTGACATTGGCAGAAAACCTTTATTGGAATTCTGCATATTGAACCGTTTCAATACCTTGTCAATGTACATGCTTTGGCTTAATCCAATTAGCCTTCTCAACGTATCTCTATAGATCTTTATGCCTAAAATGTATGCTGCCTCTCTAAGATCTTTCATTGAGAAACTTTTTCTCAACGAAGTCTTGACAGCATCTAGCATAGGAATATCATTTCCGATCAACAATATATCATCTACATATAAAACCAGAAACACAAGTGAGCTCCCACTAGCCTTCTTATAAACACAAGGATCTTCTTTGTTCTTGATGAAGCCAAACCCTTTGACTACCTCATCAAAACAAAGGTTCCAACTCTAAGAAGCCTGCTTCAGCCCATAAATGGACCTTTGCAGCTTGCAAACTTTCCCAGCATTCTCAGGATCATCAAGACCTTCAGGCTATGTCATGTATACATGCTCACTTAGGTTTCCATTAAGGAAAGCCGTCTTGACATCCATTTACCATATCTCATAGTCATAAAATGCGGCAATTGCTAGGATGATCCGGATAGACTTTAGCATAGCGATGGACGAAAACGTTTCATCATAATCAACATCTTGAATCTGCCTAAAAACTTTCGCCACCAATCATGCTTTATAGATGTGAACATTTCCATCAACGTCTATCTTTTTCTTAAAAATCCATTTACACTGGATAGTTTTTACACCATCAGGTGGATCGACCAAGTTTCAAACTTGATTCTCTCACATAGATTCCAACTCGCATCTTATGACTCTAAGCCATTTCTCAAAGTCGTGTCTCATCACTGCTTCCGTATAGATCTTAGGTTCATCATTATCCAACAATAATATGTCACGCTGCCTAGTGATGTGCACCAGGGTGCGATTTGTGGCCCGATCTTCCGATAGGTTCGATTGAGGCGATGAGTGGACGTTGACGCTATAAGGCTTCCGGTCAGCGATCGGAACCTTGCAATCGCTACACCCCCCTCTCGTCTAGTCGTTATCAACCACGCTCTCACGTAGTCGACCTCACCACGAAGGTTTTGATCCAGCAAATTAATCGAAGAGCTTTGCAAGAACAAGGTAAACGCAATCTGGATTGCTGATATTAATCTGAAGAACTTGAAGTTTGGGGTTCTACAAACCGATCTACGGCAAAACTGCAAAGGCAGAATAATCTAAGCAAAACCCAAGTCCTAACAATGACGGCGGTCATCTATTTATAAGGTTTACAAGATGTGAGATACCATTTATAATGTGGGCCGTAACCTAGTAGGACTCTAAAATAAACCCAAACCCTAAGACTGACTCGAATAACCTAATATGACTCTGACTCAACTCAGTCTAGAATCTGGCTCCCGACTGAACTTTGGGATTTCCAATCGATAGCGTCGTAGTCGGTGATCGGCCGATAGGGATCGGTGGTCGGCCGATAGCCGTGAGCCGATGGTGGTCGGTAGTCGGCCGATAGAGATCGGTGGTCGACCGATAGTCGTGAGCCGATGGTGGTCCGAGTGGTGTCCGATGGCCGATGCCCGATGTCCGATGGCCGATGGTTTTCTCCCATGTTCCTAAGTAAAATATAATCATAAACGGAACTTAGTAGTATTCCATTCATAGGAGAACTCGCTTGAGTAACGAGGAGCGAATTCACCTGACAATTAAGTTGATGAACTCGAGTACGAGTCATCGGTCCTTGGTAATCAAGTGTGGATGTATCTTTAGCGGTGATGTCCTCATCATCCTCCCCTTCTTGACTTGGAGTCGTCCTCGACTCACCGTCAATCTCTTCACCCAAATAGAGTTTCAAATCGGCGACATTAAAAATATAGCTGACACCATAATCTGCAGGTAATTCAATCTTGTATGCATTATCATTTATCCTTGCAAGTACTTTAAAGGGACCAGCAGCTCGAGGCATTAATTTTGACTTGCGCAGATCAGGAAACCTATCCTTTCGTAAATGTAACCATACCAAATCACCTGGTTTAAAAATAACCTCTTTTCTTCCCTGGCTACCAGAAATTTGATACTTTGCATTCATTCGTTCTATATGCTTTTTAGTTGTTTGATGCAATTGAAGTATAAATTCAGCATGTGTTTTAGCATCAAAATTCATTTTCTCAGAAGATGGTAAAGGTAATAAATCAATCGGAGCGTGAGGGTTAAATCCATATACCTCCTGGAATGGACTTATCTTTGTGGTAGAGTACAGTGATCGGTTGTAAGCAAACTCTACGTGAGGTAGACACTCTTCCCACATCTTCAAATTGGTCTTCAATATAGCTCTCAACATTGTGGACAAGGTACGGTTCACCACTTCAGTTTGACCATCAGTTTGGGGATGACATGTTGTCGAAAACAGTAGCTTTGTCCCCAATTTCTGCCATAATGTCCTCTAGAAATGACTGAGAAACTTCGTGTCTTGATCAGAAACAATTATGCGCGGCACACCGTGAAGGCGAACGACTTCCCTGAAAAACAAATCAGCAACTATTGTAGCGTCGTCGCTCTTGTGACAAGGAATAAAATGTGCCATTTTAGGAAATCTATCCACAACCACAAATACACTATCCCTCTCCTTCTTAGTTCGAGGTAATCCTAAAACAAAATCCACGGAAATATCTTCCCATGGAACATTGGGAATAGGTAAAGGAATGTAAAGACCATGTGGATTAAGGCGGGACTTAGCTTTATGACAGGTGTTGCACCGAGCAACGTATCGCTCAACATCTCTTCGCATTTTTGGCCAGAAAAAGTGAGTGGCCAGTACATCCTCCATTTTCTTCACCCCAAAATATCCCATTAATCCTCCTCCATGCGCCTCCTGCAAAAACAACAGACGAACAGAACTTGCCGGGACGCACAACTTGTTAGCGTGATACAATAATCCATAATTCAGAATGTATTTATTCCAAGTCCTTCCTTCTCGACAATGTGTAAATGCTTCTTTAAAATCAATATCAATGGCATATAAATCTTTTATCATTTCTAATCCAGAGATTTTATAATCAAGTTGAGACAACATGGTATAACGTCTAGATAACGCATCAGCAATCACATCATCTTTTCCTTTCTTATGCTTAATGATGTAAGGAAATGATTCAATAAATTCTACCCATTTAGCATGTCGTTTATTCAGATTCGCTTGACTTCTAATATGCTTCAAAGATTCATGATCTAAATGTATAATAAATTCCTTCGGCCATAAGTAATCTTGCCATGTCTCTAAAGTTTGAACTAAAGCATACAATTCCTTATCATAAGTAGAATAGTTCAAACTAGGTCCAGACAACTTCTCACTAAAATATGCGACCGGCTTACCTTCTTGTATCAAAACTCCTCCAATGCCAATCCCACTTGCATCACACTCAAGTTCAAAAACCTTACCAAAATCAGGAAGTTGTAGCAGTGGTGCATGGGTCAAGTCATTCTTCAGCAAATTAAAGGCGTCTTCATGTGCTTGTCCCCATTGAAAAGGAACGCCTTTCTTTGTGAGCTCATTCATTGGTGCGGCAATGGTGCTGAAATTTCGTACAAACCGTCGGTAGAATCCAGCTAATCCAAGAAAACTCCATACCCGTGTCACTGTTTTAGGAGTCGGCCAACTCTTGATTGCTTCTATCTTGGTCTCATCCACTTCAACGCCCTGTGGGGTCACAACATAACCAAGAAAAGAGACTCGGTCTGTGTAGAATGTGCACTTCTCGAGGTTACCAAACAAATGTGCATCTCTCAAAGCAATGAAAACAGCATGTAAATGTTCCTTATGTTCACCCAAAAACTTGCTGTAAATGAGAATATCATCGAAGTATACTACCACAAATCATCCAATAAAGCTGCGCAAAATTTCATTCATTACTCGCATGAATGTACTAGGTGCATTAGTTAAACCGAAAGGCATGACTAACCA
>KE372883.1:19104-30317 GCA_000418225.1 Zizania latifolia | reverse complement strand
AAGCAAAACTTCTCAAGATGACCTTCTTTCTTGCAAAACTCACAATAGTAGGTCATTTTCTTGGAATGTGTTGAGGCTTAGTGTTTTTGACTTTGGTGGTCTTGCGTGTAGCTTCTCTGGTCTTGGAGCATTCTGGTAAAGTGTCTAGGATAGTGTGTAGATCTTTTGGCTTGAGAATCTAGGTAGACTTCTTAGGTGGAGCTTTGGGTCTCTCATGAAACATCCCATCCCTGGGCTGATCGGTTTGGAAGGTCTTGGTGGTGTGGGTCTTAGGAAATTTTTTCTCAGGGCTCATCTTACTCCACTCCACCTTACTCAAAGCACTCTCAAAGTCAGCCTTGGTATACTTGTACCCAAGTCCGAACCCATCTTCTTTCTTGAATTGCTGGATAATCATCCCCAGCTGAGGTTCCCTGGTACTCACCTAGCTCAAAACTTATCAGAGATAGGTGTTCTCACTTTCAGCACAAGCTAATTCTTCTCTCAAAGAACTCATCACCTCCTCCTGAGCAAGGCAGACCTCACACTCCTTACTTGGTTGTGCAGACTTTCCTAATTTTCAGATTTCATCATTTTTTTCGGCTAGCTTCATCCTAAGAGAGAGGCAATCCTCACACGTGGTGGAGGGAGCTGACCATCTCTCTAAGTCGGCCTTAGTCTGCTCAAGCTCTTCTTTGAGCTTAGGACACACCGTCCAAGCTCCTAACTGCAAGGGTCGAGCTCTCACCTCTTCTAACTCCTTTTGAATACCCTCAAGCTCAATAGCTAAAGCGTCTCTCTCTTTAACCCTCTCGGTGTATCTAGACTTAAGTGAAGTCAAGTCACCCAACAGCACTTCATAGCTAGGACACTCAGCAACCTCAGGAAGGAAAGAAGAAGTACTTAGACTCAAAATTTTGTTATGAGCAATTTTAAGTTCATGGGTTAACTTGTCTATTTCCTTCTTAGCTTTTCTAAGCAGCCTATCCTGGTACTTCAACTCTCAACTGTTTTCTTTATGTAAATTGCAAATTTCAATTTCACTAGGAGTTACCTCTTCATCGTCGTCGGAGCTGTTGTTGTTGTCCTTGTCATCAAGAGCCATGGTGCAACAGCTCTTGAGAGACTTGCTGCAGGGCTGTCTTTGGGTCTGGTTCTTGCCCTTGTAAGAGACGAAGCAGAGGCCGGCCGGATTCTCCTTGTCCTTCTTCTTTTCTTTCTTGATGATGATCTCTTCATCACTTTAGCTCGATGAAAAGAAAGAAGAGGAGGAAGATCAGCTGGTGATGTGTCCTTCAATCTCGGCGAGGAAAGCCTTGTCTCTCCTTCTGTTTTCCCGCCGATAGTCCTTCAAGGCCTTCCGGAAGTACTTTGTCTTAGACTTTCCTTTGGATTTTTTGTCAGTTTTGTTGTTGTAATCGTACTTGCCAGAGTCGTAGGAGCCATCACCAGTGCCCTTCTTGTAGTAGTTGTTCTGCTTGGGGCACTCGGCAACAAAATGGCTTGGATCACCACACTCGAAGCACCTAGCTTTGGTGCCATGCCTCTTGTTCATCCTCTTATCATACACGCGTCGAACACGGTTGTTGAAGAGGCAGAGGTCATCATCTCCTAACATGTTGAGCTGCTCTTCACTAATGGATAGTAATGAAGAGAGAGCAAAACTAAGAGAGGAGTTTGCAAATCTATTGTCATCGGTGGATGCAAGGGCTAGGCTTTTGGAGCCCGATCCAGTGAGATTTGATCTCAACTGGATATCCACCTCGGAGGCTTTGAGCTTGCTAAAAAGCTCTGCAGTTGTCAAGGTATCATATCCTATACTTTCGACGATGGGTGATACCTTGATTTCCCAGACCTTAGGATCTAAGGTATGAAGCACCTTAAGAGCCTGTTCATGTTCTGTTACAAGCAGATCATTTTCAGCCTTGTTGGCACGGAGCTTGTTGATGATCGATTGAAAATGACCAAACAGCTCCTCAACTAATTCTCCCAGCTTTTGAGTGAAGTTTTCATATTCACGCAGGTATGTTTGATAAAGCCGAGCCTTGACTTGAGCTGTTCCCTCATGATGTGCTTGAAGGGTAGCCCAAATCTCTCGTGCAGTATCAAGATGACTCACACGCTCAAACTTAGTTGGACCAAGACCAGAAAAGAGAATGTTCACCGCCTTGTTGTTGTGCTCATGCTGAGCCACTAAAATAGGAGTATCACACTCAGCAACAGGTCGGTTGGTAAAAGTAGGATGAATACACATGTCCCATATGTCCGAACCTTGGCTCAATAAATAGGCTCGCATGCGAGTCTTCCAGTATGTGTAGCCAAAGGCTTCAAGAGATGGAACTTTGCCAGAGGAAGTCATGGTCGCTAACTAGGTTAAGAACCGGTTAAGGTATGATGAAAAACCCTAACTTGGCCCTGATACCACTTGTAGGACCAAGAGTAGCGACCAGAGGGGGGGTGAATGGGAGCAATTCCTTAAAATGAAAATCTCAACAAAAGCCAAATTAGGACAAAACCCGACTTCATCCTTCTTGATGATCAGTAAAGCGTTTTCCACAGCAGAGCCAATAAGGAGCACTTTGAGTCAAAAGATCATGGCAGAAATAAAAGCTTCGCAAGAATAGAGAGCTTCGGTTGATCTTGCTCGTGGATTCCTATAGCTTTGCACTTGGCAAGAATGAAACTCCACTGCAAAGCAATTCCAAAGCATATCAAGAACCAAGTTCATTCACGGCAAAAATGAACAATATGAACTCAAAGCAAATTTTCTCAAAGATAACCAGTAGCAAAGAAGAGGGATAGATTATAGATCTAGCACAAAAATCAGCAAAGGAAAAGCATTGATTTCATTGCAAGAACTAAATACAAAAGAACACAACTCTCTCTCTTTGATTGTGGACTCTATGTCTCGGGAGCAGTGGCGGCTGGAGCAGAAGGTTCTTAAGAGAATTTCTGTCTAAGCACACAACCCTAGAGGGTATCCCACCTACTCTTATATAGGTCAGGCAGGCCGGACAAAAGCCCGAAACACCCCTAGGGTTTACAAGTTTTAGACCCAGCGCCAAAGGGTAGAATAGGAAATTCTACATTAACACTTTATTTGATGCAACGCATACTTCAACAGAGTTTCGTGAGGTTGACGGTTTTGAGCCGAAGCTGTCAAAGCGCTTGCCGCCCTTGCGCCATGTACCCAGATTGGACCATCACGATCCCGCAGCTCCTTCAGCCCGGAGACCATTCGTCCGTTTACCTGAGTCACACATGACCAACGCCACGGCAAGTCATCATCCCTTTGAAGTCCCTCCCTTCGGAGAGCTCCACTTCGAAGTGCCTCCCTTCGGAGGGCTTCGCCTTGCCTCCCTTCGGAGGACTTCACCTTGCCTCCCTTCGGAGGGCTTCGATCCGCCACTGTTACAATCACTCATCATCTCAGAGCCATGAGGCCCACAGTCTTCACCATGGCTCCTCACCCCTGAGTCATCATCAAGCCAGAGTCTCGATCCTTTTCTCCTATGAAAGAAGGATTAGGCCATGGAGCGTCTAGCTAACATCACACAGGAATTGGCCCTAGGCCAGCTCTCTTATCAAGTAGCTGAACAAGTCATCCGATGCCTTTGCTAGAGCTTAGAAAAATTGCCTCCCCGAGGCTCCGAGCGTCGGGAGGATTTTCCCGAGCAAGCTAGGGGCCGCCTCACCAGTCGGCTAACGAGGACATGGTCTAGGTCCACCGATGATTATGTTGTGGCTCCCAGATCTATCTCCTCCCACCACACCGAGTCGACAAGGCTGTGGCACGGAAGACCCAAGGAGAATGACTAGAGTCCTCAGAAGGACAGGCGAAGATTCGAGCACTCAGAAGAGGATGGGCGTGATGACGCCAGGAACTAGAGGGACCACACTAATAATAGACCATGCAAGTGCCAGGCCCAAAAGACTAGTGAGGATGTCATAATGCACGAGGAGTAGCAGATCAAAGCTGAAGAGATGGCGAGCCAACAAGGGTCAACATCGAGATAGGCCACCTTTGGAGCTCTCAACCCGATTCCACCCCGAATTTTGCCAAAGACAACAAACGTCGTCAAGATCGATCTTCCCCCCTTCTTTTTTCAGCTATGTACTCTTTGCCTTATACGAAATAAAGTTCAAGTTTTTCATTAAGAAAAACCATATGATTTATCTTCATCGGCGACAATTGCTAGGCTCGAGCCCTGTAAAGGTCAAGGCAAAGTGTCACGCGTCTAGCTCAAATGATTGTGCCCCTATGGATTTGCTCTAGGTTTAGCGTTAGCAACCGTGCGAGCGAAAAAGAGTTGGCATTTTTGCTCTCTTGGCGTCTGGCTAATAGCTAAGTCCATCGGGGGCTCGAGTCCTAAAGCCTCAACTTCAAGTCACAACGGCCTCGAGAACTCGTGATGCCTGATGTCAGGATCAGTGCATAAGCGGCATTAGTTCCCTGTACCCAAGACTATATGGCTATACCAGAGGCTCGAGATCTCTCTTCGGGCATGCGAAGGATTAGTAAAAACCACAAACTTGCGAATCTCTCGAGGGCTTGTTCGACCTAATGTCAGTAGGCACGTGCGTAGCCAATGGGCCACGCGCCGAGTACAATATGGCCTAAAGTTCCTCGAGGTGAAAATGTAGTTAGAACTTAAAAATTGCGAAATGCAAAAAGGCTATCTTTACTTCATAAAAGAAGAGCCAGAAGTTCTTAAAGCACGAGGTTTCAAACTAATCACTTCTAACTTTGGCACAGGTTATAATACAACTAAGCCTCGGGGGACGACGCAGCCAGATCTTAAGCTTTGGAGGATGATGCAGCTGGATCCTGAGCTTTGAGGGATGCCACCTCAGCAGCGGGATCCTCAGGAAGAGGCAGGAACTAAAGATCCTCGGCAATTGCAGTGGCAATGCCTTCCACTACCTGCCGGAACCCCGTGGCCTGGTCTTCAGTCGCTCCGGTGGGTACTCCATGCCCTAGCTATTGAAGACATAAACTAAGGCTTGTTTGGCCCTAGACTTCACCACCTCATCAACAAGAAGGCAGAGTTGGGTTTCAAACCCCTCAAGTTTATCTCAGAACTCCATGTCGGTGTCCTCGACCAGGAATGAGTATGTGCGCTCGATCACTGCGTGAACCTTGACCGCCTCCTCATCGAGTTCTCCGATGCGAGCACAATACCGATCGTGCCTCCCTACGAGCAAAAGATCGATGAAGACTAAGACCAAGTGACAAAAAGGCAAGAATAAAGGGGTGATCACCCAAGAAAAGCTTACTCCGATACTCAGCGGCGGACGAATCCGATGACTCCTTTGCCATGTCAAGAGCCCGCCAGGCAGCTTTTTTAGCCTCCCTCGCCTCCTCGACTGTGGTCCTCGAGGCCACCGCTCAGCGCTCAGCCTCCTCTGCCATTTGAGTGGCATTCTTGGCCGTCACCGCCGCACCAGCCGCGGAGGTCTCTGTCACAGCAGCCTTGCATGATAGCTCAGCATTCTGAGCCAGGAGATCATCGCGCTCATGGTGGAGTGCTTCAACCTTGGCCTCAAGGGTCACCACACGCCCTGCCTCCGGCACGTACTGCACCTAGAATAGCTACAGAACACAAGCAACCATCAAAACAATGACTTAGAAGGAAAGATGTACAACAGGGAAAACAAGAATTACATCCGCAAGCTGCAAAAGAAGAGGAGCGGCCGGCCCTAGCATCGGGCCTGGGATGGGATCGGAGGCCACAACTTCCACATTAGGAGCCCCCGATCTAGCCTCTGGCTCGAGGCCATCCACCGCCATCGGTGCTGAGAGCTACGCATCCGACCTAGCTCCCTATGGTAGATCAATGACCTCCGCAACCTTCCCCTCGACCACCGCACCCACAGCGGCATCTGTGGTGGCTGGCTCATCAGCTAGAGGATCGACCATCGTGTCTAGCATCGTGACAACATCCTTGCTCCCTAGGGCCAAGACTGGGCCCATGGTGCCCACATCTATGGGGGCCGCGCCGCCTTCCTCGATCACTATAGCCATGGCCTCCTCGACGCCCGACGCCTCGGCCATCATGGCTGCGCCAGGGAGCGACTCTGCCACCGACGACCCCAACAAAAGGTCAACTCTATTCACCCTAAAAATAGAAACACATGAAGGTTAGCAATAGAGAAGAAGAAGCGATATGTATACATCAACATCAATCTCACCTCGACGCAAGGCGGAAGGACTTGGAAGCCACCCACCTAGGCACCTTCACTGGAATGGGGCAGGGAGAGGCCAGCGCTGCCTTAGAGATCATTGCGTCCCCCTCCTCCTCGGGCTCCTCGGTGTTGAGGATCAGCCGACGCCTGTCGATCGTCGGGTCTCCACCCACCCTGACTTCAGTGGTCTTCGAGCGCTTGCTTGTCCCACTGAGCTTGATCCCCTTCCGCCTTAGGAGCGGAAGGGATGGACTGCCACCTCCTCACGTCGGCTGTGGACGAGGTATGTCAACCCCTCGAGGGTGCTCAGGGAGTAGCGCTTTCAAGAAGTACGCAGCGTTACCCTGCATCTAGGTGCATCACACCACGTGGGTGGTCAAGCATCAGTATAAAACAAAAATAAAAAACAAAGCAAAGCAAAAAAGAACAGAAGGTTAAAAGAATCACCCGAGGTCGTGGGTTCGAGACGCAGTATGTTGTGAACCCAAGGTCATCCAGGAAGCTAAGCTTCCCGGTGAAAAAGGAGTTGAGGTATTTTGTAACCTCAGCCCGAGGCATTCACCCAGGCTCTAGAGCTCGTGGGTCAAAAGGCCCAACCATCTCGTAGGCTAGCTTGTCCTAGGCCTGTAGCAGGGATATCCGCCACAGCAAGAAGCAAGCTGTGACCCCAATTCTAGTCAGCCCACCTTCTCGGAGTTCCTTAACCACTTCCACCAGCTCCTGGACCTGATCCTTATTGCCTGAGGAGCATTGGTCGCTCCAGCTCATCAGGGATGTCAGCTTCGGGCCGATATCCACCCCAACGGTTGGAGGATGGTTTGTCCCATAATACCACTCTGCCTTCCACCCCTTGTTCGAAGAGGTGATAGGCATTTTCAGATACTCGCCAGATCACACAGAGCGCACTGGTCCCCGTCAAATGGCAGAGAACGTAGAAGTACTGGAAGAGGTTTAGTGTGGATCCACTCCTAGGTACGCCTCATATAGATGCACGAAGACAGCAATGTGGAGGATCGAGTTGGGTGAGAGGTGGCCAAGGGTGATTCTGTAGTGGTGAAGAAGGCCCCGGAGGAATTGGTGCACGGGCAGACCAAGCCCATGCTCGAGGAAGGACTTGAACAGGACAATTTCGTGGGTGTTCGGCATTGAGAACTCCTCCCCCTTCATCGAGCGCCACCCTGACACCGCCCGCTCCTTGGACATTCTACACTTCTCCCACCCCAACGGCAGGGGCGGCGAGGCCAAAGACTATGGTGGACTTGTGGAAGCCATCGGTTTGAGTTAAAACAACCGATGAGCTTTCTTGTAGCAGACCACGCAGCTGCAGTGATGACCTGGGTGGCGAGGAGCCAGATGGCTGAACAGAGAAGAAGAGGAAAGCAGAAGAATTGGCAGTTGCGAAAGGAAGAGATTCAAATGGATGGCGTGCACTTCGGGGAGTGGAGAAATCGGCTTAAGTATCCCATGGTCACCACATGGAGGCAGGGCGCAATCGCCGTAATTGGGGCACCGCCTCGACCGTCATGTCCGCAGTGATCAAGGCGACCTGATGGTTCCACTTCTCTGCCCGTTGGCCACCCTCACGCGTGGTCCAGTCAGGGATGGAATGTATTTTCAATTGTCTCACACTAAACGTGCATTAATTGCGAGTGTGAAGTGCTGGTGGGCCCCATACCTAGGGCCTCACGTGTGCTTGAAGATCCCCATACCCGAGGGCTCGCGTGCATCTGAAGGTCTTCATGCTCCAGGGCTCGTGAATGCTCGAAGACTCTCGTGGTCGGGGGCTCGCCCGACGAGAAGTATGAGCTCCTAGGGACCGGTGTCCTCGAGAACTGGCAGGCTTGATGAACTCCATCCTCTCGAAGCATCTAGGCAGTTGAGGACCTAGACTGCTGAACATCGATTTATTCAAAGATTCAAGACCAACGTCCTTTCATTTTATTGCGGGTTCAAGATTTCAGACACGACCTTTTCCCAGCAAGGTGTTGATGACAGCAGAAGACAAGATCGTGAAGTAAATTTTAAAAAAATTATTTTCTACAGGATTTTTCTTAGACCCTCAAGCTAAATGTTCCATTTAACTTGAGGCTCGGGGGCTACACCATGTGGGTGCACCTATGCGGTGCACCTCACATGAGAGAAGGGATCAAAAGGCTTTTTCAAAGGCATCAAAGTTTGACGTAGATGTTGAAGTTTCAGATTAAAGGAGAGCTTCTCCCAGCTTGTTTCATCAAAGATTTCTTCAACCAAGCTGAGAAGAGCTCGGGGGCTGTTATCGGGGATATGACCCCTGGATACCTCACAGTTGGACTTCTCAGACCGGACCAAGGGCAGGCCAAGACCAGCATTGACTGTCCAGTATGGCCCATAAATAAGGGTTTGATTCTGATACCGAAAGTTGAGTCCTTATTGGATTGTTAAGCTCCGGATATGATATCAAGAGATTTATTTGTACTAGAATCCTTGTAATTAGGGATTTAGCACTCGAGTTTGGTAGGCAATCCAAGTTCTACTTAGGATAGAGTCCTGGGTTGGTGGGCTTACCTCCTGAGTATATAAAGGAGGTGAGAACCCCTAGAGGCATCTGATCCAATCTTGTTTATTCACAATATCTAGCCATCTAGTTCCACCATATTTTTCTTGCTTTCGATGCCTCAAGTCTCCATAGCTTAATTATATCATATTGCAAGATCCACCATCATAGTACATACCAAAATACTAGACGTAGGGATATTATCCTTCAGGAGGCCCGAACCAGTATAAACCTTGGCGCTTATGTTTCAGAGTCGACCATCGGGTTTGAAGGCGTCGTGCTTCCCTTACACACATCTAATTACCACCTCGGGTACCCTCTTCGGTGGACTGATTGATGATTCACCGACAGTTCCAAAGAGGACACAAAAGAGTAACATTCACAAAAATTTGCTAAACGAGAACGAGTAGTTACTCCCCTTCGAAGATCTCTAAGTATATTGTCTACAGGATGGTCTCTTTAGATGTCTTGATGAATTCGTTGATGTTGTGTAGGTTGTTGAACAACTTCTCCTTGAACTTCCTGTTCCTTGTCCAACACCTCTTGCTCTTGAGTCTCTTGTGTTTGACTTTCTTCAACTTGAGGTTGTTGTTGTTGATCCGTAGGTTATTGTTCTCTTGACCTTATATCCCCAATTGACATGTTCTTGATTGCTTCACATGGAGGTTCTTCTTCACCTATATCACTTAGATCAACTTGCTCTACTTGAGAGCCGTTAGTTTCATCAAATTTTATATCCCTAGTGACTTCAACAATACCGGAAGTTTTGTTAAAAACATAATAGGCATGCACATTTAACTCATAACCAATCAAGAAACCTACATCTACCTTAGAGGCAAATTTAGAGCTTCTTGGTTGCTTACTCAAGATAAAGCATTTAATTCCAAAAACTCTAAAATATGAAATATTTGGTTTGTTACCGGTTAGAAGTAGGGGTGAAAGTGATTCAGATAGTTTCCGTCCAAATCCAGAAAAATCAGATTCGGATCCAGATTTTTAGTTTCGGATATGGATTTTTTGGATACGAATTCAGATACAGATATTTTTTCAGATATAGAAATAGATATGATATTGCTGGTATCCGACGGATACAGATACGGATTCAGATAATCCGGATAACTCTTATTCGGATTATCCAGAATAAAAAACCTATTCAATCCAGTTATTTGTAACTATTAAATCAGCTTTAGGATTTGTACTACCGTTATGTGTTCTGCTATAAGAAACCGGTGGCTGCCTGCTGGCTCTCATCCCTCTGATCTAGTCATCCAGAGCATCGTCGCCAAGCCAACCGCCCCGCCCTCTTGGCCACCACCGCCGCCGCCCACACCGCCGTGGTGCCCTGCTCCGCCCTGGCCCAGCTCGCCGCTCTCCCTTCCTAGACTGGACAAATTCAATCATCCATTCTGCTTTGAAATCACACGCCGCCGCCCCGGACGTCACCGCGCCGCTACCTTCCCAGCGCCGCTGCCTCGGACGCCGCCTGTCCACCGGCCCAGCCCCACGCCACCACACCGCTCACCTGCCTCAGGCCACCGCTGTGCTCGCGCTGCGCTGGGTCCTCTAGAATGCCAAGGTCTGCATGAAGGTCATCATTCATCATGGTCGTATGTCACTTCGCTCTCTTTTATTTGATCCAATCTATCGGGCATGATTTCATTGATGTCCGGTAGTCAGATTTGTGATGTTCATCGATGATCGTCATCGATCGCCAGTTGTTCATCATTGTTCGTCACTGTTCATCATTGGATTGTGTTGATCCAATCTAAACTCATCGACATGGTTGCTAAGGCTTGATCGGTAAAGCCTTTATGCATACCATTAGTCGATCATCTCTTTTTCCAAGGACGGATGAGCTAGATTGTTCAATGGTCGCAACCTATCCCAGTCATTTGACTAAATCTATTTGTACCTCTTTTGTTCTTGATCGTTCATCGTGTTCAGATAATCTTTCATTCATTGGTCGAATGAAAGTGGCGTTCACCGATCGCAACTTGAGCTGACCCATTCTTGGTTCAACTCAAGTTCAATCATTCTATTTCATTCTATCTAAATGAACAAGTTCATTGGACGATCATAACCTAACATGATCGTATATCGACCGTCTCATTTAATCCAAAGGAATAATCCCACGATTATCTCCTTTCTTTTGTTAATTCTATCATTTCATAAAAATGAATTCAAACTTCTAAAATTCACATCTTTTTCGTTTGAACTTAGACTCGATCCATGCAACTTTCTAAATTCATCTAAAATCATGTTCTACTCAAATGTGTACTTGGTCCATTCTCCCCGTACACCATTCAAGGTTGCTTCGTTCAATTCCAAGGAAATTCACAAGAAGTGTTTTATCGTTTTATGTGAACTTCCAAATTCAATATCTTTTGGCGTCCTAACTCCGTTTCACCCTGTTCAAGTTCCATAATTCTCTTTAAGCAAACATCTAACAAATAAAAATGTTGTATTGTGTTGTTTATGTTGGTGGTATGCCTTAGAGACAAGTCATGGAGGAGTC
>KE372883.1:2702-17854 GCA_000418225.1 Zizania latifolia | reverse complement strand
AAAGAACTTGGATCCATAGGTTCCAATAAATAAACTATGGCAGTATGGCAAGTTCCTGAGCTATATGTAATCCTTATCTGAGCTATAATGTTACTTGGATCTCTACTTTATTTATCACTTGAGCGTGTTGATGAGAATGATAGATTGAATGAGTTTTTTCATTTATTTTAATTTGCTGGTCACAATTCTCGTCAAATGCTAGTTGTGTCTGTTTGACTGTCATTGTTTTCTGAATTAAAGTCAGATCCTTTTGTGCCAATGACAGGGGGCAAAGAAGTTATCATGGATAAAGCACTGCCAGCTGCAGGAAGTGCTGAAAGTTCACAACGAAACTCTACTGATGTTGGTATGAATACAGTTCCTTGAGCCCTATGTTTTGCTGGCCCTTCTCTATGTTCCAAATAAATCAGAAATCACCTTTTAGATATTTGTGGGAAGAACATCACATTTCTATGGTCCATAGTCAAGCTGTATGTGTTAGTTTTTCTGCATGTTTGGTATTCATGAAAAATTATGTAAACTCCTTGTGGTTCTTGTAATCTTGTCACTTATTACAGTACTGTCCATATTGACTATTGAAGAATTTGTAGTTGTTGACTTTTCCTGTTATTGTTCACAATGTATTACAAATTTTTCTTGTCCCTGAAGAAATCTATTAGGAGGCTATATATTTTTGTTATGATTTTAACCCTGTTTTTTATTTTCTCAATGCATGTTCTTTTCTGCAGATATATATTCAAAATCTTGAGAGTAGCAGATTGAAACTTGCTCAGTTAGAGCAAGAACTTCAACGGGCTCGTCAACAGGCAGAAGCTTAATATTTTTCATACAGGATTTATTAGAAGTTTTAGGAGATAAATTTTTTATGTTATGGCATATTTCTGAGTTTGGCATTAAATGTTATCCATTTTTATATGTTTCATTGAACCAAAGGGAAATCCTGTTCTTGGCATATGTGAGTGATATCTGGAGCTTGGCATATGTGAAATTCTGTTCTGCTGGAATGTACTGGAACGTGTTCTCTTTCAATGTGATAGAAAAAAGAAAAAAAAAAGAAAAAACTTAACTTCCGTCGGCTATGGTCAGCCGACGAAAATTATTGACACGAGCCGAGAACTTCCGTCGGCCTAATCTAGCCGATGGAAGATATTTATCTTTTGTCGGTGGCCGACGGAAGATAACGATCTTTCGTCTACTAACTTCCGTCGGCTAAAAACCGACGGAAGTTAGCGTTTTGCCGACGGAAGAGGCTAACTTTCGTCAGTTTTGGTGGCCGACGGAAGTTTCCTATTTTCCTGCAGTGAATCCATCCCTGTACATGTGGATACTGTAGAGGCATCGCTGCAATTGCGGTGCTGATCTTCTTCCCGTTAGAGATCGTGGTGCTGCGTCTTCATCACCGACGATTGGACAAAGCTGGGCGGAGCTGATCAAGGACGCACTTCTCCAACTCTACTTCCAATGTGCAAGCGCGCCTAGTGGTAACGATCCATGATCCCCTACTCATGCGGTTTCTTGGTTGAACGCGGTAGAGAAAATTTTGTTTCGTGCTAGCGTAGCCTACCCATCAATAATAGTTTATTTGTTTTTTCTTAGACTTTTGTCTTGTTTTACGTGCCATGTAGATTCTCGAGCTTCTGAAGATTTGAAGGACCTCATGCAAGAACCGGAGGTCTTTGTCCAAGAGTTGAAAGGTTAATCAGAAGCGCAAGAGGCAAGTCACACTTACCTTGAACATATTGATCCTAGTTTTGCAAAACTATTTAAATTTCCAATCATATATATGCATGTTTTGCGTAATAAAATGATGCTTAGTTAAATCTCTATGCCATGTTCTTTGTATTAAAGCCTATTGATGATTGAGCCTTGGAATCTGACCTAGTTTTTTTAGTTAATCTAGTATATCATTTGTGTGCTGCTAGTAATAATATATGCTTAGCCATGCTTAGATCAAACTATAGGCATTCTTTGAAAATAGGGACTTGATCACCTTAAAATTTTTCATCTCTGGTATTCAAAAGTTGTCCTTAGGCTATCTATCCAAAAGGGTCACACTATTGTAACAGGCTTAACATGATGAATTGTGTGGGTTCTGGTGCATGCTAATGGATGGTTGGTCACACCTGGGGCACTATAAAGACCGGTCCACGGGATCTATCATAAAAACCTCTCTTGTAAAAACCACAAGACTAGTGGGTAAGTCATAGCCTGACGTATAGTCCATTTTGACATGATGCACCGAGGCGACGTAGTCGAGCCATCATGATTGCCAACCCAAGGGTCACTGCCCTTGTGGTGTGGTTTCATTGTCGGGGATCGCTTTGGGTGTTTTTGTTCTACTAGGCACCAATGGGGGCTGTGCTGCCCGACGGGGTTCTATCTCTTCTTTCTGGATCAGACTCCATGGGAGTGACGACGAAACCTAGTTTGGTTTTCCTCGTGTTTGGCGGGTTGTATTAAGGGCTTTGGCATGTGTTATTTTAGGGTATCGTGGTGGTACTTCGACACATTTTGGTGTGCTGAACATGTGTCTTGTAGGTAAAGTTGTACACCTCTGATCAAAGTATACTCTATTCAAATAGTCGTGCCCTCGGTTATGAGCATGCCTCGTGATGTTCACCATGGTTAACTTTGTTTTCAAAGATCTATGATTTGAATGAATGGGTATTGGCCTTGTGCTAGATGGATAAAGCCTTGGTGGTTCGTTGATGCCATTGGTGTGGATCGATGTTATGCTAGGGGGTAGATTGGTTTGGGACAAGAGGGTGAGTTAGCATTGGTGCGCTACTCGAGGTAGTTATTGAAAAGACACATGTTAATTGTTACTGTCTATCCATTTTACATTATATTCCTGATTTAAATTGAAATTTGGCATTATGCAAATGAACCCTTTACCACTCCTTGTCAACACCTTGCATTATGTGCATTTTCTATGGCTTGTTGAGTACTTTGTACTCAGTCGTGTTGTACCCCCTTCAGAAGCTAGCAGAAAAAAGAAAGGGTTGGAAGGCCTAGTTTGTCCGCACTCATGAGCCTATGAAGATGGTGCCATAGGTTTCACTTATTTTTCGCTGCTGTCGTTTCTTTTGAGTGTAAGGCTTAAAATGCCTTTGTATTAATTTTTGTAATTAACGTTTATACCATTGTTATGTAATCAACATAGTTAATGTATACCATGCCTTTTCTGGAACATGGATTAATATATATTGTTTGGAATTTATGAAATTTCGGACATGACACCAGTGTTCTAAAAGTCGGCTTAGGCAGCGCCTAGATGACAATTAGGTGCTAATCGACAGTGTGACGCCCCGATTCGTGGCCAGGCAGCAGGCTCGGTGGCTATGGCGCCTGGATGGTTAACCACGGTGCCTAGGTAGTTGACTGCGACACACAGGCAGCTAGGCATGGCAGAGCCAAGCCAAGCCAGTGTTTGCTGTTGAAAAAATTTAGCAATTAGCCCCTACCGTGAATACGGCTTTCCATATAGTACTGATTTTCATGTATAGTAGCTCTTGCCGTATATAGGCTTTCCTTGTATCATTTATTTTCATGTAGCTGATCAAATCTTATCATGTATAAGCTTTCCATGGACAAACTTTCTATGTATAGTAGCTCTGGCCATATATAAGCTTACTTTGTATCATCTATTTCCATGTAGCTGATTAGATCTTGCCATGTATATGCTTTCTGTGTATAATATAGGCTTTCCTTGGATCATTTATTTTCATTTAGCTGATCAGCTCTTGCTATGTATAAGCTTTCTATGGATACCTGATTGATAGCTATTTGCCTAGATTAGCACCTAACCATGCATGGCTGACTTGGTCTGAAACCTAGGTGCTAGGCGCCAGGGAAATGCCCGACTAACGCCTAATACTTTCTTGAACACTTATAGACTTAAAGTAAGACTGATGTAGCACACTTTGTTTGTTGATAATTTACTACAGAATGTCGTTGATACAATTTAGTTTATTTCCAATTTTTGGATTGTGAAATGGCTAAATTGCCCTTTATCTCAAACTCTCTCAAATCCTGTTATTTCACATTCCAAAACATTACAAATGAATAAAATAATAATAATGACAATATATCAAATTATCGTAAAAGAAGATATAACGATTATAGTCTCGCTCTACGTTTGTCGTGTCGTGGTAGAATATCCTCATTCCTCTCACACCCACACTCATGCCACTTTCTCTCCACCCACCCGTGCTCCTGCTCCGCACCACTTCTTCGCGTACTCTGGCCATGCTATCTCATGTGGGGAGCGCGCCAGCATCGGTGCGGCTGTGGTTGGTGCTAGCCTTTGTGCCGTAGAAGGCCTACTCAGAGGAGAAGTTCCAGCAAGGCACTAACGTCGGGCTCCTCCTCGATGACTCATCGTTCGTCTCCTTCACCACCATGCTGCGCGACATAAGCCCCGAGCCCCCAACGCCACTAGCATCAAGAACTACAACTACATCATCGCCATGGACCCCTCAGGCTGCCGCATCCTCTATGCTACCTAGGGCATAGTTGTGGAGGCCACGGTCGTGGAGACTCAACGGACGCCAGACTCAGCTTCGACGTGTACCGCCACAAGACCCCAACTTCGTCCTAGCGTACTTCCTCTATGACGCATGCACCGCGTCCTAACTCCTTGACCCATAGGATGACTACGTCATGTTCCTCTTCGAGAATGTTGGCCTCATTGAAAGTGCATCTTGATGCATCTAGACCCCTAATTTGTTTTGGTGTATTAATGATAATAGCGATCAAATGCTACTAACCTTGTTGCGAAGATGAATGCAGATATTAAAAATCAAAGTGGCTTTGTAGTTCAATCGATTTTGGAGAAATTGCCCTCGTTAGTGCAATTTAGGCTCAAATGTGCAAAATGGTTATATTTCATAAGAGATTGAGTCTAGGTATGCCGTGCTATCAAGAGGGATGCGTTGAATAGTGTTCTAAAACTTAGTGCTCAAAGAAAAATCTTTTTGAAAATTTTTGGAATTTTTCTAAGTTGAATTTGGTTTTTCCAGCAAAGCCGGATAATCAGGACTTGTCCAGAGTATCCGAAAATAGTGTTATGTTTTTATTTATTTTGCACATCAGAGTATTCGGGTTTAGCCGGATAATCCGAAAATACTATTCTGTTTGGATTTTCTTTGAAGCCTGGAGTATTCGGAGTTATCCGGATGATCAGAGAATTTCGTTCTATTGAATTTATTTTGTGAGTCGGAGCTTCCGGACTTTGGTCGGATGATCCAAAATTTGCTCTCTGTTAGAGTTTATTCTATGGCCCAGAACATCCGGTCAATGCCGGATGGTCCAAAAATCCCTTTCTGTTTGAATTTATTTTGTGGCCTAGAATATCCGATTAAAGCCGGACTATCCAAAACAACCATTCTATTTCTTTTATTTTTTTAGTCTGAAACATCTGGTTCAGTCCGGATCATCCGGATGAACAGTACGTCATTTTTTAACCTAACGGCCAGTTTTGAGAAAGAGATATAAATATCTCCCCTCTCCCATAAGCAGGGCACGTTTTACAAAACCTAGTAGCCTTGCCTTTTACACTCACTTCCTCTCATCCTAGTGCTTGATCTTGATTGGATCTTTGAGAGTTGGATTGAGAGTTCTTGTTGATCCATCCTCTTGGGAGTTATGGTGGTTGTGTGTGTTTTGATCTTTGGAGAAATCTTGAGCACACGGTTTTAGATCGCGTCAACGGATCTATTACTCTTGGAGGTGATCCCTCCTAGATGGCTAGGCATCGATCCACGAGCACCTAAGGATGGTGGGTGACCGGACAAGTTTGTACAAGGCCTCACATCGGCTTCAAAGAGGTAATGAGTGATAACCAAGGCTTATGGAGGTAAGCGCTTGGTGAGGTTTAGGGTTGAAAGAGACCTGGCCCTTTAGGGTTTCCTCAACGGAGACGTAGGATCGTGGGATCCGAACTCCGGTAAAAATTCATTGTGTTAACCTTTATTCTTGCTAGTTGTTATTTATCTATTGCCCTATTCATTAACTAGCAAGGTTAAGGTTCGTTGAATTCGTGTTATCAAAGTTCATTGGCTAGGTCGTATTCTACAGTTCATATTATTTCTGATCTGTAGTGCCCGAATCATCTGAATAAACCTAGATAATCTGGATCTCGGACGTTTTTAGTTTTCATCCGGTTCTTGGAATATCTGACTAAGCCCGGATAGTCTAGACCCTAGAAGTTAAACTGACAAGTTTACTTAAGAAATTTTAGATTGCCTATTCACCCCCCTCTAAACAACTTTCAATTGGTATCAGAGCAGGCTCTTCTCGAAGGCTTAACCGCTTGAAGAGTAAAGATGTCGGAAGAGTCGAATTCCACCGGCACCGAAAAGAACAATGTTGGAGGGAAGAAAGGAGCGGCATATCCTTTTGATTGCTCTAAATTATATCCTAGTAACAACTATCTTTCAGTGTCAACTGGTCATGCACCTTAATTTGATGGTACACCTGATCTCTATGCATCCAAATATTTAAAAGATTGTATGTATAGGTGTAGATGTGGATGAATCATCAACTAACAGCCGATGAAGAACAAGCCATTCACCGCAATGCTCAAGCATGAGTGTTCTACTTGCCGCATTGAGTCCCGAAGAATTCAACAAAGTTAATGGCCTTGAGGAAGCTAAAGAGATAGGGGAGACTTTGCAAGTTGCCTATAAAGGTACATCTTCAGTAAGGGAGTCGAAGATTGAGCTTCTTGAAGGAAAGATTAGAAGATTTATTATGGAAGATGATGAAACCCCTCAAGAAATGTATGACTGTCTTATGATCCTTGTAAATAAGATAAAGGGTCTTGAAAGCGAAGAGATGACCAATCATGTGGTGGTGAAAAGGCTACTCCGTGCTATAGCGCCAAGGAACCCTACCTTGGTGACACTGATCTAGAAGCACAAAGAGTTTAAGAAGATGACTCTAAGTAATGTGCCAGGAAGAATTATAGCACATAAGTTAATGGAAGAAGAAGCCAAGGAAGTCAAAGACCTTGCTAAGATTCAAAACAACAAGGGCAAGGATGTGGCTCTCAAAGCTAAGAAGAAAGAACAATGAAGTGCTGATGAATGTGATGATGAAGAGTTTGTACTATTTGTCAAGAATTTTAAAAAATTCATGAAGAAAGGCGGATGTTTGACAAATACAAGAAAAAGAATAACAAGTCAAAGAAGAGGAAGTCAAAGAGGGGGTGCTATAAATATGGTGATCTTGGTCACTTCATAGCCGATTGCCCTAAAAAAGAAGGAACAAGAAAGCAAAGAGAAGCACAAGTACAAGAAGGGGAAGAATGGTGGCCATACTCACATTGGTAAAAAAATAGAACTCTGACTCTGACTCCGAGTCAGAATCAGACTCCGATTCTAGCAAGAAGGGAGTCACCACCATCGCCATAGCCAACATCATGACTCCAAAGTCTTCACTTTTTGGAGAGTCGAGCGATGATAAAATTGTCTCCTTCAAGTGCTTCATGGTAAAAAGCAAGAAGGTAACTATCATATCTAAAGTTTAAAAATATGAGTAAGTAAGTTTTATCTAAGTTCAAAGAGCTTATGGAAACAATAGAAGTGCAAGAAGAAACTCTTGAAAAACAAGAGGATTTACTCATTAATGAGAAGGAATGGAATCTTAAACTTGAGCGGTTTCTTGCTAAGGAAAAGAAAAAGATAGACAAATTGACTAAATAATCTAGTTTAGTAAATGAATCTAAACAGGAATTAGAGGAAACACTCAAAACTCTTAAAAGTGAGCTTACTATTCTTGATGAGAACAATAAGAGCCTTTAAGAGACGATTGAGTCTCTAATGACTCACCCTGTTTCTATTCCTTCTATTGCTTCCACAAGTAATGGTTGTGCTAAATGTTATAATCTTGATATCACTGCTTATGAGACTAACATGAAGAAAATTAAAATTCTAAGAAAGAAAAATGAGAGGCTTAGCACCTTGATAAGTTATGGGTGCATGAAGACTTACAAACCAAAAGATGTCTTATTCAAGACTCTCAACACTCAAAGTAATGTTGAGAAGCGTGGACTTGGCTTTCATCCAAATAAAAGCAAGGTCAATGCTAGAAGGAGGGATAAGGGTAATGAAGTTATAAAGTTTGCGAAGGAAGGGCAAAGTCCAAAGAAGGCGAACAACATGCCTCATGCTTCTCAAGCTAATTTTTATGCCTCATATCTTATTAAGAGAAACCACCATGGTAAAGTGGTTGCTCAATTTGTTGGGAATAAAAATGAAAAACTTTTGAGATGCATTTGGATTCCTAATGTTCTTGTAACTAATATTGAAGGACCCAAAAAGATTTGGGTACCTAAAACAAAGAATTAATCTCTTTCGTAGGAATACTCCTCTGGTGGATTAAGTTGAGTGATGGATAGTGGATGTGCCAATCACATGACAGGAGAGAAAAAAATATTCACATCTTTTGAGCCAAATCTAGGTAATCATGAATCTATTGTATTTAGTGACAATAGAAAATGAGAGGTAATGGAATAGGCAAAATTGCCATCTCAAATGATTATTATATTTCAAATGTCTTACTAGTTAAGTCCTTGAGTTATAATTTACTTTCAATTTCTCAATTATGTAAAATTGGTTATAACTGTCTTTTTACTAATGAGGGTGTGACCGTTTTGAGAAGAAGTGACAATTCTGTAGCCTTTACGGGTAGGTTGAAGGGAAAACTTTATTTAGTCGACTTCGCACTAGATAAAGTGGAACCTAAAGCTTGCTTGGTGGCTAAAACTAGCATGGGTTGGTTATGGCATCGTCGACTAGCTCATATTAGAATGAGGACTTGTCAAAGCTTCTTAAAGGGGAACACATCCTAAGACTAACCAATGTTGTGTTTGAGAAAGACAGATTGGGTAGTGCTTGTCAAGCTGGTAAGCAAGTTAGAGTACCACATACCGCTAAGAATATTATGATTACAAGGAGGCCACTGGAGCTCCTACATATGGATCTCTTTAGACCAGTGGCATACTTAAGCATTAGCGGTAACAAATATGGTTTAGTTATTGTTGATGACTATTCTCGTTTTACTTGGATATTTTTTTGCATGATAAGAGCGAAACACAAAGTGTGTTTAAAAGTTTTACAAGAAGAACCCAAAATGAGTATGAAGTGAAGATCAAGAAAGTGAGAAGTGACAATAGGAGTGAGTTCAAAAACACTCAAGTCGAAGACTTTTTTGATGAAGAAGATATCAAGCATGAGTTCTCCGCTTCCTATGATCTACCTTAAAATGGAGTGATAGAATGGAAGAATCGAACATTGATAGAGGCAGCAAGAACCATGCTCAATGAATATAAGACCTTAGATGTATTTTAGGCAGAAGCAATCAACACCATATGTCATGCAATCAACCATCTTTATCTTCATAAAATACTCAAAAAGACGGCGTATGAACTTCTAACCAGTAACAAACCAAATGTTTTATATTTTAGAGTTTTTGGGAGTAAGTGCTTTATTTTAAGTAAGTGACCAAGAAACTTTAAATTTGCCTCTAAGATAGATAAAAGTTTCTTGGTTGGTTACAAGTCAAATGTGCATGCCTATCGTGTTTTCAACAAAACCTCAGGTATTGTTGAAGTCACTAGGGTTATGACATTTAATAAAACTAACTGCTCTCAAGTAGAGCAAGTTGATCCAAGTGATGCAGGTGAAGAAGAATTTCTATATGAAGCAATCAAGAACATGCGAATTGGAGACATAAGACCAAGAGAACAAGAATCTATGGATCAACAACAACCTCAAGTTGAAGAAAGACAAATACAAGAGATTCAAGAGCAAGAGGTATTGGATAAAGAATAGGAAGTTCAAGAAGAAGTTGATCAACCACCTATACAACATCAGAGAATTCATCAAGGCATCCAAAGAGACCACCCCGTGGATAATATACTTGGTGATCTACGAAGGAGAGTAACCACTCGTTCTTGTTTAGCAAATTTTTATGAATGTTACTCTTTTGTGTGTTCTTTGAAACCTGTCAAGGTAGAAGAAGTTTCTAAAGATGCGGATTGAGTGATGGCATGCAAGAAGAGCTCAACAACTTCAAAAGAAATGAAGTATGGACATTGGTGGACGAAAGTGCATCCTGATGCATCTAGACCCATAATTAATTTTGGTGTATTAATGACAATAGTGATCAAAAGCTATTAATTGTATTGCTGAGATGAATGCTGAGATTTCAGGAAAAGTGGCATTACAATTGAAACAAAATAGGAGAAAAGCTCTGTTTAGTCCAAAATAGGCTCAAAGGCGCAAAATGATAAATTACAAACAAATTTAAATCTAGGACCGTCATACTATAAAGAAGGATACGTTGAAAGTTGTTCCAAAACATTGTGCTCAATGAAAAACTTTTTTGGATTGATTCAAACTCATTTTAGAATTTTCCAGCATGACCGAAACTTCTGGTTTAGCCCGGAACTTTCGAAAACAGGGTTTATTTCTGAGTTTTTATTGGCCCGGAACTTCCGCTCTATCCGAAACTTCCGAAAAAGTGGTTCTGTATCAATTTATTTATATTCCCGAAACTTTCGGTTAAGCCCAAAACTTTCAAAAAAGTCGTTATGTATGGAATTATTTTTGGCCAAGAACTTTCGGCTGAATCCGGAACTTCCAAAAAAGTTATACTGTTTGGATTTATTCTTCAGTCCAGACCTTCCGAACTGATCTGGAACATCCGGGTTTTGAACCTCGGAACATCCGGATTGATCCAGAGCTTCCAGATGAATAGTTGTAAAATATCTTCCAAACGGTCACTTTTTGTGTGAGGGGTATAAATACCCCCTCACCTCATTTTGATAGGAGAACTCTTGAGCAAATATTTCAAAACACATTCCAACTCTCTTCCAAGCTAGATCATGAGCTAATCTTTGAGATTTTATTTGAGAGTGCTACATAAATCTTCTAGCAATCTTCTTACTCTATCTTTTGGGAAAATTTTGTGTGGTTAAGTTCATCGATTTTCTTAAAAAATCTTGAGCACAAAGATTTGAGCCTACAAATCTTTCAACGGATTTGTTACTCTTGGAGGTGCTACCTCCTAGACGGCTAGGCGTCAATCCGCGAGCACCCAAAGCGATGGTGGTATGCTCAAAGAAGTTTTTACAAGCTCTACCATAGCTTTGATAAGGTAACTAGTGAAAATCCAAACTTGACTTCGGTTAAGGCTTGGTGAGGAAAAGGGTTGAAAGAGACCCGGCCTTTTGGGGCCCCTCAATGGAGACGTAGGATCAGTGGATCCGAACTCCGGGAAATAACTTCATTGCGTTCATCATGTTCTTCGCATTCTTTCTAGCTCATATTTTCATGTTGCTTGATCTACTTGCTAGCTACCGTGCTAAACATATTCCTATGTAAAAGTTGTAGCTAATAACCTTACTCATACTTGTATTCATTTAGATTGCTAGCTAAATTAAATTTCATATATGTTCGGTGATTTTCTGGTCTGCCCAGAACTTCTAGTTCAACCCAAAACTTTCGGACCCCCAGAACTTCCGTGAAACCTCCAGACCCCAGAACTTCCCGATCCACTCGGAACTTCTGGGCCTGGGGATTTTTGAACTAACAGTTTTTCGTATGAAATTTTTAGATCACCTATTCACCCCCTCTAGACAACTTTCAATGGAAAGACTGAAGCAAAATGTAATTAGCACCAAATGGGTCTTCCGTAACAAGCAAGATGAGCACAGCATAGTCGTAAGGAACAAAGCAAGATTGGTGGCTCAAGGCTTCACATAAATCGAAAGTTTGGATTTTAGTGAGATATATGCACCTATTGCTAGGCTAGAGTCAATTCGAATATTATTAGCCTTTGTTACTCACCATGATTTCAAGCTTCATCAAATAGACATGAAAAGTGTATTCTTGAATGGACCAATCTCTAAATTGGTGTATGTGGAGCAACCACCAGGTTTTGAAGACTACAAATATCCAAATCATGTGTTTAAACTCCAAAAGGCGCTCTATAGGCTTAAGCAAGCACCTAGAGCATGTTATGAATGTCTTAGGGATTTTTTTCTTAAAAAGAGCTTTGAAATAGGCAAAGCCAATACTACCATCTTTACTAAGCATTTCAATAATGATTTCTTTGTTTGTCAAATATATATCCATGACATTATATTTGGTTCTACTAATAATGATTTTTGTGAGAAATTTAATAGGATCATGACCAAAAGGTTTGAAATGTCTATATAATGGGAGAGTTGAAGTTCTTTCTGGGATTTCAAATCAAGCAACTCAAAAAAGGAACCTTTATCAGTCAAATAAAATACATTAAAAACATGCTCAAGAAGTTTGATATGGAGAATGTTAAACCCATCAAGACCCCATACAAACCAACAGACATCTTGATTTAAATCAACAAGGAACTGACGTCGACGAAAAGGTATACCGTTTCATGATTGATTCCTTATTATATTTATGTGCATATAGGCCTAATATAATACTTAGAGTTTGCATGTGCGCAAGATTTTAAGCTACACCAAAAGAATGTCATTTGGTTGCTATTAAAAGAATCTTGAGATATTTGGTTCATACTCTAAACCTAGAGCTTTGGTACCTGAAAGGCTCAACCTTTGATCTTATTAGCTATTCAAACTCCGATTATGCCGGTTGCAAAGTGGATAGAAAAAGCACCTTCGAAACCTGCCAATTCCTTGAAAGATCACTTGTTTCATGGTCTTCTAAGAAACAAAATTCTGTAGCTTTATCTATAGTTGAAGCCGAATATGTAGCAGCCGGTAGTTATTGTGCTCAACTCCTTTGGATGAAACAAACCTTGAAAGACTTTGGGCACAACGTCACCAAAATCCCTTTATTGTGTGACAATGAGAGCGCATCAAAATAGACAATAACCCAGTTCAACACTCAAGAACCAAACACATTGATATTCACCATTATTTCTTGAGAGACCATAAGATCAAGAGAGATATTAGCCTAATCCATATAAGAACAGATAAATAGCTTGCCCATATTTTTACCAAACCCTTAGATGAGCGTCAGTTTTATGAGTTAAGAAATGAACTGAATATCCTTTATTCTCACAACATAGCTTGATACATTTATAAATAAATTTCCCATATTGGAAATGAGAAGGTAAATTAATTGTCTTCCTCATATGAAATGGGCAACATTTTAAATAAATGCAAAACCATCATATTCTTGTTTATGATTTATATGAGCTATGCCATGTTTATTTATGTCTATTTATGCTTAAAATTATTATGGTAAAATACTATTATTAAGCCTACAGTTCATGGCACTTATCATTCCTTGAAATCCTTGTGAGTTGAGAAATCTAGAGGGTCCGGATCATACGGCTCAACCCGGATGCTCCGGGCCTAGGAGAAATGTTTGAAGTGCATTCTGGAGAACCCAAATTATCTGACTCCATTTAGATAATCCAGCTTGCCTAGAATCCTAGATACTCTGGATCATCTCGGAGTGTCCGGGGCAGGCTTTATAAAAGGGGTTCCAAACCCTCTGGGCTTCTCTCTCCTCCTCACTTCATCTCTTCTCCCTCACTCCAACTCTCGATTTTTTCGACGGTTTTCTTCAAAATCCATCCATGGGAATCGTAGGATCCGTTGAGGGGGAACCTAGGACCCTTCCGGAAGCGCCGATCATCTTCTCGAATCCTCCGTGTTTTTCTTTGAGGTATTCTTCGTCTTTGCCCTAGATCGGCCGTTTTCCTTCTAGTATTTTGTTAAATCTTCAATCCTTTAGGCTAGAATAGGTCCTAGAAGTATTGTTGTGATGTTCTCTAGCCACATTGTCGAGATCAATCGGTTTCAATTTTGTGGAACCTGGATGCTCCAGTCCTATTCAGACTGTCTGGGTCTCGGAGGCTCTGGTTAAGTCCGGAGGTTCCGAGTTAGGTTACATTCAAAAGTTTTCGTTCTTTGATTCAATCCTTGATTCAACTTTTGATTCCTTTGCTGCTTTGTAGCAGTTGTCGCTATGTCTGATGGAAGGCGCAAGAAGGCTAGGCACAACCCAAGGACTCCTTCCGGTGATGACAGTGACACCGGGGGTTCTCCTCCTCGTGTTTCCAGGGCCGGCCGCAAGCTTCAAGAGGTCATTTCAAGCGGCTAGCTTCGTGAAGTCACCGATTCCCAGACATCGGCATTCAAGTTCCTGTTGCCTCATCTGTGAGGCCTCCTCTCTCTCAAGGCAAGGGAAAGCAGCCTGCCGTCGGACAATCTAGTCACAGTGATGACATCCTTCAGCTGGTCTAGAGGAAAGTTGAAGATCCTCCTCAAGTGGGTGGGGTCACACCAAGATCCAAGGTCAACTACATGAGGCGGACCCTTGAGGCTAGGTGAGAAAGAAATCAGGATCCTCAGGATTATCTAAGAGATGCCTCCGACTACCGGTTCCACTCAGGGTTTTAACAAGACTACGTACTATAAGAGTGTCATACTACCCAAGAGGCACCCAGTCATCGAGATGCAATGGATCAACTGGGCTTCGATGAAAAAGAAGAACAACCCAGTATTCAATCAGGTGATCTACATCTGCCAGGCCAAGAATCTCTATGGCCTCATGGAGATAAAGCTGAACTGGTGCGAAGAAGCAATCAGCCAGTTTTACTCCACCCTCTTCCAGACCGTGGACTACAAAGAGCCATCCTTTCATTGGAGGCTAGAGGGAGCTATTCTTGGACTGGACGGCAATGATCTCTCAGCCTTCTGGTTGGATCAAGAACCCATGCTTGGAACTGATGCAATGTCCTATCTGTATGAGCCGGGTTCCTTCATTGGAGGCAAGATAGAGAGTCTCTCCCTGTTCTTCTCTATGCTCAATAGCCTATTTAGTAAGACCCTTCTACCGAAGCTTGGGGACTCGTCGTTGCTGCTGGTCAATGCCCGCAACCTGCTGTCGGTCATGCGGAAGGACTGAGGAGTGTTCAGTGTATCTCACTTCCTTTGGAGCGAGATCTGGACCACCTCAGTATCTCCCACAAAGAGCTACGTGTATGCCCTATACATTCAGCTTGTGATCGACTGGGTTACCCGCCGAAAGATGATACATGAGGTAGAGCACCGTGGGTACACTCCTCAGGCACCGTCTTCCAGAGCTCCTCTAGGGCAGTCTGTAGGACCGAATCTAGCGACCAGA
>KE372882.1:338181-360915 GCA_000418225.1 Zizania latifolia | reverse complement strand
CGGTGCCCCCCCGGAGACGAGTCCGGCGAGCCTCCCCTCATCTACCCGGGCGCCGTCTCTTCCGACCTCCTGCGCCGCCCGCCTCCTCCCAAGCCGGTGCCGACCCCCCTTCGCCGGCGCGGCCTCCTCCGGGTCCGGTGTGCCGTCGGGAAGGGAATCCGTGCCGTCGACGGTGAGCCACCATTCTCCTATCGATTGCCCCTTCCCCACAGGAGTCTAGGGTTTGGGCATGTGCGGATTTGGAAAATTTTCGGACGTGCATTTTGCACTGACTTGGGGATGTATCCGTATTTCTAGGGCTTCGTATTGATCTGTACCAGAAGTTGGCTATTTACAACCCATGTGTAGAACACTAGAACATACCGATTGGGTGAATTTGTTTTGCCGGGCAACTAGTGGTAATTGCGGTGGATATGTGTTTCTTTCTTATTACTGCAATTGTAGAACTGTTATATGCATGTGTTGTTATGGCATGTTTCACACTTGTTACTGCACTTGTGGAACTCACTGATTGGATACATTTGTTGAATTCACTGATAGAATACATTCCTTTTGCACTGATTTCGTACTTGTTTGGTGAGTAGTTCAGAGCATAATTGACTACTGAAAAAAGTAACAGTTAATTCATCCAACACTACGTTGCTTGTGGAAAACAACATATTGGTTCACTTTCATTTTGCAATAAAAAATGTGAAAATTAAAACAGATACATTGACATTAAGTCATTAACCAATAAAGGCAAGCAAGTGATCTTACAAGTGCAAGATGTCACAGCTGAACTTTGTGTATGTATTCAGGGCTAAAACAGTTACACCAACAAGCGAACGCTGTGACGGGAAACCTGAAGCGAGAAGTCTAGACGTTTGCCGTCGCCGATGGGTTTCGCCGGGCGGACATGCGTGCTGCTCTTCTTCATGGCGGCCGCAACCGCCGCTGCCGATCAGATCTTCACCAGCTCAGGTAATCGTGTCAGAGCCTTCTTATCCCTCGGGCGCCCTTGGATCCCTCTTCTATCTCTCCTCTTCTCGTCCTCCCCAACCCAAACCCGCTGCCTCCTTGATGCGCTTTCTTGACTCATATTGATGGAATAATTCCCAATTCATGGGTTGTTCTCGACGCATATTGATGGAATAATTCCCAATTCATGCGATTGTCTATGTACAATTTTTGGTCAGATCTAACCCTCTGTAGTTGAAGCTTATTCCTTTGTGCTGTGCTTGTGATCTATTGCTAACAGACCGATTGATCGCTGAGGCTTACCTTGTTTTGACCATGGATTGATTTTTTACTGACTGGCACTCTAATTGCCTCATGAGGGGAGAAAATAAAGGAGAATTGCACTGAATTGTTGCGATGTCAGGTGCGCCGTTTGGGCGGAATTCGCGTGAGCCGAGGTACCACGTGGAGTTTCATCCTGCCGATGTGCCATTTAATCCAGTAAGTTTGTGAAAGGTTTTCCTCTGTTTTCTAGTTGTAGCACAGAATCAGCTGTCAAAACGATAAATTTTAGAACCAAAGCTACTGCAAGATCTGAACAACCCGTGAACCTGTTAATGTAGCCTAAGAGGTGGAAATACAAAGACATTGTCTAAACTTCACTGTTATTGGGCATTTGTTGTGAGCCTGTGATAAAACAAGTGATTATGATCTTAGCAACGTTAATTTGCCATGTTTGTACAATTGTACTAAATAATGTATGCTTCATGCAATTTCCATTAAAATCTTGAGTATTTGCAGCAATGGTTCTTTAATATATTTGAAACATACATCATGTATCCTGTTATTGCAATTAAAGTTTTTATGGTATACTCTGCAGGAGAACAGCCAGGAATCTGTACCAATGACTAGCCATGCGGGAAAGCATTATACTTGCTTCCTACCAGTTGAGGAAACTAAAACCATGAAGTCGATTATCCCACAGAACGCAACCAATAATGTTATCATAGAAAGTGAAAGGAAAATTAAGCCAAAGGATCCAGATGAATTACTGGAAGTTCTCAAGGATCAGTGCTTCTACAGGGTGGGATACAACTCTTTCCTTATGTAGGAGCCCATGTGACGTATGGTCTGGTGTGCACGTGAACTACTGCCTGATAAATAGAATAACTTGAAAAAAACTGATTATTGCTATTACAATTTTGACACAGCTTGAAGGTTGGTGGTCTTATGAATTCTGTTACTATGGGAAAATTCGACAGATTCATGTAGAGGGTGAGAAGGTAAGTTGCCCCCTCCTCTAGCTATGGCTTCAAGTTTTCATTTTCACACTTCATAAATGCAGCGTTTAGTTGCTAGAGCACTTGGACTGCTGTGGAAAGATTGCGTTTTTCTCTTTTTGCAGGCTATTCAAGAATATGTTCTAGGTGAATATGATGCTGATGCAACTGATGCTTACTATGAAAATCAAACCTCTGAGTCTGCTGATGAAGACAATAAACCGATAGATATCTCTAAGAGGTACTATACTATAATTTGGTGAATGTAAGGACATGGACATCAAATTATATCTGGAAGCTAAACCCGCTTGAATGAATCTTTTTTTCTGCATGTTTTAGGTATCATGTCCACATGTACACAAATGGGACTGTCTGTGATCTCACTGATATACCCCGGGAAACAGAGGTAAGAAAAAACTAATAGAAAAAACTATATTGTTTTCTTACTCAAGAAATTTGATATCTATAATGTCATACTAAGTAGTACGATTGACCACATTCCTCACCTTCTTTATACAGGTTAGGTTTGTATGCTCAGAGCCCACCGTTGTGATTAGTTCAATTAAGGAGATCTCTTCCTGCAAATACGTTTTAACAGTTCAAAGCCCAATGCTTTGCAAGAACCCGTAAGTACTAAGTACTAACATTCTTTTCTCTGAATAGTCTTTAAACTATTGCATGTTTTGAGCTCGATTTCTTGTTCTGCTTGCAGGCTATTTCAGCAAGAAAAACGTACACTCTCCATTCACTGCAACGAGTTGCTAGGTGGAACTGAAGACACTGTGGATGATAACTCTCTTCCTAAAGAAGCTCATATCTCCATCATTCCAGATCCAGACGAATTACATAATTTTGCAGCTTATGCTACTTGATTAGTGATTACTTGCCATTGTGTTATCATCAAACGGTGAAGAAACTGTCATCTTGGAGTACAATGGCAATTTGACAATTCAGAAGTGCTATCCGCTGGCTGTGTTGTCACTCTAACTTCAATGGTACAGGGTGCTCTCTGAGAAAATATATACATTCATGTGAAGCAGGTTGAGATCATCAGGCTACATTGATCACTGAGCAACATTACCAGCGTTGAGTGCTTCTGTACCAGTAGCAGTGAAGGAATTACTTTGAGATTCAGTGCAGGTTTTAGACAGCAACATTTGCTTGATATGTTTATAGAAGAAAATGTAGTGATATTGAAAAGTGCATGTTCAAACATCCTCATTGCAAAAATTAAGATATTACTCTGAATTTAGGGGTGAATAACGAGCCAACTCGGCTTAGTTTGTCTCGTAAAAACTTTGAATAACGAGCTAGCTAGACTTGACTTACTTAAATATCTGAGTTGGCTATACACATAGTATGTAGTTCGAATTTTGCATACATTAATAGGCTAATAGTTTCAGCTTTAGTTATAAATATTGAGTTGCAGCTATTAATGTTTTAGGCTATAACTTTGATATTTCTCCTAATAATTGAGGGATCACAACCTTTACATAGGTCCAATTTAAACACACTACAATCAACAGAGTTTATCAATAGGTCTAATTTTAACACACCACAATCTATAGAGTTTGATGTTAAGATGACATACCAAGCCCAATCAGCCTGTGCTCCAATGCTTAGGAAAATATAGTTGTTAAATAATACTGTCAAAACAGAGATGCTTCCAATTTTCAACGGTGAACGGTTCAATGAATTGGCTTAGGGCCTAATTATATGGTCTCTAGTCAAACCAAACGTGACACGTTTTCTAGGCTTTGGTCAAGCGTTATTAAGTGACAAAATTAGCTATGCTTACAGCCTACAGGAAATTAAATTATTTTATGCGAAACTTTATAAAATTCATCTAAAATTCCTGACGTGCTGTTCTGTCAAAATGCATTCAAAGGCAAATATTCCACAGTGACAGACAGGTGGGCCATGGGGTATCCGCGCTTCCCATGTGGCCGGACGCCCCAAAGTTACTAAACAACCATACTCTCACCCACTGACTTTGTGGGCCTACCAATCTGCAGACCCACATGTCATTGAGGGCTCTGGTGGGTACATGGGTGGCTGGGTAGGTGGAGCTAGCCTTGCTCGGAATTAGCGTAAATTGACTCTACCCTTTGTTTTGTCGGATACTTAGGGCAGTTTCTTAATAATATTAGTTAGTTTGTTATATAGGAAAAAAATAATATAGCAATAAAGATAAAGAGGCAAGAGAAAAAATATTTTCTCGATTAGAACCAATAAAAAAGAGAGGATTAGTAAAGCAAAAGATGGAGAAAAATGTGATCGAATGATATTTTATTTTGAAAAATATCATTTATTAGGATAATGTTTTTATATCACATGGTAAGTATAAAAATTATTTAATAGTGTTTGGATTGTGATTGCTTCCACAGAAAAGTAAAAAGTTTTATCTATTTAATTATTTATTAATGATATACTTGACTATTTAAGTACATAACTGTAGAGGAAATTGTCAAATATTTGAAAATATATTTCGAGCCACAAAACAGGGGAAAAATTTTTATGGGGCAAAGCCCTAAACTCTGCACTATAAGGTTCCTCTTTAGATATCTACACGTGGAAAGAGAAAGAGATTGGACGGAACGGACGAAACTGAGGCGGGAAGGCCGACGACACAGGGCGACGGGGGCAGCGTGGCCAGCGTGGGTCCGACGTGGCGCGGGTGATGAGGTCGACGCAGGTCCGTGGGCGTCGGCGGCGTGGGTCCGACGGGGCCTCGGAGGGGTCGAGCTAGAGACCGAGACCCGAGAGGGAGCGAGCACGGCCGCCATGTCAAGTGAGGTGTGGTCGCCGCTGTCGACCCCGTCCCGCACCATCGACACCCCACCAGACCCACGCAGAAGCTCACCTCCGGTCCGGCCTTCCTCCTCTTCGACTTCGACGACGACATCGCCTTCTTTCCGCCGCCATCGCCGCGCTGCCCCACACTGCTCCCACCGGCCGCGCCTCCCCCACTGCTCCACGCCACCAGCCCTCCCGCCTTGACTTTATTCGTTCTGTCCGATCTCTTCCCATCTACATGGCAGACATAGCAGAGTTTAGGTCCTGTTCCATAGATTTTTTTTTTCAAAAACGAGGGACCAGTGAGCAGAAAAAAATAAACATTAATAAGAGAGAGTCTCTGTTTCAACTTTCAACGCCTCAAATCTCTCGCGCAGTGGTACTCGCCTCCAGACTCGAATTGAATTCTTCTCCAAGATTTCTCCTCCAGTTTTTGTTCAGAGGGAGGACAAAATTCAGTTCTTGTTTGTGTTTTTTCCCATCTAAATCTCACCAAGAGAAGAGAGGAAGGGAGGGGAGAAGCTTGTGTAGCAGCAAAATCCCCAATGCGCTCCAAACCTCTGTGAGATCTCACTTGTTGATGCAGTAGCGGTTGAATTTTGCTTCTTTTTCTGCAGAAGATTGTGTTATTGGAGAAGTAGATTGGGTATATATTTTTACCTTTTTTTTGGTTGGATTAGGCATTGGAATCCTTTCCTCTCTATATTTGGAGCAATTTCTCTTCGACGAGGGATTTCTCGTCGTCTCAGATTGATCCATCTTTGATGCGATGAACACGAATTATTCCTCGCTCCCATTGACATCTCCCTCCATCGAGCTCCAATCCAACCAGCCTAAATCTGACGCGGTCAATGGCGGCTACAACGGCCACGCTAAGATCTGGAAGCGAGATTCGTTTCTGGGCGAGGTGGAAGACGGCGGCGAGCACGACGAGTTGCCGCTCATCGGCGACGGCCCCGCGGGGCCGCCCGAGGGGTCCGGCGTGCCCGGCGCGGTGTTCAACCTGGCGACCTCCATCATCGGGGCCGGCATTATGGCCCTCCCGGCCACCATGAAGGTCCTCGGCGTCGCCGTCGGGCTCGCCTCGATCCTGGTCATGGGGATCCTGTCCGAGATCACCATTGAGCTGCTCGTGAGGTTCGCCGTGCGCTGCCGCGCGCTGTCATACGGCGAGGTCGTGCACACGGCGCTCGGCCGTCCGGCGAGCATCGTGGCGCAGATGTGCGTCGTCATCAACAACGCCGGGGTCCTCATAGTGTACCTGATCATCATCGGAGACGTGATGTCAGGGTCACTGAAGCACATCGGCGTCATGGACCAGCTGATCGGCCACGGCGAGTGGGACAACCGGAGGCTGCTGATCCTGGTGGTTCTTGTGATCTTCCTCGCCCCGCTGTGCGCGCTCGAGAAGATCGATTCACTGAGCTTGTCATCTGCTGCATCAGTTGCCCTTGCTGTTGTGTTCGTCGTTGTTTCTTGCAGCATTGCATCGGTCAAGGTGATCGAGGGCAAAATCAGCATGCCCAGGATGGGACCGGATTTCAGCTCAAGGGCAGCAATGCTGGATTTGCTCGTCGTGATACCGATCATGACGAACGCCTACATCTGCCATTTCAACGTCCAGCCAATCTACAACGAGCTCAAAGAGAGGACACCTCACAACATGTACAAGATTGGGAGGATCACCACTGTGCTGTGTGTTGTGGTGTATGCACTGACTGCTGTCTCAGGGTATCTCTTGTTCGGCGACGACACGGAATCCGACGTGCTCACAAACTTCGACAAGGATCTCGGGATCAGATTCAGCTCAGCCCTCAACTACGTTGTCAGGATTGGGTATGTCATCCATCTGGTTCTCGTCTTCCCGGTGGTGCACTTCTCGCTCAGGCAGACGGTGGATTCTTTGATCTTTGGAGAGTTGGCACCCCACAGCAGGAAGAAGATGCTCAGCTTGACAGTGGTGCTCTTGGCGCTCATCTATCTCGGCTCGACGATGATACCAAACATCTGGGTGACCTTCAAGTTCACCGGTGCGACGACGGGTCTGGCACTGGGGTTCATGTTCCCTGCCCTTGTAGCATTGAGATTGGGCAAGGAAGGGAAGTCCTTGGGGAAGGGGGAGAGGCTACTGTCACTTGTAATGCTGGCTGTGGCCATAGTTGTTAGCATTGTTGGAGTAATTGGAAATGTATACAGCCTCAAGAGCAAGTCTGGGTGATCTAACAAGATGAGCAAGTTAGTAGGATTAGTGTGGTGCAATGTCAGTGATACAGATTGTATTAGCATGATCAGAATACACAAGTCAGCAGGGGGTACCACTTGAGCAAAGCTCAGATACATCAAATCCCTGAAGGATTCTTTTTGGTAGTTCGGACCAGAGTCTTTGGTGTATTTGCTCATATTCTTACAGTGGATCCTGGGGGTAATTTTGCATGCCTACGATATGATAAAAAATGCATTCGAATGGTATGTTTTTGCATTTATATGCTTTTATCATGAATGTGCTGCAGCCTGGATGGTAGAGCCTGGAGCTCATTTTCATCGTTCAAACTATAAGCCAGAAAAAATAACTTCAATTTGCATTCAATTGAATATAAATGAAATTCTCTCTCATAACTGAAGATAAATGCGCTGGCTATAAATAAGTAAAAATAATTTTGGAGGCAGGTTGACCAAAACGTGCACTTAAGACTTCGCGAGATCTCCGATGCATATCAAAATTGTGAGCATCTGCACATATAGACTACAGATTTCATGAGGGCCCGAGCATCTCCAAACTAAGATACTAGAGCAAACGAAAAATAAAGAGTTACACCAACTAACCATTTATATTCTATTTAAACCTTTATAAATTGATAGACTATGATACATGAGATTACGTTTAAAGCAGATCAATAATATGTAACACTGATTTCTTTTTTAAGACCCAGGTGCAAAGACACTCTATGGGCCCATGTAGCTCCACCACTGTCTCCAAACATACTCCCTAAATTTTACCCTATATAATTCTCGTTACGTAGCTCTCTAAAAAATTCTTTACTATATTGTCTAATTCATAAGAAAATGCAGTGTCTTAAGATGGGTAATTTAAGGATAGGGGATGGAAGGAATGGATTGCAGAGCTGTTTTGATGAAATTCCCTAAAATTTAACTATACAGAGGTTAAGATAAGGGATGAGTTGATGCTCTTAAGATGAATCTGGCCCATTCCTCAAAAAAATGTTTTGATCCTATCCACCGTAGAAAGTTATTCCTTAATATTTCTTGCAAAACGGCGTCGATAAATCAGCATGTTACAAAAGAATGCAACGATAAATAATAAAACTACAAAATTGTTATCCCAAGATATTGAGGTACTATTGGCTGTCAACACCACGCAGACGCATTGCAGCTTACGGTACATCACCGCGTAAACACCGCACATGCATTGGTATGCAGAGATTTCAACCTGTGCAGGATAAAAGAAAGGGTTGAGTTTCTGAAGATAAAAGCTGCAGAAGAAACCACCTTTCATGCTGGCAAGTAGTGATATGAAAATATTACGGCACCAAAAACAAATCTTTTGGAAAAAGGAAAGGTCAAAATCAACCATTATAGGTAAATGAGATGGGACCGCTTGGCAAATCAAATGATAAGAAATCACCTGTTACTAAAATTGTGAGTTGCTGATGAATGTAACCATGCATCGTGCACTCTGAAACATTTTATCTATCTTCTGCCAAACTAAGCTCTGGACATCTAGAAGCTTCTTCACTTTGTCCTGAAGCATTGAGTGACGCCGTATTGTTTCACCATGTATCTGCTTCCAAGAAAGGTAAAAATTGTGTTTGAGAAGGCACATAGCCACATACATATTATATACTGAAAAATATATAACATATATACCTTCAAAAACAACTTCAGAACAGCCTGAACAAACTCAAAGTTATTCCTGCAGAAAAGTTCATGTATGAAGTAATCCAATAACAACGAAATGGAATGAAGCTCAGGTCTCTGCTCCAAATTTTCTGGCTCATCATCATCGATTATCTGTAGCACCCGTAGCTCCATATCTAATGACGATGGTGATAAGCCTTTTAGGTAGTCAGTAAATGCTGAATCTGTAGAACAGATCAAGAGTCAGTTCTTCTACCATGATCAGCATCAGCAGCACATGCCATAAAGATAAATAAATATCTCTTGATTATTGGCCTTGTTTCTGTCTGTAAGCTATGGCACTAGATAATGACATGACAGAAGCAGCAAATGAAGTATTTGAAGCAACAATATGACGGTATCTTCTTATAGTCTAATCAATGAGCTAAACTATATAAAAATTAAAAAGGTATATGCACTAGAGCAAATATGTTTATAAATACTCACAATTCTTTATTTCTCCACAGGATTGTAACAGCCAGCTGAAGTGAGAGGAGAGGTCAGTCATTTTTTTGTGACTTGCATGCTCACTACTGTTGTCTGTTTCTTTACTGTTGTCAAGGGGCTCAAACAATATCTCCCCCGAAAGGGATGGAACCGTGGGCAAGAAAAAAGGCGCCTTCTCAGGTTTCTTTGGTGGCTCAATTGGTTTATTCCGAACCTAAAGACAGCAAAATGGCAATGAGAAGTTATCAAGTTGTTCTTTCAAACAAAACAAAATATAGTTCAAAGTAGCATAGTGATGCAGGTCACATAATCGTCGCTTTGCAATGTAGAAACTTAGGATTAAAAAGAAAATAAAAGTATAGTACCTTTATAATGTCAAGATTTGTCAAACTTTGCCATTGACTCTTGGGAAGCAAAGAGAGGGTGATCAGATTGGGTATTTGGTGATCCATTATGACATAAGGTTTAATTTTACATCGTTTTGAATCTTCTGAATTGTGGATGGGCTCTTCCTCAGATTTTTCTGCTGATGAAACAGTTGGTAAACACACATTTCTGACGTGTTTACCACTTGCATAATTATCAACATTTGTCGATGGAGAGAACAAAGCTTGATTAACCCTGTTGATATTATTAAGAAACATAGTGGATTGTATATCAGTAAGAACAAATGACAGAACACTGTATACCATACTTATCCATTATAATAGAATATTGAAGTAGAAGCAATGCAGAAATCAGTTTCACAACTAAAGGAACAACTATATTGGGCATCTGAAGTTCTCTGTGCTACCACATTCAAGTGGTTTTAAACACAGCACCAATGGCGATTTTGCAGGCCAAGATATTTTCAAGGAAAATTATTGTTTTATGCCACTAAGAGAAGTACAGTTCTCAACTATGCTGCTTTTTACCAACATCACGTATTTGCCACTGGTCCAATTCAGGCACTTCTCACTTTTGCCATTCCCACCCCACTATCTAAACAATTGGTTTTGACCAGACAAGACATACTATTGTTGAGAACTGGAGGGAACAGGGATGGGCAGCAATTAGAGGCACAATGGATTGGTAGTTGAAGAGGGGAATAAGACGAGACATAGAAAAGTACTTTGAAGGCTCTTAATGGACAGAATTTGATGGGAACAGAAAATAGTGAGAAGTGCACTAACTGACCAGAGGCAAAAACAAGACAGAAAAAAAATCAGTGGCATAATTACCACACTTCACTTGGCAGTTGGCACTAGTAGCATAAACAAATTTTTCCCTATTTGCGAAGAGCCAGTGGGCAGTAAGTCCATTCTTGAAAAACAATGCTGCAAATGTATATCAAGTTGGGCCTATGTGATGTGCTGAAAAAACAGCACATTGGAGATTGACTAGAGAGAACAAAGCTTTGGGGAGCCGTTCTATCTGGCAACAGAAAAAAAAAAGAAACTGGTAATATTGCCATTTATCCCATAGTTGTGCCAACATAATCTTTCAAAAACAAAGGTAGATCTTCCAGGGATGAGCTTGTCCTCTTCCATATATTCTGCAGGTGGTTTGTTTGATTACTTGCAAGTGGTGGTACATAATTTCAGTATGGTGTATACATCAGTACAGGATGGGCAGAAAATATTACTTATTCACCAAATCAGACGTGTCATGATTTTGTGGGAGTTATAACAGACAGAAGCTTATCTAATATTTTGCTGAAAGATATATATGAAATTAACTTAGATGTGCCCTGGTCTACAAAAAAGCACAGGGGGAGCACAAGGGAAATGCAAAAGCAGCTTACCAAAGATACACACCATTTTGATCAACATGGGTGGTTGCCAACACATCCATATTAGGAGACATAGAGAGTGATGTTATAGAAACATCAGCACGCATTGCATCTATTTGCCTTGCTAAACTGATATCCCATATTCTAAGAGTTCCATCCATACTAGATGAGATGAGCCATTTTCCATCCTCACTAAAACACAAATCGGTAATACGGTCTGTATGACCTTCAAATCTACGGACCATTTTCATGGCTACTGTATCAAACAATATAAGCACCATGTCATCCGCTACAGTAGCAAGAAGGCCTGCAATAAAATAGCAAAAATCTGTTAGTTGTCCATAAAATCCTGCACAAGGATAACGAAATTGGTTGAGTGAATACCATTTGTTCGGTGATATGCAATCTTGGTGACAGATTTACCAATATCCAATCTGGATTTTAGCTTACAGCTTTTAAAATCCCAAACCTGCAAGAGGAAACAATCATATAGGTAAGTAATGTAATCGTGGATGAAAGTTCACTAATACTTGTAAAGAGAAATTTAGAAACAACTAAATGTACACATATAAACAGCTGGTAGTTCCATAAACTATAATTCTCAATTGTAGGACTAGATCAACATTAAGAATCATATTACCCAGTTGAGAAGGACATAAACGATGAAATAAAGTGTGAAATACCATTCTGTAGATTGTGAAGCAAAATGGTGTTTGTAATTTGTACAACTACTAAACATGCTTCAGAATTGACAACAGAACTCAAATGCAATAGATAGCACAGAACCTTAATATCACCACCATATCCAGCACTAATAAGAGAGCCGTTTGTAGCATCACATGCTAATCCAACAACTTCTCCATCATGTGCACATTTAATTGCCAATGAAGTATCAATATAACTGCCACGACTAATCCCTGACTGAAGGTTGAATTTTTCGATCCAACCGCCTTCAGTGCCCAAGAAAGTAAAATTTCCACATGCACTTATGGCACATGCCTGTCAGGGAAAAAACAAAGTATAAAACACATATCTGTAACTTGTGAAACTTATCAGTTCAAAGAAAGGTTGCATTGATCTATTCTACAATGGCCAATGGGAATTCTATATAAACAAATTTAAGAAAATAAACATTACCTTAATTGGTGACCTGGTGCCTGCTGATGGTGTCAGAATATGTTCGCCAATAACAAAGTTCTGTAGACGCCACACATATGCCTGTGGAGTATCCGTGTGGCAGGTAACAACGTTACACCAATCACGTGCGCGTATCTCAGCTGAAAACAGATGCAGAGGGTTTCCTCAGCTTATGTTATTGTTTCTTTTGTATATGCAATGATATAAAAATAAAAGGTACAAATCTGCAACTAGTTTACAAGTAAAAGATGCACAGCTACCAAACGCAACAAAACACATTTGTTACATAAGCACTAAGAAATGATAGGATAAAAAATGGTGTCGGACTTATTTGTCTAGTGCCATACAGAGCATTAACAAAAATATTCAGTATCACATCGCTCTAGATCTTATGAATAACTAACAGACAACATTGGAAGGTCCCAACTGGAAAATATTCATAGGTCATGCTTTCTTTGACTTTGACCATGATGACATTTAAGTCCTAGAAGCAGCATGGTCAGAACATTATGAAGACCTAAAAGTGACTGCACTACGAAATGGGGGTTATCTGTTGTGAAACAGGCAAACAGCCTTCCCAAGCATCTTGCTACAAAAGCTTCTCCATTTCAACTCATATTTCTGCTGCTAATCTCCACATGCTCACAAATCCATGTTTCGCAATGCATGTTTACAGTTTCCGGAAATGTAGTTGACTACAGTGGAATAAGTGATTTATCTACCCAAGAGAGAAATATATGTGCTCTTCCCTGTTCTTGCTACTATCAATGGCCAAAGTATTTATTCAGAAAGACACATAGAAAACGCTATGCCTATATATGACATTAGTGAAAGCATCCAGAAGTACTGCAAAGACCAAAAGAATACCACAATCAAATGCAATAACTGGTTTTAGCTTGATCTCTTCCTCCTGCATTAAAGAGAAGTTTTAACATCTTAGAGAAGGAAACAATGAACAGGCAGGGAATAAGTGTAACAATCAAATCTGTACCTTTACTCTTAGCTTTTTTGCCCTTTTTGACACATGCCGTTGAGAAAGCTCTCTGCTTTGTTGATCCTGTTAACATATAGTTGTGTCAATAGAATTAAATAGTGAGCTAACTAAGTTTTTTTTCTCAAGAGGCAAGGAATCCTGATAAGGAAAACATGCAGGATTCAATGAAAACCATCAAAGACATTTGAATTATAACTAGAGTTTTCACAGTTCATTCAGCACTTTAACAGAAAGATAAACAGGGAAACACGCCAGAAAGTAATAGGCATGGGATTGCATTTCTGCTCACACTGCTGTGCTCATTCTTGTCAAACAGGAAATATCAAATATCCAACTTTCAGATGCAGATTCCGATTCGTTCATATCTTTTTAAGGAAATGGTGTCACCCAATTAAAAGGTGGACATAGCAGAACTGTTAATAGAATAATAATTACACTGGGGTGGGTCCACCAAAACAACACCAAAAACATGCTTAAGACTTACAACAAATCACGTGTCTTAGCATGGTTGATCAGGATAGAACTATTATACAGTTTGACTAGACTGGAGAGTATTGAGGAAATGACAAATAAAGCCTTTGCTTGACTCAGCATCCTAATTGATGTAAAACATACTTCTAGAATGTTAACAACAATGAGGTATCGCTGTAATGTCCCTATAAGTTCCTAGAAAAAAGATGTGTGCCTCACATAAAAGTTATAGACAGTGAGTTACCTACTTACCTGGATAACTGAAAAAAGGCGAAAGGCACGATCTTGACCAGCAGATAAGATGCATTTTCCATTGCCATAGAATCTATCGGCAAAATATTTTCACTAATAAAAAAAATAAACCAGCTGAAATAAAAAATACATGACAATTTAAGCGCTTATCACCTTATGCACCGTGGTGGAGCACTATGGCCACTTCGAAACCTTAACAGACGGGCATCTCCATCATTGGTATCAAATATCCACATCTGATATAGAGTTATATTAGATTACTCATTACTGGACTGTCAAATTAAACTACTGTAAGGTGTTTCTGCTGATTTAAAATTTATTTGACAAGGTAATTTCAATTTCAGGCCAGCATTAACTTCATCTTTCTTGGCTAGATTGTTTCACTAGGAGGATCCTGGTATACCTCTCCAATAAAAAGCTAACGCTGAAATATCATAGACATGCATGAAACTACAACTGGTTGGCACAGTACAAAAGCTTGGACAGTTCACAGTTCTAATGTGCTGAACAATTTTCACAACTAACAAGTGTACAGGTGATGCCCCATATCTGGTTAAGTGCTAGTTGCATGCAGCTTTTGACTTGCATGTTTCTGTACAACATCTTTAAACGCAATAGTTTTCTCTGTCTACTAAGAAAATGAAAAGAAATATAACCAAAAATCACTTAACCTTAATTGAATTATCAGAAGCCGAGCTCATCAGAATAGGTTCATTCGCAAAAAAATGAAGTGAAACTATAGAACCATCATGGGCCTCACGAATAACAGAATGAAGGCGCCTTTTATCAAGGTTCCATATGCTAATAACACCTGAAGATCCTCCAGAGGCCAGAAGGGGTTGCCCATCTGGCCAAAAATAAATTATGAAACATGTCAGCTTACATATGAAATCCTTAATTTAGAAAATAATGCGGCAGTTGCATTTCCTGAACTGAATCTAACATATAATGACTAGGTGGTGCCTAGCTGCCTATGCCTCTCCTTTTCTAACAAGTCATATCAGTATTCACAGTCAAGAAAAAAGTTCAGTACTTAAGAAATGAACAGATCAAGATTCTGATAGATTATTTGCATTCTTGTAACAAGCTGGTGAAATACAAATGTTAAAAGAATTCTAATTTACAAAGACGATCAATTCACCTGTTCGAAATGACAGTGCAGTTACAGCACCACGAATTTGATGATTGAAAGACATCAACTCTTCATCATATCGTATATTATGAACATGAATTGTTCCATCAGAGCATCCAACAGCAACTACATCCAGGGCAGGTGAAGAAACACAACAACATACTGATGAGTTCCAACCCTTAAACTCATATAGTTTTTTCTTAGTGACGATATTCCAAAGCTGGAAGGGGCCTTCTTCACTACCAATAATGACCTAATGTAAGAATAGATTGGGTTTGTTAATAGAAAAGAAACTGAATGCATAAGAGGTTTGAAGTTGAAACTATCTCCAATGCAAAGCTAAAAAAACTTCAGATAACTCCACTCACCTTATTTAGATAAGTATCAGGATGCATAATGCAGGTGGGTGTAAATTTATCTCCCAATGATATGTTCCCAACAGGCTCATTGTTTGGTTCTGCTCCTCTGAAGGACCATATAAATACATTGCCTTTAATATCTGCACTTAGGATGTATTCTCCAAATAGATATAACATATTGACCTTTTCTTCATGTCTGCTCCAAGTAACCACCTGATTGAAAGAGATTCAGTTAGAACATTAAAAAATGATTGCCTGTTTTAGTAGCAGTTTTTTTTATAGAGAGGCCTCTGTATCAGTTGATGGGCATAATATATGGCGTTTCAATCTCCTTGTTGGAAGTTTTTAAAACCATTTCGTTTAGCACTATCGAATTTTCAATTTGAAATATTATAGGAACACATAATCTGATTATTTCTAAAATGAAGCAACGTCTAAGTGCACCGGTAATAGTATGAAGGGTTTGTAGCCTCAATACCTAAACAACTAACAAAAACAGGTAATGAAAATCCTGCTATTGCAAGCACAGTGACACCATTACCTGATCAGTTCGTTTGAAAACAGAAATATCACTTCCATATGCAGCAAATGTATAATCCTTGTAGGATGCAAGAGCACGGATCTTCTTGGGTAGTTGAGGTCCTTTGATCAAACAACAGTTTGTAAACCACAAGGAAAACACTATACATGAAGAACCTTCCCATAGCAAAAAAAACAAGCTTACCAGAAAGGACCAAATTCAGTTTAGCACACTGCAAAACAAGAATAAGCCCAGTTAGGTTCTAAAAATGAAAGTCAGCTACACCAGAGACTATGTAAAGCAAGAGAGAGTAGAGGCAGGGGAGGTAAGGCTCATATGGGCAACGAAGCATCTCGAATGAATCGAGGTAGTGAACAAATTACATTAAGCTGCTATCACAATCAGTAACTAGCCCCTGAGCTCCAACCAGAGGATTTACTACACAACCGCCGCTCCAAGCAATCAAGCATCTCGAATCCTGCGCTCTACCAGAGCAACAGGCTCCCCGTAAGCCGCTCCAAGCAATCAAGCATCTCGAATCCTGCGCTCTACCAGAGCAACAGGCTCCCCGTAAGCTACTTCGATTTGAGAAGCGAACGCCGAATCCTGGGCGGAATTTTCCAACGGCGCGAGCGCAAGGGAAAAGTGGCAGGTGTGAGAGACGAGTGAAGAAAATAGCTTACGTTGTAGACGTGGAAGGCCTTGCCGACGCTGACGGTGACGAAGGTCTCGGTGCCGAGGCGCTGCACGGAGAAGGGCACGCCGCCCGCCGTGATGTACCCGATAGCGCGGAACGGCTCGAAGATCCCCATCTCCCTCCCTCTCTCTCCAACCGCGGGGGCAGGCGGTGGGCAAGCAAGCAGGCAGCGACGGGCGGAGGGTGGCGGCGGGTAGAGGGGAGCGGGCGGAGGGTGGAGCCGTGGAGGGGAGCAGGCGGCGGCGGGCGGAGGCGAGCGGGAGACCGAGGTGGGTGTTGTCTGGGTAGGTTTGCGTGATTTTGTGAGAGGTGAGGTGATCGGCAGATGGGCCGTTCCAGATGGGCCAGTCCGCAGTACGTGATGGCCCAGGACGGCCCGGATCGTTTTCCGGCGTACCGGCCCGGTACAGCACGCCGGCCCGTGCGCTTTTTTGTCGGCCTGAAATCCCGCACACGTTTGAAGATGACCATGCGACAGTTGGCCCGACAGTGCGCCGTTTTTTTTTTTGAAAACTAGCCGTTTTACCGTTTGGACTAAAAAAATCGAAAAAATCAACAAATCACCAAATTTCAGCTATAAATAGAGCACCATCCCACCATCCCATTCCACACCACTACACCAGGCACCAGCAAGCTCACTTGCATTCTTCTCTCATTTGCTCTCAAAGGTTTTTAAAGGAAGCAACCAAAATATAAATAAAGCTCATTTCTATTTTTAATTATGTGTCCATATTTTTCTGAATTTTTATGTTTTTTCCTCTTTTTCCGTTTTTCACAAGTTTTTGCCTGCCGGGTCGAAAGGCACGCCGAGCCTCCGGCCTGCACGGCCCGACGTGCCGCCACGTGTTCGTGCTGGCCCATTGTGGGGCGGTCTACGACACAATGGGTCGGTATGGCATGGCCCGTGTGCTGGCCAGGCCGTGCCGGGCGGCCCGTTTGTCCATAATAGAGCATCCGGGTCTAGGGTGCCGGAGCTGGACCAAGTATAAGTGGCGAGTGCGGAGGTTGCCTTCATTTTTTCTTTTATTAGTATATAATTTTTCTTTTTTTTCAGTTTTAGTTTGTCAGAGATATTTGAATACAGGAAAATTTTAAAATTCTGCGAAAGCCATAAATTGTTGTTTTAATTCTCAGTATTTATAAGCATCGGTTGCCTGTAAACAAGGGGAAAACTCGACGTACTAACGGTGGGTTGATATGGAGATTTGCGCACTACGAGAAGCTCCTTCTCCGACCCTCTCTGAACTGAATGTTCATCAGCACAAAATTCAGAGATACAAAGCTGCAATGTCTTACTGCCATGCCAGATGTTAATAGGGCAAGAATTCAATAGATCAGCAGTACCATAATACGTCAAGAGTACATATATTTTGTTACAATTTTCTAGATCACCAATCCAGGAATACATCATCACAATGTCAGTTCGTAAAGCCTTCCCTAAACAAGAGTATCTAAATTCTAATTCACTAAAAAACTTGTACTCCTCACAGAAAACACCGATATATAACAGTGAGCAACTGAGCACCACAATGTAACACTGGACAGGACCTTCTCATCTCCCCTAAGAATATCCTAAGCAAAATCATGAATGAAAAACAGAAAGCAGCTTATGCCACAGTGAAATTGCTAATCAATTTACAACTATCTTAGTTTACAACTACGTTTCCATAGATGTAAGGTCCTGAAGCTGAACAAGTGCAGTTCCACTGACCATCTGACCCCGATGGATACAACAATGCTGAAGATATTTCATGCTGCTGCATCTGCACAAAACCGCTTCCTTCAGGAGTCACATGACATTTCTTAACTGCATCAAGGTATTCATGAACCCCTTGCTACCTCAATCTCCTCCTATGTATTCACCACAAAAATCACTAGATCTAATAGATCTGAATTTCAGGCAGCTAGCACCCCAACAATATTAACGCAAGTTGACAACACTATGTGGTTGAACATGTCACAAGCAGCTATACAAATGATAGAGCCTGAGCAGTCAACAAATACAATCTACAGCGAGAACGAACATACACACATGATTTGCTTGTGACGAATCACAATGGGAGAATAGACCGGACATACTGCCAGGAAGCACTGTTTCGTCCAAGGCCCAACCCTAGGCCCAATGGTGTTCTATCAGTCTTTTTACTGTGGCCACAACACTGAGATGAATTTACTTGATTGTGAGATTTTGAGTTAGCATGTGAATCAGTGCAAGCATGGCCCATGCCATTGCCATGATGGGAAGGACCCTCGCCATTCTGCGAGACTGCACTTGTCATCTGTACCATTCCCATTTCCTCATCTGTGTGCGAGGTATGATCAAGCCGCTCAATGTCCTCATTGTATCCATTTAACAAGAATGCTGAACAGTTCTTGCGCACCCCATGGTCAAACGGGTTTCTGAATCTGCCACCTGGACCTCTAAGATAAGTGTATCTCATGGAATTTGCCATCTCGTTTGTTGTAATGTTCTTTGCTATCTGCATGGGGGATGGAAGTAGGTGAACACATCATAAGACAGTACAGAAAAAAACATGTCCCCCATGACCATTTTCAAAGTTTCCTTCTGAAAATTTTACAGATACAGAATGGAAGGGACTATCCCATACAGAAACCTCACAGAAAGCTATTGATAAATCAAATAAGCAAGACAATACTTCACATTTAGTGACTTGTCTGATTTCAGCCCCATTTAGTTAGTAATTGGATTCTCAACTTCCCTACCGAATTATATGTAGTTCATTGCCTAAACTTCAATGTTGCATTTGCTTCTAAAGGTGAAACTTGATACTGCATATACTCATGAACTAGCTAATAAAGACGTTTGACAATTCCAGCAAGGCTTCACAAAATTTCTAGGGTAAACCCTCACAAAGACAGTAGAGAAGTTTCCTTTCACGTTCAGGATGTTTTAAAGTCTATGTTCTAGAACATTACTTATGGTTGTAAAGACAATAAACATGCTTCCTGGTATTTTCATGATTTACAGTTCAATTAAATTGGTTTCTTACATGAAAAATATTAAGTAATAAAATAAAATTTCAAATTCTACATACCTGCGATGCTTGAACTACTGTTAGAACTGCAACACCGAAGAAAAGGAAGAAGTCCATTATGAAAAAGGAAACTGCCCCAGGATGGTTAAAAGCAGAATAGCTAAGCCAAGCACCAAAGGATGCTGGAGAAGCTGGATCTCTTACAATCTCTGTGAAAAAAAAGCAGCATTGAAGCTTACGGAAAATTGTTTACTCCAAATTATTAAAGACAAATCCACAAAGGAGTTAGCAGACAATACTTATAATGGCAGCAGAACCAGTAACGATCATTGCAAAAACTTCTAGAGTGATGAACATGAAGAATTCCCATTTGTTCTTCTGCAGTTACAGCCCACTATAGATCAGAACAAAGGACACGAAAATATTTAAGAGTAAAATAAATTTCAATCAAAAAGCCATAAATAGTGTGGAGCGTGCTCTTGATCAGAAGAGAAGATAGCAATGTTCAATCACAACTTAGCATATAAAATAGCAGAAGACCTCAAGTACCTTGCCAATGCAGTTAGATACCCAAGGGCAGTGATGGTCAAATTGCTCAACACATCGATCACATGTAGAACAATGTTTTGAACGAATAGGTCTAACAATCTGTAGAATGATGAGAAGCTTGGAAATCAGAGGCCAAAGAATATCAATGTAGGAAAGAGAGCTAAATTGTGGATAATGCGCTACTTACCTTGCACGTTATACAAAGCTGTGACCAGTTACCAGACAGAAGTGCAGGATTGTCTAACTCCAACTTCAACAAAGGTTCCTAAAGGAGTAAATAGTCATGATTAGCATCGTGAAATTTTGGATATAAAAGATAAATGTGCCTGCAGAAAACTATATCAACTCCGCAAATATTCCAAACTTACATCATCCCTTTGATTTTGTGAGTCTCTTATATTCGCTTTGATGTAGCCAGGGTCTTTCCTGTAGAATGCAAAGGCTAATATCATGATACAGCTAAGTGCCACATACAAGAGTTGTAATAAGCAGGTCAATTGATGCAAAAATGTGCCAATATGAAAGAAGGCATAACGAATTTTGTTATTCTTGAAATATTGTCAAGAATCAGTATCTGACAAGTATCAACATGCTGGCAATATGTCACTGTACTTAATTTTGGTTTTCAACTTTTCATAAGTATAAACTAATTTTCTTTTTCAGAAGTACCTGCTACATTTATAGAACATGACCAACCCAGCAGTTGCAAGGAAAACTCCTGACCATGCAAACAGCCCAAATGGTGCTGTCATATCCATGATATATTGTCCTGAAAAGAAGGAAATGTAGTGAATACCGCATTGCTGAAGATCAAATGGAGGTAAGACATTTAATATGCCACTTACCTGATATAACAGAGTGTATATATGTAGCAAGCAAGCCAATAATAATACACCAAAGAACAGGAGCAAGCCCCAATTTTGATAGCTTTCCAATACTGGTATTCCCATCGCATCCTCTATCATATACCCTTTTAGCATTATCCTGCAAGGAATCAAGAAAATCAAGTCTTGTTTGTGTTTAACACAACAAGAGAACCATGTTCCACTAGATTTTCCATGTTCAAACACCAGTAACATCCTTTCAGCTCAAGGTCAATATGAGCGCTCTTGTGATCTTATCCGGATATTGCACGATAATTGAATAAGTGAAAAGGTATTAATCCACAATTCCACATGTGCAGTCACAAATAGTCTGGCAATCATTACAATCAGAAACTCATATGGAATGTGTGTGTGTATACAAGAGCACTAAGCATCAGCAAGGTCACAACAAAGAGAAGTATTTTGCCTACTTGGTCACATATTTTTATGTACTATGCCAGTTTATGATGTTTATGGAATAAATATTGTCATTTCCATGTTTAGAAACCGTTCAATTTCTATGCCACATGTACTGAATCTACAAGGAAACTACAAAATTCATAAATCTTATATATGCATTATCAGTAAATTCCACCAATAACACCTCATCATGAAACTTGAAACTCAGTTCTAAATAAATCTACAATGACACTTTCCTATTAGTATATTTCTTTAAGCAAATCATATTGAGAAACTTGGCAAAATCTCTAGTAGATGAACTGTTAATGCATTGAGACTGCAAAAATAGCCTGAGTATAATACAAAAGCATAAATGCCATAGCTCATGTCACTTACAAGTAAAAACACAACTTGCTGATGATTCTTGTCAGCAGCAAGCTGTGCTGGAGAATGGAGTAAACCAGACAAAAGAAGAAATGCCAAAGTTCATGTCACTTACGAGAAAAAATGCAGCTTGCCGATGATTCTTATCAGCAGCAAGCTGTGCTGGAGTTGAACCAGTTTTGTCCTTCACCATCAAGTCATCCTTTTTGCCAGCCTGAACTAGCACAGTGCATGCCTCCAGGTTCCCCCGAATAGCAGCCCAATGTAAAGGAGTACAACCTAGGAGCAGCATTGTAATCAAGAAGTAAATCTCAATCTCTGAATTGAACAGATATAATTGGAGAGATGGATAAGCTATTGTGTTAAGTAATACCGAAAGTAGATAAATTTAGCACATGCCTTCTTTATCCTGCCGCCCCCTATAAGCATCCAAATACAAAAGGAGACGTATAGAATCGGCAAATCCCTTGTAAGCAGCCCTACAAGGTAATATGCAAAAAGCAAATAACTATGAGAAGGGATGTTAAAGTTTTCTGGGGACATGTGTTGCTAAGTGCACCAGTAGAAAGTTAAAAACTACTATAGGATAATGAGCAACATAGAGAACAAGGTACAAACCAGTGCAATGGGCTTCTTCCATCATTATCAGGGACATCTGGATCAGCATTCCATTTTGCAACAACATGGTAAACAAATGCTGTCTGACCATACTGCGCTGCAACATGTGTCACCTGAAACAGCAGTATAGAGTTAAGTTTTAACAAATTCACTGTCATACATGAATGTTGTTGGTTTAAGACTTCCATTTTACACAGAAAATCAAACTTTTTTTTTGG
>KE372882.1:311182-321880 GCA_000418225.1 Zizania latifolia | reverse complement strand
TGATGACGGAGGGCAGTTTGTCAGTGACTCAGTTTGGTGTCGTGACTCGTCCGCATTGCAAGTTCCATTTAACAAGTTTTGCTCTTTTTGAAACAAGATTTTCATTGCAAATTAAATACCATGTAGTCACAATGTCACATAATACAAATATCGTTATACTTAAAATTAATACAATAGCCAAAAGTCTTTCGAAAAAGAAAGGCCACAATAATATTGCCAAGTTATTAAGGTTGTGCGCCAAAATTCCAGGACGTAAACGATATGATACGGCTGAAAATTTAGATTAATCCCATTTAAATCACTTTAATCGCTACCCATCTTAAAGCCAACGTCACCTATATACAATACCAAAACATCTTAACCATAACAACGAAAATGTAAAAATACTATAGCTACTGAATTAAACTAAGAACACTTTCTTACTACATAAGATTTATGGCTTTTTTATAGACTTTTAAATTTATAATAGTTTGTTTTATAACTGTGTTGTTTGGAAAATATAAATTTATTTTTTATATATATTTTATGGAGCGGATTAAGTTATTTCGTTATTTATAGGTGTCATATGCGGATTAGATCTTTAACTATTAAGTAGCATTTAGCTAAAGTGTAAGAGTAGATGAGATGTAATGATTTAGTTTTTAATTAGATGAAATGATCTTTCTTGTTGGTTGGATAGAATATTTTTTTATAGGTTAGACATAATGATCCCACAAGGAGGCGCAACGTGACGCTGGTGTGGGAGGGTGAATGATTCATCTAGTAATTTTTTGAAATAAACTTATTTTTGAAAAGAGAAATTTTTAGAATAAACTCATGTACCATAGAGAATATTCTTAAGACGACGAAGTCCCTGTATAACTTATACACGAATCAAACATATATCATTCCTCTTAAAAACTAAATATTACCTGACTAATTATTAATCCAACCAAACGCAACCTTATCTGCTGGATATTTTGGTATCTACAAAGCCATCAGTAACCACCAAAAACATTTTAACTGCTGGATATTTTGGTGTCTTCAAAACCATCGACAACCACCAAAAACATCAACCTGCTTTGCAAACGGAGAGAGCTGGACACTCAAACCGAAAAAGAAAGAAAGGATACCAACCACTCAACGTCACCGCCGTCTGCTAGAATCAATCATCTAAAAAACAGTACTCCTACGACCCTCCTCTCTCTCTCTCCGGTCTCCATCCCCAACTCCTCCAGCGCGCGACGATCCCCTGCACCGTAAGCGAATCCTCTCCTCCCCGTCTCCATCTCTGCTTTGTTCACCGTCTCTTCTCAATTAGATCCTTCGCAACCCCATGTTTCTTCTCCATTTCTGAATTTCTGCTAGCAAGTGCGCTCGCGGCGGAGTGATTTTCGCGAGCTGGTCCCTGTTGCATCGGCCTGGTGTTCATGGTGGCAGACGAGTTATTTTTTTTAAAGATATGGAACCTGTTTAGATCAGGGTTGCTGTGTATTACTGGCTCTGCATGGCTGGCTTGCTACGCGAGAGCTTGCTTTGGCGGCCAGATAGGATATAGGAGCGAGTAGCTTGCGGTTACGACGCGTTCACTCGTCGTCACTGTGGTAGCTCTCGCCACCCGCGCCGCTACTCTTATCTCATCTCTGTCTCAGCCTGAGTCGCGTGCGGCCGGCGAGGCGGCGAACAGGCCCCGGAGCGCGCGGAGTGGACGGGCTCCTCAGTCCTCCTCTTCCCGACACCCCCCCTTCTCCTCGAGCGCGCGGCCGGCGAGCAGGTTTGGAGGGGCGACGCGGCCGGCGTCATTCGATCGGCCTCCATCTCGGTTCGAATCGGGTTGGATCATTGGAGGTATCCATTGTTCTCTCGTAGCCAGATTGGAGATCCATCTGGAGTTGGATTGGTTTCAGCTGAACCCCCATGCCATATTGCTAATCCATATGCATAATTTTTAATTGTTTGATCGGTGATGCCAAAGGTTTAATGGTTAGTTGAGTATTTTCTGTGGTCATATTCATATGAATCTCATAGATGCTTTGGTTTCAATTGAACATGTAAATTTAGGTTGGGGTCAGCATTGTTCTGCATCAATGATGGGCTGGAGATTGGGGTTATTACTGTTACATGTCCTTTTGTGCCTGGTCAATGGTGTCTACTCTGGCCGCACGAGCTCTTACGTGCGTACAGAGTTTCCATCTACTGATATACCTCTAGAGAGTGAATGGTTTGCAATCCCAAACGGTTATAATGCTCCACAGCAGGTATCTGAACTCTTTCGCTCCATCCGTTCATTACAATGAATCGACAGTATTTTAACTGCTTTTTCTGCTGCCAGGTTCATATCACTCAAGGTGACTACAATGGAAAAGCTGTTATAGTATCATGGGTTACTGTATCAGAACCTGGGCCAAGTGAGGTGTTTTATGGTAAAAATGAGCACCAATATGATCAGAAGGCAGAAGGAACAGTAACAAATTATACCTTTTATGACTATAAATCTGGGTATATACACCATTGCCTTGTTGGTGGCCTTGAGGTACTAATGTACTATACTTACATTTTCTTCATATCATTTAGGTTTGCATTATATACTTATGCAAAAATATTTGTCTAACATTATGTTTACTTCGCAAAATAGGATACCTTAAAAATATAGTCCATTTTCCTCAAGATCAGCTCCCTTTCTAAACAGGAGGCACATATTCTAAGTCGCTATCAAATCAACTTTCTCAGCCATAGTTACATAATGTATCTACTATAGTTACAAACTTGAGTTATTATGTAGTATACTCAAATTGGATTTGCCAGAGATTTTTTCTTTTTCAAAATTTAACTCTATAAGGTTATTCTGTTCAAATGTTGTACACACCTGTACAAAATGTTTTCAGACATTTTCTTATTTCTGTGGAGTTAGTTCTAGTCTGGTGCATTAACAAAATACTATAACATGTTTGCACATGATTTTGTTGTTAGTTCCATTAGAAAATTGTAATTTATAAAATTGCATTCTTTGTTTGCAGTATAACACTAAATATTATTACAAGATTGGAAGCGAAGATTCTGCTCGAGAATTTTTGTTTGAAACTCCTCCAGCAATTGATCCGGATGCATCATACACATTTGGCATCATCGGTTTGTCTTTTCTCTCTCTAATAATTTTTGGTTAACAGCATGAGTAACTGAAACTGTGGATCTCTACATCATCTGTTCTAGGTTTTTACCTTGGTTGCATGAGTCATATACCTGCATTTTAGCATAAGATGGATCTCGACATGCTTATACTACAGGAAGAACTGGACAAACATCCTAGGACCTTGCTTGTCAAATGGTTTTATGGAAAGACCTTGCTTTTTAGGTGAAGATAGTCTTAGTGGTGCAACAATTCGAGCATTTGATGTTATTTTTTTCTGGCTGTGCAATGCTAGGTGATCTGGGGCAAACATTTAATTCTCTATCAACTCTTCAACATTATGAAAAAAATGGAGGGCAAACTGTTTTATTTGTTGGGGACTTGTCATATGCTGATAGATATCAACATAATGATGGTGTTCGGTGGGATTCTTGGGGGCGGCTTGTTGAACGTAGTACCGCTTATCAGCCATGGATTTGGAACACTGGAAACCATGAAATTGAATACAGGCCTGATCTGGTAACTTCTCTTCTCGTCTATACAATAAATTATTTTTAGAACACACTCCTGGCTAATTGGAAATAGTGATTTCTGGTCACTTTGTAAACTCCATGATTTTTTGGAATTAATATTTAGGTGTTATCCTGTGTTTCCTTGTTTTAGCATGTTCAGAAGATGACAAGTATAGCCAAATAATACTGCACAATAGAGATGTGATTTTCCCTGATGAACAATTTTTGTTGTATGATTGGACCTGCATAACTTTTGTTGTGTGGTTTGCACTCTATAACAAGGCCATACCCTTGCATGTTAGTACCTTATCCATTGTTCAGAACAACATTGCAGTTCATCTGAACATTTAATTAGTTGTCTTACAAGCACTTCCTATGCTTGTATTTGTCTTTCTAACCCTGGCCGCGTTCATATTTTATGTTTCCAGGGAGAAACTTCTACATTTAAGCCATACCTGCATAGATATAAAACTCCATATTTGGCATCAAAGAGCAGTTCTCCTATGTGGTATGCAGTCAGACGTGCATCTGCTCATATTATTGTGCTTTCTAGCTATTCTCCATTTGGTAAGATCCTTTCTTTGACTTTCTTTGTTTTGTTTATGCTATTTAGTGTGCGATACATCACCAGGATTTTGTGGTGATGATAGTGACTTGGGAGTTCCAAGTGTTTGATGTAGTTCAAAGTCCAAGTCAAGGAGGGGCAAACAAAAAACTTTTACAAAAAAGAAACATCATGTTGCTGTCTTGTTGTGTCTTATTGAGCTAGTTGCTAGTATGCGGATACTCTATATCTCTGATGCAGATGGATAGAAACCTTAAGTCTATTCTGGTAACATTGAAGTTTGAAACTGCTAATAGTGTAAGGTTCCAGTTGTTTGAAACATGAAGTATTGGGTGGGACATCTTTGGGATGCTCCCCTGAATGAGTACATAGCTACTAGTAATCTTTTTGCATCGGCGTCATATTCTGACTGTTATCTACTATAGTTTAGAAGTGTTTATGTGATGTCTGTACGGTTTGATAGTTGGATGATTCTTCTCATTGAATAATTTGTCATATGCCTTACAAGCTTATCTCTGATGTTTAATAGTAAAATACACTCCTCAATGGACCTGGCTGAAGAATGAATTGAAGCATGTGGATAGAGAGAAGACACCTTGGCTAATTGTTCTCATGCATTCTCCCATGTACAACAGCAATGAAGCACATTATATGGAGGGTGAGAGTATGAGGGCTGCTTTTGAGAAATGGTTTGTGAAGTACAAGGTTGATTTGGTATTTGCAGGGCACGTTCATGCTTATGAAAGATCGGTAAATTCTGTACTTAATTCTTCGGTGCAAGCTTCTTCCATATGAAAAAAATGCTGAATTTGGTTTGAATTTTGTAAATTTGATCTTTTGAGAATTTATCTGAAGAAATTTTGCTAGTGTATTATTTCATTTCTAGTCAAAGAGCTCTAGATTTTGATTTCTCATAAATACCTTTCTATCGGAAATGCTTGCAGTATCGTATATCTAACATCAACTACAACATAACATCGGGAAATCGATATCCAGTGCCAGACAAATCTGCTCCCGTGTACATTACAGTTGGTGACGGAGGCAACCAGGAAGGGCTTGCTTCAAGGTAAATACGAACGAATTTATACCCAGCAAACTTACTGTTGCTACGATTATGTTTGTTGCGCTCCACAGTCTTTTGCTCATTGGTCAAACTCACCATGTTGCAGGTTCAATGACCCACAGCCAGATTACTCTGCATTCAGGGAGGCTAGTTATGGTCATTCGATTTTGCAACTGAAAAATAGGACTCATGCTATCTACCAGTGGAATAGAAATGATGACGGAAAGCATGTACCTGCGGACAATGTGGTGTTTCATAACCAATATTGGTGAGTGCAGTAATCGGTCGCACTACAGTTGTTCATAAGGCTTATAGGTGATAGTGACATGCCATGTCAGGGCCGTCTTCACGTATTTGAAACTTCCGTATAAGATACAAAATGTGACCTATAATCAAAAAAATTATATAACCAAAGCATATTTTTATTTAATTATAAAACTTGAATACACATTATTTTCGCTATTTTTTATGATACCTAGGAATATATCAAATATTAATACGACCAGAGATAAACATACATCGGAACAACACCAATGATGAATCCATGAATCTTATTATAATCACTAATTCACTTTTAACTATTTACTAATAAGTAATTACGTTTACAAATTGGTATTTAGACTTTAATTGTCTTTTATTTTGTTATCTGTTTAAGTTAGTTAGAATATGGTTCCTGATTTTTTTGCCTTGTACGAGTGCCCACCTTGTTCCTGCTAATCAACGGCACTCTCCCCTGATATGCAGATCTGCATTCTCATTTCTAGTTTTTGCAGCCTACCTAGCTGATTGAAAGTACATTGTTTGGCAGGGCAAGCAACACTCGCCGCAGGAGGCTGAAGAAGAAACATTTTCGCCTAGAGCACCTCGAGGACTTGATATCCATGTTCTAGGAGTTGTTCTTGCAGAACGTCGCATCACAAACTTCTCTGAAACTGTGGCAGAATGGCCCTGCTGTTCTTGGTCAACCGAGTGAGGCTGAGGCAGGCCACCGGATTTCAGGTGAAGGAACCATGCACAAATTTGTGGATATTATTCAGCACTGTATCGTGTGACGAGGACAACACGAGAAGATGATTGATACACATATAACGTTTCGCGGCGAGCATCATTACGCAATGTAACGGTGTCTTTAATAAATGGTTTACGAACCGGGACAGGTAGCTATTAGAACAGTATGTTCTCTCTATAGTCAAACTACCTGTTGAACTTAAACATCCCGCAATATAAAATTGAGATAATTTATTATATATTACTGAAAGTTTATCTGTTTTCTTATATATCATTCGCTCGACAGGTGAGTTGGTCAGTGAGAGAGTAAATGATATATAAGAGAACACATAAATTTTTACTGATATATAAACATGTTATCGGAGATCATCGGTTCATCACAATTAATGGGGCGGTCGCGGAATAAATTCTGTTTTCTGCTTCGTGAGCAATCTATCTACCATATAATATGTTATGAATGCCATCACATCACTTCTGGAGGCCTAGAAATATATACCGATAAATCTAGATGTAACAAAAAAGACAGGAAGATATATGAGTTTGAATATATTTAATAGAAAAGATAGTAATTTGAATAGATTTAACAGAAAAGACATCAATTTGAATAGATGAGATAGGAGTAATAATAAAAATAGAAATAGGATATATGAATAGAAACAGAAACAGAAGGCTACAATGTATAGGAAAGTTGGAGTTTGAAAACTACTGCAACCAAATAAAACGCTGCCCGGGCAAATGCATGTGTTGGTAATTAAGGCACGAGCATTAGTTATTTCTAAATCTAAAGCTAATTAAATGGTTTAAACTGTGGAAATTAATAACTACAGAATCTAAAATAAATTACAATTGAGAAACTAAAAAAAAATGACTTCTATATATTTTCACAAGTTAAGTTAGATATACTTCTCAGATTTGTAGCACATCAACTGTTTCTCAAAAGTCAGAAGATCACCAACTGCTTTTGAAAATCTACTCCCAAGCAGTTACACGCGTCCTACCGATAAGAAACCGGCACAATTCGTTAGGTCAACCGACCCGTTATTAAGCGCCGATCTGGCCCAATCCCGTTAAGCGGAATCGATAGTGATTATTCTACTCTGACCTGTACCTTTCAGGCTTCAACATCTTGTTTACATCCCTAATTAGTTGGTGATTTGCAGCTGAGCCAAAACATTTTTTCCATTGGTAGCTAGCATTCCATCTGATGATGAGTGTTGTCCAAATCAACAGACGTAGGATGACAAATCAGAAGAGGAAACTGCAAAAGAGAATCAGAACTGGAATCTGGAATTCCAAGCCGTTGGATCGAATCTTCCCCAATCCCCACGCTTACAAAACTGATCACCTACCTGTTTTTTTCCACAAGCAATGCCACAGACGGTTCACACGTTGCTTACTTTACGAGAATCCTATCGCAACCATGGGCGAAAGAAAGAAAGGTCGAGTCGCCGCATATGAGATCTATTTTTAATCTAAAATAAAAATCAGATATCTTAACTAACATTAGTTAGAAATATTGAATCTAAAACTATACCAAGGTCATGTTTAAATCCCATGTACTAATAGTTAGCTTTTAAAGAAATTAGTTTTAATTTATTCAAATAGTACAACTAATTGGTGAACTAACTATTAGCTTCTTAGCTAACTAATGATTAGCTCATTCCATAAAAGTAAACTAGTTTGAGCTAACAGGAGGCTTGGACTATTTTGCCCATTAGACCACAAAAGCGATTATTGTAGTACGATTACTATAGTAGGGATAAAATTGACTTTAGCTATCTATTAGTCCAAATATCCAAATATGTATGGACTAATTTTTAGCTAACTATTTACTAGCTAACAATTAGTTCTAGCTATTAATCAACTAACTTAGGCCCCATTTGAATAGACTAAAACTAATAGTTAGCTAACTAGGTAGAGCTAATTATTAGCTAGCTAAAAATTAGTCCATGTCTGTTTGGATGCTTTGGACTAATAGATGGCTAAAATTAATTTTACCCATGCTATAATAATCATGTTATAGTAGTGTAGGTGATAAAATAGTTCAAGGGCTCTGTTAGTTCAAATTAGTTCACAGTTAGCCAATGAGCTAATAGTTAGTTCACTAATTAGTTGCGCTGTTTGGATAGATTAAAATTAATTTTTAGTTACTAACAATTAGTTTATGAGATCTAAACGGACCTTAGTTTTAGTCTATAAACGATGCATAAGCCTAACTTAGAAAGCTCGAGACGTACTAGATAACATCTCCCGTTAACCAATAATCTTAACTATGCTGTAATATTCGCTTAGGGATAAGATCACCCAAAAACTAATGGCGCTGAGGATGCTGTCGCAGTGCTAGTAAACAACGGCAGATGGGTGAGAATATCTGACGGGAGCGGCGACGCCAGCGACGGCGATGGCTGGCTGGCAACCTATGGGTCTACTGGATTTGCAGCCGTTCCTCTCCGCCACTTGGCGCCAGCGTTTGTGATATTCATGATGCTAATATTTGAACCTAGTGGACAGAATTCAACTCTACCAACTGATATTTTTATGGCAAATCTAAAAAAAATGTGGACTGCTTATTTTTTAAGATTAAACGGCGACAATTAAAGTAGGTAATTAGAAGTTAATATGTCAACTATATATAATTATTATACTTTTTATTTTTTAAAGTCAATATCTCATGTATATAGCTTCCACGTAATTCATTTCTAACCGATCCACACATGGCATGGCAATGGGCATGCACAAAGTCTTCGCCCGCATGTGCATGGAAGTATGTTGATTGAATGCGGTTGGCATTTACCAATACCAAAAATTGTTGCCTAGTGATGTTGCTTTAAGACATTCCTAGTCTATATATACACAGGTGGACAAAATATAAATTACCATTTAGATCCATGAAAGAAACGAACTAATCGCTATCAAGCTAACTACTACTACTTCGCATAAAACGACACCCTGATCGTAATATTGTTTGGTCCACAAATTAGACTCGTCTTTTCTCCATTTTTTGATTATTCAAGGCATCGTCATTGATAGCAGGGGCTAGCCAGCCTAGCCTAATGGTCAAACTCGATCACCAGGAAGGAAGAAAAATATAGCAGCTAGGAAAGTAAAAGATGCTACTCCTTACTTCCTATGTTTGAAAATATAGCAGGATCTAGAGTTTAAAATTTATCTTAAATATAATTATCTATATCTACTTATAGAATGTAACATTTACATCTAAAGTACTTACACTATCTCCATATTTGATTACTAATTACTTTACTAAACCATTTTTAGAACCATCCTCACTTCAAGAAGGATAATATTGTCTTTTTAATCATCTCTTTATTATATATATTAAATTTAAAACTTGCTATATTTTAAAATTTATAAATTATTTGTCAAACTCGTACCATGTCTTGTCTGGGACCGGAAACTTTCCAAACATGTACACACTAGGAACTGCAATATTCCAGCCTTGCAGGGCCACATGGTTAATTATAGAATTCTCAGAACATGATCAGGTGAGTAATTAAGTTAATTAGAACGTGTGGATCATGGTTAGTGTTAACCAAACACACAGACATCTAGGACACATTTAATGGGCTCACAGCAAATGCCTTGTCCTACAAAGCAGGCAATAGACTATGGGGCTGCATAAATGAGTGCTCATCTAGTCAACCAACCCAACTGTCCTAGCAACAAGGAAAATAGTTTATGGAAAAAATAAATATCATGTAAATATAATAATAAGTATATAGCTAGTTACATCTCATGCTTCATTATTGTGGATAAACACCAAAAGTTGTAACCATTGAGAGTTCTTGTTATTGTGGCGATGAATAGATGATCTTTGACCAAATAGTTTAAAGGTCTAAACAAACAAATTTAATGTAAAAAAGTTAATAAACAACCTTATTTTTAATATTTTTCATATAGAAAAAATCTCTAAAGAAATTATTTAAAATACGTGACACACAATAATTTGGACGAATAATTCAGAGAAACGAAGGGCCGAATGCAACCTAATGTTGATTGCGATAAAACAAACCTTAAAAAGCCTAAAAGGGGGATTTCTTTGATAACTTTTATGATTTATTTCAAACTATCTAGTTTAAATTTGAACAAAACTTAAAAGGATTTGGGTCCAACCCCTATCCAAACGGTCTCACATAAGCAAAAAAATGCGTAAGCAACCAAGATGTGACATGTTCCTCGACGTTAGATCGAAATCGAACGGTCAATATTGGACAAAACCAGCTGGCCAATTGGGGTTGTGGGGGTAAATAAACTAATAGGCCACGTCCCATTTTTTTTCTTTTCGATTTGTTTTTTTGCTATTTATTTCTCGTCGCCACCTCTGTTTTACCCTTTGCCACCACTTCCCTTCCCAGCCCACCACCGTCGCTTGCTTCCCATTAGCCTTCTCCCTTCCTCCCGCCGCCCTCGATTTCGCCAGCGGCCA
>KE372882.1:273157-283515 GCA_000418225.1 Zizania latifolia | reverse complement strand
GGGTAGGAGGGCTTGGACTTGGGCGGGTGCGACGGCTTCGGGTTCTTTGGCTTGTCGCAGTCGCAGGCGAGGATGGGCTCCGCCACGGCGGTGGAGATGACGAGGAACAGCGTGAAGAGGAAAGGCCGTAGCTTGGCCTCCATGGCTGCTAGCTAGCAGCTTATGCTGAGAGAGGAGATGAGTGTAGCTAGGTGTGTGCGCTCTAGGGTTTCTGGGTGGAATGGTTATATAGAGCGGGGAGCTCGCGACGGAGGCCCGTGAACTCTATCTAGGGTTCTAGCTGGGACTGTCGACGAAATAAATTTGGTGTATATCTAGATTAACTTGACACGACTGATATAATAATGACAAAAATACATAAAATAATTTTGTCTAGATATCACGTGGAAAATTACATGTGATCATCACTAAATGTTTGGTTGCTTCAACCAAAGCCCGTTTGGTACAGCTTTAATGGTTAAGTAAAAGTACTGTTACTTTAAGATTTCATGAGGTTAAATAAAAATTGACACTATGTTATATTTTCGATATTTTTTTTAAATACAGTATTATTGAAGCAAAAGTAAATACAGTGCAAAATTTTGAACTCAACGGGCCACTATCCGGGAATGGATACTGTATCCACCGAGCAAGGGAAAAAAATCCAGTGCATACAGTATGCACCGTCTAAACAGTGCATACTCGGGTCCGATGTACGCCACGTGTGAGGTTGAGGCATCCGACGGCAGCCGCTCCTGGCTCTAATGCTGCGTGGCTAGTCGGCTCGTTTCTCCTTTCCTGCACGCGTGATGCTGCGCGGCTAGCCGGCTCGTTTGTCTCCTTCCCTGCACGCGCGGCCCCTCTTTTCTTTGCTAGGAGTCTTCTGTTCGGCGTGGCAGCGAGGCGGCGAGGCGGCCCTGCGGCGAGCCTGCCCGGCGCACACCGACCCGGCGGCGCGACGCGGCGAGGAAGGCTCGCGGGCGGTATGACGGACTCTGGCACGCGGGCGGGACGACGAACGACGGCGCGCAGGCGGGACGGCGGGCTCCGGCGCGCGGGCAGGACGGCGGGATCCGGCGCACGGGCGGGACGACAGATGCACAGGAAGGCGTGAAATCCTTGGCTACTAGCTAGATGGAAAGCCAAGCACGAAGATGGAAACGAGCCGGCTAGAAAACGGAAACCCGAGCCATGGAGGAGAAATGAGCCGGCTAGCTGCGCAGCATTGGAGCCAGGGAGCGGCTGCCGTCGGATGCCTCAGCCTTACACGTGGCGTATATCAGACCCAGGTATGTACTGTTCACGCGGTGCGTACTGTATGTACAGGATTTTTTTCCGTTAATTCCGCGTGACGTATGAGCGAGAGTGCCGCAGCTTTATGAGCCAAAATAAAGGGCGTCCTTGGCCGGGCTGCCCGAACGGTCACTGGACAGCTGGATTTGCGTGGCCTGCTTGCTCCCAGCTGTAGCTGAGCGGGAATCTGACTATTTTGCCCCCTCGAGTTGGCGCCTCGATTACTGTAGATGACGCGGCATCGCGACTGTTCATGCTGGCAGGATGGCGGATGGGGCATGGGCAGTTTGGGGATTGCGGGCGGAATGGGTAAAGTGGGCACTGCGGGAGTGGGTAAAAGCAGGTTGGCTTCTCGAGGAGGCTTGAAGCTTGCTGGGTCAGGGGAACACGAACGTTGGGATAATGGGATGGCGTGTACTGCGGGTCATTTGAGTTTTTGAACGTTGGGTGTGGCCAGTGGCCTCAGCTTTGATGTCCCGCGCTGCAGCAATTACGTGGGTTGGTCGTACCGTTGGTGCTGAACTCCATTGTCAGTCATCTGAGTTAGGTGTTAGTGATGTGCTTATTAGAACTTGCGAAAGCCAGGCTGGTTCTGTTTATGAAGGCGGCGTAAGAGTGAGGATGAGCACGGCGATAACAGTGAAAAATGGAGTGAGATCCAGAACTCCGTCGTGCTCGTGCGAGCGAGTCCGAATCCGCGGGATAGGTGGCGGCCGCGAGAAGCTGCGCGACGAGACGTTTAGGAGAGGAAGCCGACGTGGTGTGTGCTCATCAGAAACGCTGGCTCGGCCCATCGGCGTACGGTGCCCAGGGCTCACCCGGCAGGCATCACCCACCCCCAAGTTCCACACGTTTGCCTCGCCGTAGCCGTCGTACGCCACCCACCGTTTCTCCGGCACACCTCTGGAGATCTGCACGCGTACCCGGGGCCATACCCCGCGCCAGCTGGTGCTGAACAGCCCTATGCGCGTCGTCTCGCGATCCGCTGGGCCTACGCATGCATCACGCCGCGCTCGTGAGCTCGCTTTCCGTTGCTCACCACACGTACCAGTCGCTAACCCCAGGGTGGCACGCGCTCGTACGTGCAGGCAGGCAGATCAGCGCCGGCTTCACTCGGATGACCGGCGAGCAGTGCGCGCATTCACTCATGCCTGCCTGGTGCCTGCCCGATCGGCGTCGCGTTGCCCTTTTGGTCTCGTCCTAGGCAAGAGTTCCGTGGACCACAGGAGCGGCGCTTTGGACCTCTTTCGTGCAGGCCAGCTAGCGAAGCTCGCCGGAAACGGAATGGCAAGCTAGGCAGCACTCCAAAAAGCGAGAACTCCACGGAGCTTACAAACGTTACATGTCCGTGCGCCCTTCGGGTAAAAATGTACGGCAGCTCATAGTTTGGCAGTTACGGACTCGCATTGATGATTTAATCGTTTGTAATCTGCTCCTCCGATCTAACCCCTTTTATGATGGCTTCAAGTCGATCTAGCCCTTCAGGGGGCAGAGGTTTACGACGTAGTAATACAATACAGTACAATCACATTCACGCCGACGCTGTAACGATACCCCGTACGTGCAGCACAGTGGCTGCACAGGTAATAAACACCGGTTAAATATTCCTTGCATGTTGCAAAAGTTACTAGTACCACTTTGCTGAGTACTGATCTATTGATTGGACTTTGTTCACCTAACACAGTGATTACGCATTGTCATTTTACAATCTGGGAACAGTCTAGCAACAGTTAAGGCATACCGTGAACTGTGCAGTACTCACTGGACACTGTTCACTGCTCAGGCCAGTCTCCAGCTTGAATCGCGTGTGAGCTGGAGTAGCAGCGTCCTACACAAAATGTTCAGAAACCGGCAAGGTTTTCAGTTTTTCACTACCACTTGTGCATTCACCAGCCAGGCCATATAAACCAGCCAGTCCATGTCAAACAGATGGACCATTCGCTGCTTGGCGTTATCAAGATCGTGCATACTAGACGTAAACAAGTCGCCAACATGATCGAATTAACAATACGCGTAATGTAATGACTCCTATTATAATGAGGTATGATACGGGCAGGACGTCCCGGGTCCGCATACGCCAAGCAGCCGTTTAACTCTGCTACAGTGTCCCAGGGCAGGGATTGGGTGCCCCTAGCTGTCATCACGTAGGACGTCTCTCTGAATTGAATTGGGCTCGTCTATCATCAAACCGGCTGCGCCGTGTCTCCCTTGTCCTCTATCTATTAATCTCCTGATGGCCTTATCGGATGGGTCCTTGAACCTGCACACGGTTGTTAGATTGTTAATTAGGAAATTGAGTCTATGTAAGATGCTAATTAAGCTATGGTTTGCCGCTGGTTGTGAGCACCAACACTAGCAGTATAGTAGTACTGGTTAGTGTTGTGTTCTTGTAAAGATTGTTATCTTGTGAAGGGACCGGATAAGCATGGAGAGGCCGGATTCCACGGGCTTTGGATCATGTGTTACACTTACCGCTGCTGCATGGAATAAACTAGCCTGTGCTAACTGCTAAAGATACTGCTAGAAAATGGTCAGTGTCAGCAATTCTGAGGAATATGAATATACTCCGTATGATTTAGTTTGGAGAATCAAGCACAAGGAGGTTAATCCGATGGAGTTCTCCCCTTCTCCAGGTCCCAAAGCTGAACGCATGCAGGGCTGCAGGCGCAGCACACGGGATGAACCGCTGTTAAGTGGCCTAATCGTGCCAACTGAAATGGACTTGATGTTCTAGAAAAAGAATGATGATTGCTTCTGCTGCTGTTGTATGACTGATGAGACCGAGCCAAATTTGACGGGCCTGTGCGTTCATCTTAACAATTAACTTGCTATCTGCTGTGGAACCTATATGCTTTCGTCAAGTTTCTCTTCTTTTTGTTTGTCGCTAACAGGCGATGTTAAAAACCTGTTGATAACTGTTCTCACTTCTCAGAAAATAACGCTTCTTCCCTCCAGAAAGCATGCAAGAATCCCAGGAACTCAAGACGTTTTCGGTTCATATCCAGTAAACAAGTCATGATGCTACGCGAGCGCTCTTCTTTTGTCCTAACAAGCTGAATAACATCAGCAGAACACAGACACCAGTCAGGTTAAACGTTCAGGCTTCCGAGTGGCGGGCAATGCGTCGCTCATGCCGCACGCACATATGGACGGTGGCTGGCTGTGGGACGCACGTCTATGGCTGGGCGCGTGGAAGCGACAACGCCGTCCGCGTCGCCCTCGGTCCAAACAAATACAGCTGCATCCCACCGAGTCAACTCCTGGCCACCGAGAGACCGAGACAGAAATAGAATCAGATTGGCTAGGAAGTGTGCACGAAACTACAATCGTGGCATGCGCCATGCGGGAATCACACCTATAAATATCAAGACCCATAGCCATTCACAAATCACACAAGGACACTACCTGTACACACAACACTCGCTCTAGACGACTAGACCAGCAAACATTCAGGCGAACAGACAGTTCCACTTCGAGAAGATGGCTTCGGGCCGTCGCGTTTGCACTGGCCCTTCCATGAGCCACGCTGCAATCGTGCTGGTTTCAGTACTGCTGCTGTGCTCTGTAGGTCGCTGTGTGGGAGGCAGGAGGTTGATGGAGCTGTACAAACCACAGCCCAGTGAGCTCCTGACGTATCATAATGGCACGGTGCTGCAGGGTGACATCCCCGTGTCGGTCATCTGGTACGGCCGCTTCACGCCGGCGCAGAAGGCCGTCGTCAACGACTTCCTCCTTTCGCTCACCGTCGCCTCGGCGGCGCCGTCCCCGTCGGTCTCGCAGTGGTGGAACACCATCAACCAGCTCTACCTGTCCAAGGCAGGGCGTGGCATGAACAGCGCCGGCCCCGAAGGCACGCAGGTGAGGCTCGCCGGCCGCCAAGTCTCCGACGCCGGGTGCTCAATGGGGAAGAGCCTCAAGCTGTCCCAGCTACCAGTGCTGGCGGCGAGGGCGCAGACCGAGAAAGGCGGGATCGCGCTGGTGCTCACCGCGCAGGACGTGGCCGTGGAGGGGTTCTGCATGAACCGGTGCGGCACGCACGCGTCGAACGCCAAGGCCCGCACGGCCTTCGTCTGGGTCGGCAACTCCGCCACGCAGTGCCCCGGCCAGTGCGCATGGCCGTTCCACCAGCCGGTGTACGGGCCCCAGACGCCGGCGCTCGTGCCGCCGAGCGGCGACGTCGGGATGGACGGCATGGTGATGAACATCGCAAGCATGGTCGCCGGCGTCGTGACCAACCCTTTCGGCGACGGATTCTACCAGGGCCCCAAGGAGGCGGCGCTCGAGGCCGCGACGGCGTGCACGGGGGTGTACGGCAGCGGTGCGTACCCCGGTTACGCTGGGAACCTGGCGGTGGACCCCGCGACTGGGGCGAGCTACAACGCCAATGGAGCCCGTGCCAGGAAGTATCTGCTTCCCGCTTTGTTCGATCCTGCCACGTCTACATGTTCAACTTTGGTGTGATGACTGAGGACAGTATGGTGTAGTACGGTGTATATATGGACTGTCAAGAGTGAAAAATAATACTCGTTATAAATTTTTGTAAGAATACGAACAATAAAATTAAATGCTCTGTTTTGAGGACATGCTCTGTCACTTGTGTTTGTTTTTTATCAGGGCAATCTGGCGAAGCTCATGAGAGCGTGCATGTTGTTTATATAGATGTTTCCGTGGATGTTTCACTTTGCCTTTCGCAATGGTCGAGCAAGCATGTCCCCCTCCAAAAGCTAGGCGTTGCAACATAAATCGTCAAAGCAAATAACTCCTAAATCTTGTACCGAATTTGTGCCAAGCTGATCTATAGAATTTCTCTGGATTCGTTGAGCAGAAATTATTGTTGAGCGTGTCAGTAGTTTGAAAATGTTTGTGTTCAATGCAAATAAAATAACATTGGGGATTAGCATTATGACCAGGAGGGGGAATTTGGGGCTTGCTGTTCTTCAAAGGTTCAAAGAACTGTAGAAGGTAGCTAGAGATTGCCGCGATTCCCTAAAAACTTGTTGTTATTGAACACTGCATCCATTGAAATGGCCTACCGTCTACGGAGAAAGCCATTCAGTTTGGCATAATTTAGACGGAATTTTTTTATTACTCTGTACTGTTCATAAAAAAAAGTAGCGACCACTCTTACAAGGATTTCAATTTTACATAGTGGTTGTAATCTTGGATCTTTTTTACAGCACTTACCTGATTGCCAAGATCCATCTGACCCTATCCGTCGTGTGCAATGCGTGCAGCAAAACTGCAGTAAATGATTGTACATCGATTAAATCCTGTCAGGAACTTCCCCTGATCAAAACCCACGCCCGCATTCCAAATCGAAACGACGAAACATAACCGGAAGTTTCGTCAGTCGAACGATGAGTTCAACGTATATAATACGATCAAGGCAATACCTCCATGGATCCAATACCATTCGCAAACGCTACATGTCGGCTGTAGCAGCATATGGTGAAGGCTGCATCACAGGAAGGGTAGATGAGACGGATACGCCCTGCATCTCTGAAGATGCTCCCGGCTAGCGGCTGCAGTATCTATCCGGCCCGGCCGTGATGCCGTCCAGTCCAACACACGCGTGGCAACGCCGGCGAGTAGATTTTTGAATATTTTTTGCATCCTGCCGCCGCACGAACAGCACAGGATGTGCATGTCAGACAGCACAGCAGCTCGTTCCAATCCTTTGGGCTACGTCCTACGTGTTCCCTGACCACGATAGGACAGATTGACAGAACCTTCCTCCCCTCCCCGCTCGTGCAGCTGTTTTGTCTGCTGAATCAGCAGCCGGCGAGGCAATGCAGCTCGTGTCGGCAACTTCGCCTTCCATAATTATCCGCTGACCTGTGATTTGTTAGTCTTCTCGTCTCACCCAACAGCTCAGCAAGCCTGAATTTTCAAGATTCTGCGACTTTGCTATTCAGCAGTAGCTAGCTGTCCCTTGAGATCTGAACAGTGAACACCCATGCATGAAGCTGGTGCGTGGAGAAGCATCCAGGAAAGAGCTAGCAGTCAACTCCTGTGATGGCTTACAAGTTACACCAATCCCCCTATAAATAAGCTGTTGATCACTTCACTTTACTCACAACTCAGCATCAGAACAAAAGCAAATTGAACACCTTGACCTCTTTTGTGGTGCCAACTTTCTAGCTAGATATACTTCGTTGTCCAATCAAAAAGTACCGCTTGCTCCAAAATGGCTGCAAAGGCAGCGGCACTTGCACTGCTAGTGCTTGTGAGCACGGCACAGCTTGCCATGGGAGCAAGGAGGCGCATGGAGCTGTACAAGCCAGACCCAGCTGACATGCTGTCCTACCACGCCGGCGCCGTTCTCTGGGGCAACATCCCGGTGTCCATCATGTGGTACGGCAAGTTCACGCCGGCACAGAAGTCAATAATCTTCGACTTCCTCCTGTCGCTCTCGCTCGCGCCTTACGCCGCCGCGCCGTCCGTCTCGCAGTGGTGGAACACCATTGACGACTTCTACTTGTCCATGGCGGCGCCAGCGCAAACCAACTCCAATGGGCAGAGCAAGAAGACCAAAGTTCTAATCGCGAACCAAGTATCTGACAGTGAGTGTTCCATGGGCATGTCCCTCACCTTGGATCAAGTATCCGCCTTGGCAGCGCAGGCCAAGGCCAAGAAGGGTGGCGTTGCCATGGTTTTCACGGCGCAGGACGTGATCGTGGAGGGCTTCGGCATGAGCCGGTGCGGCCTGCACGGCTCCTTCGCCAAGTCCGGCACGACCTACATCTGGGTCGGCAACCCGGCGACGCAGTGCCCCGGCGAGTGCGCGTGGCCGTTCCACCAGCCCATGTACGGTCCGCAGGGCGCGCCGCTCGTGGCGCCCAATGGCGACGTCGGAATGGACGGCATGGTAATGAACCTCGCCAGCATGCTCGCCGGGACGGCGACCAACCCGTTCGGCGACGGGTACTACCAGGGCAGCAAGGACGCGCCGCTGGAGGCCGCCACGGCATGCCCGGGAGTCTATGGGAGCGGCGCGTACCCTGGATTCGCCGGTGAGCTGAAGGTGGATCAGGCGACTGGGGCAAGCTACAATGCCAATGGCGCGAACGGGAGGAAATACCTGCTTCCGGCGCTCTACGACCCATCGACGGCTGCATGCAACCCGTTGGTGTAGAGCAAACCACGTTACGTGACCTGGCCTCTTTGTTGAGAAGTTGATGTATATATAGATCAAGTGTAATTCTTTCATTCGTAACATTGTCATGTTCTCGGCAATAATGTTGATCGGAGAAATGAAATCGAGTCTGCTCCAATTGAATCAGGATTCAGGAAGCATCAAATTTTGTAGTGTCAACAGGGCTCCACCCTTAACCTCCTCTTTCTCTGTTTCCTTGGTTGCTTGCGGCCCTGTTGAACTCTTATCCCTCTTAATGCAATGGTACACGAGCTATTTGCGTATTCGTGAAAAAAATCTCCTCAAGATCGTCACCCAGTTTTTCAAGTTGTACCAATCCATGCCATGCCTGGCTTGCCCCAAGATTCCAAATGCGCCGCCCCATCCACAACTGCAGTAGTGCAGGTGCAGTGATGCAGTCCAGGTCCTTCATGGCACGTAACGAGACCACGTGTACAGTGTACTCGCAAAAGCGGGGCACCTATTCCGCCGGGACGGGGGCGCCGCGCAGGGCACCGAGACCGCACGAGCTCTGCGGCAGCGAGGCGCGCACGAGACCGAGACGTCCACGCGTTGAGGGCTCCTCACGCATGGCCACCACAGTAGAGTTCTGGGCGGTGCTCCGTGCTCAGCCGGCCGGCTAGGCCGGCCGGCCGGCCATCAAACAATCCGGACGCGTCGACTCGGCGGACGCGCGCGAGGCGCCTCGAAGCGCACAGCTGACAGCCTGTGCGCGCTGGTGCTCGTTCTTGAAGGGAGAGAAAAAAATGAACACCTTGCTTCAGATATTGAGCTTCTTGAGGTAGAATGAGTCAGATTATTCGCCTGGTACGTTACAAGCCCGTCGTATGAGCCAGGCTACTTCGGTGCTGCTTGATTCTACACTTCTACTACAGCTTCTAACTGAAATACTCCGAGTAGAACCTAATTTTACTATAGTATTAATTTCTTTTTATCCGTTTTAATATTAGAACAGCTACAAAACATATAAAAATTTATCTAAAATTATTTTCGTTGCAATGACGGTGTACGTCTTTTTTCAACTCGGAAACAAATATCCACGGATGCTCTTCGTAGAGACCGATCACATGAGGCCAGATCTTACTATTGACTTCATGCGATAGAATTTCATCCATGTTCATACACGCATCATTTGTGAAAAGTTACAATGCACTTTTTCCCCGAAGGGGACTGGGCAGGTTCCCACGTTCAGGAATCAGAATCAGGTCGCCCCTCCTCAAGGCCTCGATCTTTATCTTTACAATCTAAGACCAATTCAGTAGCAGTACTACCGCGTACTATTCCTACTCATGATCTGCATGTATTTCAATATTTGTACTACACAATTACGAGAATCACGGCGTGTACTGAGTGAATGAAACTCTGCTCTGACTGAAGGATGGATCTGGTAGTACAGCACATCTGCACCTATCGCCTAGGGTCCACTTCAGAGTTCGACGCTGACTTCGGAATCCTTGCTTCCAGCGTGGCTTGTCGCTCGTCGTCCCAGCACCGGAATCTTCGTGCCGGCGCAAAAGCGCCGCGCGCTCGATCACCACAAGAATAAGAACAAGAGAGAAGACTGCACAAAACGCATCCCCTCAACGACGCGGATCGCTGGAGAAGGGGAGATAGACTCGCAGGTGCACAATCTATTATGTGCATGACCGTATACGGGCACGCTCGTCCGCGCGGTTCCTCGACACGTGCCCCTCGAGATCTCGTCGTGATCTCCGTGTCGGACCGCCCAAGATTGGTCAATCTAGGCCACCTCGCGGGCTAGCACTCACATGCTCGAGTCGTCCATAATCGATGGCGACGTGGTAACTAATTCACCGACCAATCTCGTAAAACGAGCGCATGCCCACAGCTGCCGAGTACACGAATTACGTGCTCGGCCGACCGTGAGTAGCGAACCATCGGCTGCGTTTCGGCCGGTGTAATTCTTCGA
>KE372882.1:252190-268688 GCA_000418225.1 Zizania latifolia | reverse complement strand
GCCCGCCGTCGCCCTCAGCCCCTCACTCTCCGCCACCCCAGCACCCGTGACACCTGTTGCCGAGCCGAGCTCCATCCATTCTTAGCTCACTAGACCGGTCGAGCCGTTGGCTCATTCAACACGCGGCTCGACCGAGCTGAGTCCGAACCGGTTCTGATTGGCTCGTTGCCCGTGCGCAAGATGCACCGAGCCGAACCAAAAGTTGGACGTCGCTTGACCTTCTTGCTGAGCAAGAAGCCCATCTTGGGCCTCATAAGCCCAACCTCCTGTGCTGCTTCTCCTTCCTGGTTCCTCCTCGACTTCTCGTCCTCGAACTCGACGCCTCCATCCCCGCCTCCTCCGCGAACCCGCCGCTCCGGCCATGTCGGTGAGCCTCCCGCCGCTTCGCTGCCCGGACCACTCTATCCAGATCTCAATTTTCCGATGGCTCGCAGATCTTCGAGTATAATGGTTCCGCCGTGGTGGCGATGGTGGGGAAGAACTGCTTCGCGATCGCCAGCGACCGGCGGCTGGGGGTGCAGCTGCAGACCATCGCGACCGACTTCAAGAGGGTGTTCAAAATCCACGACAAGCTCTACATAGGCCTCTCTGGCCTGGCCACTGACGCCCAGACGCTGTGAGTCGCAGTCAGATTTGCCTCCCTCTGGGCGTGGTTGCATCTGGTTTAGGAGGCTTAGGATTTCGGTTGGTGTGTAGGTACCAGCGCCTGGTGTTTAGGCACAAGTTGTATCAGCTGCGGGAGGAGAGGGACATGAAGCCCCAGACCTTCGCCAGCCTCGTCTCAGCGCTCCTGTATGAGAAGAGGTAAGGATATTGCTAGCACAGCACGAGTTGAGACTGTTGTATACGAAGTAGACTTAAATTCAAACGCCAACTGGAATCTTCAATTTCTCAAAAGATGCAAAAACAGTCGATACACATATGCTGACTATTAGTGTTATAAAGGGCCTAGCAAGGATGATTAGTATTTGTTGCACAATAGCTTGATTATGTCAATGACAATTATTAAAGGCAGCAAGTTTGTTGTTTCAATGTATATTATGCAGGACTGGTAGCAGAAGGAAAACATATTTCAATTTTGCAAGTTATGGCTAGATATTTACAGATTCACTACTTGTATGGTCGTATGACCATATTGCACAACAGGCACCCCAAGAAGCTAAAACTATAATGGTGTAGTTGTTGTCATTTCCTTGATTATTGTTCCATTCTTTTACAACCAGAGATAAACACCTACTACTATGTAGGCAGGGTTGCTAGCTTGCCGATTGTTCAAGTAGTCAAATGTATATGATATATTGTCCTGAGATGGTCATTTTGGGGAGGATTGTGAAACAGCTGCATTTGGATATGTGATACTCTACCTTTTAGATTTGCCCCTGTTTTTTTCCACCAAAATATTAGTTCATATGCATTTGCAGACTTGCATGAGCAGTGTTCCCCTTCACAGCCACCAGGCTGGCCTACTTGCCTAGGTGCTTTATGTTAGCCATTTCACCTAGGCCACCGCTGACCTGCCTTGGTGGTGGGTAGGCACTTGATTCTGGCTTGCTTCCATGCCTGAACCTAGCACCAAGGAACTGCAAGTGAGGTTTTTGTCAACTGTGGCATGGCGCTAACAATTATTAATTTATGCACACGAATGCTTTTTAGTTACGGTACAGAAGCAATAATTAACAGAACATCAATCAGGTTTACAGATAACTTCTGGGTTCTGGGTAATTGGATGATGTACTTATGTATGAGTCAAATATGATTGATAAGCACTATCCTATCAATGTTTTAGCCATGGTTTTATGGTTGGCATATAGGGGTGGGAAAAAAAGCTTAAATCTCATGGCTCAGATCCGCTCGAACTCGTAATCATAACGATTTGAACTGAGCTGGGCTTTTAGCTCGCTTGCTTAATATGCTGGCTCGCAAGCTACTCGTTAAGCTCGTTTGTACAGAAGACCATTATATATCTTTGTTTCTTTGCTTATTAATTGTATATAATCTATATTTACTTAATATCTATATTTGTGCATACTTAGTAATTTATTAGTAAATACTTATTATTTTGTCAGTTTATGATAAATTGATAAATATCAAATTGTAAAAATAATATAAATGGGCTAATTCTTGTTATTGAGCCTAATGAATTAACGAGCCAGCTCATTAGCGTTAACGAGCTGAGCTGAGTTGGCTTGTTATCCAACCGTACTGGCATAGTAGTAATTAAGCTTTGCATGCGAAATTCGACTTATGATTTCTCTATGCTATTGCTATACAACTTTTCTTCATTTTGTATGATTGGGTTAGGTATAAGGTTTAAGTAACTTTTCATGCCACATGGAAATTTCAGATTTGGACCATACTTCTGCCAGCCTGTTATTGCTGGACTTGGAGAGGACAATGAGCCATTTATTTGTACCATGGACTGTCTTGGTGCAAAGTAGGTATCAGTTTTGTTTGTATTTTTGTTTTACATAAATGCATTTATTTTGTTTGTATCATACACATGTGGATCATTATCTGCTGTTTATGTGCTGCAATGCACTTCACTGAGTAATATTCCTGCCTTAGTTCTTGCTATTCATCTGGTGATAATTCCACAATAAGAGGGTTAGGGGGGTTTAATTACTTTTTAATTTGTATATATTTCTGTCAAATTTGACAAAGGTTATCTCCAAAATTTAAAGAATCATTAACAAAATGCCCATGTGAGATCTTGCATTTCCTGATACTCAAACACGACGGATGCAATCTTTCTATCTCAGAAAATGTGTTCACACTTGGCATCATTAACTTGCTCCATTAGAGATTTGCTTGATTGTTTGTTTTTTATATTATATTATTCCCATAGCATGCCACTTGTTTAGGATTTTGCTAGATACACGTGCTTGATATGCCTCATTATGTCTTTGAACCCTTCTTAAGTCTCATTGTGCTTTTCATGTTCTTGTGAGCTGATTGAGGATGTTTATTTCTGTGCAGGGAACTGGCTAAGGATTTTGTTGTATCAGGGACAGCATCAGAATCTCTATATGGTGCTTGTGAGTCCATGTACAAGCCGAACATGGTATGCATTTGTGTGATCAATTTTAGCCAGTATAATATTGTTTATCAACTTGATTGTGGGATGAAATCATTGAATATGACAAATTTGCATTTCTGTTTTGGATCAGTATACTCTATATAGTCTCATTGCATTGTACTGTGTAGGCTGTAGCCTTTGAATCACTACGTTGATTCATTCAAGTTACATAACTTCTTTTTTTTCATGACAAAGGAACCTGACGAACTCTTCGAGACTATATCACAAGCTCTGTTGTCATCAGTTGATCGTGATTGCCTTAGTGGGTGGGGAGGCTATGTTCTGCTTGTGTAAGTTCACTGCACCAATTGAATACTGTCTGAGTGGCTTCATTTTTCTTCTGTTAATCAACTTTTGGATCAAGTACTTGATACACCAACATTTAATGTTGTCCACCATGACTGCAAAGAAATTGATAGAAATTTGTCCATAACATCATTTTGCTCAATCAAAGTATAATTGGAGCTCAAAGTCCGAACACATTTGCATTTTAGTCATTTCGGCACTTCATGTGTGTATCAACCTACATCTTTGACATCGTCTTCGGGTTTGCAGGACACCGACCGAAGTACAAGAGCGAGTGCTCAAAAGCAGGATGGATTAAACCATCGCCACAAGAGTTCTTCAGTCATTTCTGATGCCTGCTGTTTCTGAAGTCATCTCACGGCAGTACATCCGTGTTGTGTGTGGATTCAGAAGTAACCTTGTACTATCAAAGTTGATGCTATATTTACCCGTAGAAGAAGCAGTCGTTTTCTTTATTTTCTACGCTTTCGATCAGGGGGCACCCCTCAAAAAAACAAATTAATATTTAATATCTCAAATTGACCATATGTGTACAATTTAAATCCAATATGTGCAGTACTTCTGTCTGTTGCATGCATTGTGCACTTCTGACTTCTGTACAGCCCCGGGCCTTGATGAAATACCGATCAATATGTATATTCTGTTTTGACGAAAACGGAAAAGCAAACGTATGTGGCAGTTGGGCATATGTACAACAAGAAATATTTTTTAAAAAGCAGTCAGCAAGAGTTAGCGTGCAACACCCATTCGAACTTCTAAATTCAGATTTCAAATTTCATACGAAAGATAGTACGGTATGTTCCAAACCGCTATTTAGCAGCGTTATCTCGTCATCAAAGTGTTGTGACTTCAGTAGAGGTTGCTATAAGATGGATCAAGGTTAGGAATTAGGATTACGCCAATTATGTAAGATTTCAATAAATGAATTTAATATTAAAAAGTTGATACGTGGTCTTAATTTTTGTACAATTCTCGTATATATATATATTTTTTAAAAATGCACTGTTTAAAAGTTCTGGAAACATGCCATCTTACAATTCTAACGGCCCCTACCACATCACATCCAATTTGTAAGAAAAATTTGGGATTTTTACTTGCAGCGGCGGATCTAGGATTTTACCGATGGATATGTCACATCAAAATTTTTATATGTAATTTGATAAAACAATTCAGTATGCATGCACTAAACAATATGGATTAAGTAATACTTGTTAAAACATCATAATAATAGTCTGAAGTATAAAGCAAAGAGAGACTTATAATACTACTTGCATGTCTTTTGTAGTCTACGCTTTCTAAAGGACATAAAAGTCTCAATTATATCATCTTCATCCACTTCAAAAAAATATTCCGCTCAATGAATGTAACTAGACAATCATCCAAAAGACCATCACCCATTTTATTTCTTAGCTTTGTTTTTACTAAAACCATTGCGAAAAATACTCTTTCAACACTTGCCGTTGCCACAGGTAGAAGTAAAACCAATTTAAGAAGCATGTAAACTATATCATACACTTTATGCCTCTTTGATTCAACAAGCTTAATCGAGAGATCAACAAGATTATCTACATCTTTGAAGCTATCAGCTTGTCTTATGTCATCAATATAATTATCAAGTTGCAATTCAAGCTTAAGCAAATAATTATCTACATCTTTAGGGTAGGGGCGTATCATCCATAATTGCATCAATTACTCTCTCTTGCTCTTGAGTTTGTTGTTCCGTCATAGTTTCAACCGGAGATGGGGACGGATTCGAAACAACAACAACTGCTTTCTTGGCTGCATGTTTATGAAAAAGAGACACAATATCTCCGTTTCTCTTCGTAACTAAACAAATCCAAAAGAATAATATGAACAATTTGCAAAATTTATTAGGAAAAATAAAATTGTGGACGTGGCGCGAGGCAATACCATCGATTCGTCGAGGCGACGAGGGCGTGGCGTTGAGGCGATGAGAGCGTGCTGTCGAGGCGACGATGGGCGTCGAGGCGACTTGATGGCATCATGGCGAGCGGACTAAGGCGAGGCGTGTTTCTGTGATTCGATCTTGTGTACGCGTAATTAACTCGAGGGTCGAGGCAGAGTGTTGCTGTATTAGAATTGGACTGCAGAGTGTTGCCATAATGATGTATTGGAGTTGGATTGACGTGGGCCGTGCCATGCTAAAATTGGACTGCAGTGGGCTGGAGCTAGCAACGTATCTACAGGCCGTAGCATATATATATTATGGCTGTGAGCTGAGGCCCAAGGTATGTCGGGGCCCACCCGGCATACCCCTTAGGTCCGCTACTGTTTACTCGTAACTCATATGATTATGTGATGACAGGGCGGAGCTCTATAGTCTAGAGGTGTTGTGGCATCTAAATCTAAAAATTCAGTATTTAGTATATTTTATTTTATTGATCATGCTATGCTATGCTATGCACCACAGCACCAGTATGTTGCATGCTCTAGAATGGAGACCATCTGTCAACAACTATCCTATCTATCCAACTACATCTGTCAACAACTATCCTATCTATCCAACTACATCTGTCAACAAATGCCCATGGGCTCCTAAAATCAAGCCACATGTTAAGGTTATCTGTGGTGGCTGAACACCCTATTAATGTTTTTTTTCTAATTCAACCACAATGGGTCAGTTCAATCTTGCCACTGGCCTAGAAGTGTGGTTGTTAAGGTCCAATTATGTTGATTGATTTTAAAGAGAATCACTAGAATCTCTATCAAATGAGTAAAAATAAAAATAATTCATGCTAGAATCTAAGATAATTGATTCTTCCATTTGTATTGTGAGAGAGAATTAGGTAAAATCTTACTTCTAATAGAAATCCGGTCAACAAAAATTAAATTCACAGAATTTTAAATCATATATCATAGGCTATCACATATATAATAAAAAATGGTATAACAAACATTTCAAACCGTCATCCTCTTTTATAAAAATTAGAATCTAATCGTCTCAACAAATAATTTCACGTCTAAACATAATCATCTTAAACAATTTCACGTCTAAACATAATAATCATCAAACCGGCCCAAACCCTCAACCCAAGTCGGGATGAACCCGTACCGCACTTCCCAGCCGACCCACCACCAACACCCCCCGTTGACGGTTAGATGCCACCGCGGGAGCCTCCGCTTCCGCCTCAGCCCTCAGCTCGCTGCCCCTCCCGCAATCTCTCCAGCCTCCTCCTCGTAGGAATCGTCGGCGCTACGCCCCGGGAGACGCCCACCCCCACCTCACCGCCGCCGCCTGGGGGGCATCGATTCCTCCCTCCCACCCCACCCCATCCACCCTACCTGCCACTCGATCCCCCGCGAGGCCTACTACTCAGCGGCGGCGATGGCGACGTCGTCGGCGGCGGCTGCGAGGAGGAAGGGCGTCAGCCCCCCGAAGCACCGCCACGACGGCACCTCGCCGCTGCCGCTCGGCATGGACTGGAGCCCGCCCCCGAAGAGATGGGTAAGCGCGATCCCCTCCGCTTCGGAAAGTCCTGACGGGCTGTTCCGCTCGTTTCGATCTGGCTCGGTCGGGTTTTGTTGGGCGGCCCCTGCTTTGATCTGGAGGATGCGTTTTGGGCTGGTTGGAGCTGGGATCTCGTGATCCTCTTCCGGCGTTGCCTCTGCGTGCGTCAGATTCGGCGTCAGTTCGGGCAGTTTGCGTGGTGTAGGGGAATTTTGTATGCTCATCCTCTCGATCGCAACGAGTGCCACGCTATTGCGAGCTGTATTTGCCTGCAGTTGTGTACTGCGTGTCAGCCTTAAAATGCGAGGCTAGCTATGTCTGGGTTGGGATCTGCATTGGGATTTGTGGAGGGAGTGCCAGCGACGTTGTGCGTGGCTACTATTTCAGTGGTTTGGAGCTTACCCTGTCTAAGGGTTTGAATTCATTTTTCTTTTATAAGGAGTTGAATATGTGTTTCAGATAGTAGTAATTTGGTGTGGATGGGTTTGGACAAAACCAGTGCAGTTCGGCTTCAGTGATAGGTAGATTGATTTGGTGGTATATCTGCTGCTTATTTCTAAGGTGGTGATTTTGTCTAAGTCTATCAGACTGGGAGGGCTTTGGGTTCCTATAGTAGGCATGCTTATACTGTTATGCATAACATAAGTACAACGGTTGTTTCATATACAGATTTGGGCTGGCTGGTGATGATTTTATCATTACTCCTAATGTATGATTAACTTGCCCTATGTTAGATCCAACCGTGTTGTGCCAGCCATCATTCTCTCTGTACTTGGTGTGTTTGTCAACACCATTACTGCATTTCACCCGTTCACCTAAAATGATCCTTAAACACAAATGAGATCAACTTAGTACTTTAACCAATTGCTTTTCAGTTTTCACTATCAAGTAAATCAGATGCTTGGTTGACAAAAATTCAGTAATATGCAAACAGCTGGGACAGTTCCTTGAAGATGTTTCCTTGTAATGAAGTTCCGTGAAGAATGCTTTTTTAGTATAGGTTTCTCTGGAAAGATGATGCCATATCAACAGGACGCTATGAAAATTTTCATTGCTTGATGCTTCTTATGGGCTTATACTTATTGATCATGCAGGAGGGAAGGAACACTGTTTGGCCACATAACCCTCAAACCGGATGGAGTTACTGTGTGATGATGCCCTCTTGGATTGCAAAGACACCTGAAGCTAGTGTGACCCCTGACAACTTCTTGAAATCTGTAGTTGTGAGTATTGTTTATATTGTATACTGATGCTTTTTTCCATTTTAGTTAGCCCATTTAGTTTGATGTACAGATTGGAAATGCTGCATTTCTGGTATTTTTTCTCGAACGCGCAGGAGAGCTGCATGTCATTTCATTTAAGAAGAAGAGAAACGAAACAAGTACAACAAAACACCCACTCAACTCCTCCCAAAAACACAACACAACACCCAAACCAACAGAACACTAAAAGAGAGCGACCCTGTCTTGAAAGAGTTATCCAGCTAAAAGACCACAGATGTCTTTAGCACCAGCAGCACCCCAGATTTCCCCCTCACAAGCCACAAGCCACTGTCCTGACCAGCAAGATAATATTTAGGGCTGCACTATTAAAAAAACAATCGTTCTGACTTCCGATGCTTCCATAGCTCCCAGGCTACCAAGATTATCAAAGAGTTAAGTCCCTTTCGAAATTGCTTGTTGACCATCTTGGACACTTGATACCACCAACCTGAGAAGACAGTAGTGTCAGATTGAGGAGCCAAATTCTGTAGCCCAAACTGTTGGAAGATGTTGAACCACACCTGCCTAGCAAACACGCAAGAGACCAATATATGCTGAATGTCCTCATCGGTCTGGTCACAGAAAGGGCATGCATCTGGGTGTGGAAGACCGCGCTTTGGAAGCTGGTCAGCCATCCAACAACGATTAAGAATTGCTAGCCAAATGAAGAATTTGCACCGAAGAGGAGCCCGAGACTTCCAAATGTGCCTCCAAGGGGCGAATTTGATTGAACCAACAAAGAAAGAATTGTAGGCTGTCTTACTTGAGTAAACACCTGTCACGGGCAGGAAGCAGCAGGCAGGGGCTGAGGGGGCGGATAGGCCCAGGCTTGGCCCCAAGGCCCAGGCGGCTAATTATCTGATTAGATTAAGATTGAGTCAGTTTAGGTGAAGGAGTCCTGATTAGATTAAATCTGTTTAGATTCAGTTTGTTAAGGGTTGTTATCAGATTAGATGGCTGGTCCTGTGTATATAAACAGGGCCAGTCCAGGGGTTTAGATCGTGGAGTATTCAGTTCAGGCTTTGCCTCCCTGTATCCCCCTGCCTCGGTGGTGCGGCGCTGGTCACGGCTCCTCCGCGCCACCGAGGTCTAGGGCCTCGACCAACTACTTCGTTTTCATATAAATTGAGAAGAATAGTTCCTACCAATTCTACGGAAATCCCGACCGGTGACAACACCAGTATTGGATAATTTCCAAACATGCCGGTCCTCCACTCCTTGCTAGATATTTATATCCTCAACTAGATCCCGGAGTTGCAAATATTCCATAATAGCACTGACCGAGAGAGATCCATGGTCCAGCACCCACCTCCTGTTATCAAGAGCCTGTTGCACCGTTCAGAGATTGAAAGCTCGTCGAGGAACATGGGGAATAAGATTAGGGGCCAGCTCAGAGATTGTTTTGCCAAGCAACCATCTATCCGACCAAAACAAAGTGTTTGCCCCATCTCCAACAAAGGACACCACAGCCATATTAAAAAGAGCAAAATGAGGTTGGAGTTACAAGTGAGAAAACTTTGTTGGACCAATAAAAAGGACAAAAAGAACTGTTCAGCACTTACCATACCAACAACCAAGTTTCTCTGAAACAATCTCATATTAGGCAGGCATCAACTTTCCAATGTTTTGCCTTTTCTCTTATTCTTATATTTCAAGTAAATCATATCACAAGCCTCCATACTTGTTTAACTAGTTTATTAGGCCACTGGATTCCAAAAAGGCAAAAAAAACTGTACCTTTAGGTCACTAGAGTGTCATGTTTGGTTATTAGTACACTGGTCTGACTTTTAATGAAACATGGAATGTTGAGTTGTACGCTGGTATGGTTGTGACAACTACTTGCGGCCACTCGGTAGATTAAGGTGACTCCCTCTCCACACAACCACCTCATTTGTTGCAGCTCACAGGGGTTTTGAATGGGAGTGAGGGAGGACTATGTAAGGCCAAGACTCATGGGGTGAAGTGCAAATTGCAATGGTCATGGCTGAAATCATGTGCTACCCAAACCCATGCCACAATGGCATGTTATCGGGCATACCCTGGTAGTGTGCTAATGACTTTGGGTTATCGACTGGCATAAATATCCATTTTGGTAGTTTGGTAACCATGGCCCATTTTACCCTATATTTTGGCTCGTAGATTTTCTATTTATTAGATATTATATTATGCTAACCAATTAAATTCCTTAAAGGGAAAGGTTGGATTCAAAGGACAAAAATGGTAGATTTTGCATCCTTCAATCATGATCAACAGGCAAAAGGCACATCTGTAATTCTGTTGCGTATATCATGAAAATCCTGATTGATGTGAACTTTGCTACTGGTTTGTTTATGATCTCACTTTAATGCCCATAAAGGACAGTTTTACAGGATACATGTTGGTATACAATCTCCAGAAGGCGTGAGCTCTAGCCATGGAGTTCTTCGAAGGTTTAGTGACTTTCTAAAGTTATCTTCTGATGTAAGTTGAGATACCTCTTGCTATATTGTTCTTTCACATGTTAAGCGTCTTAAAATTGTACCAATCTTCTTTCTGTAACTAGAAGCTCACTAATGTGTTCAGTTGGCAAACATCATTAACAAATAATAACCGTAACCTTTGTTGATTAAGAAATAAGAATAACCCCCTGTCATATCCTAAGTCAACCGTCAAATTACTCTGTCTGGCATCAATATTTGAAAACATAACCAAACCTTTGCACTGAGCTAATTTGTAATGCATTGGAAGCACAGTTGCCTGTTTTAGGTGATTTCCATTGCAACTTAGGTTTTTCAGTGCATTGCATCATATGGATAGTCTGTGATAAACTTCAGATACTTTACAACATAATGCTATTAAAATCTAGATTTAGTGTTTACAGAATATGCTTGCCTGGGCCAAAGGTGTTTGTACATATTTTTGGACCATTGACTACTGACTTCAAAATGGTGACGTTGCATTTTACAATTTGATGTTTTCTTGAGTATATTACTATAATAAATGTAGCCATTTTGCAATTTTCATCTTGGATATGTTACTGATAAAAAACTGTTACTTTACATTTTCAACATCTACGCCAATACTGCATTTGTTTCTTCATTCTAAGGTTCTCCTGTACTGCAGCTTAAGCAGACATTTCCCAGAAAGGACATCCCCTCTGCTCCACCGAAGCATGCTTTCTTAAGAATAAATTCAAGCAGGTTGCTTCTAGAAGAGGTTAGCTGTCATATAAATTGATTTGTTATTGCTTTATCTGTTGTCAAATACTACAATACTACATTCAGTTGTGCTTAGCCTTTTTTAATAGTAGTTCTTAAAATTTGGTGGTTGCAGAGAAGGAATGCTTTGGAGGAGTGGATGCAGAAGCTACTCTGTGACATCGACTTGTCAAGAAGTGCCCCTGTTGCTGCTTTTCTTGAGCTGGAAGCTGCTGCACGCTCATGTATGTGCTACTTGACATATTCCATTAAAGACATACTTTTTACTGTTGTGCATTGATCCATCTATGAACTAAAACTCTTGAACAATTTAGCAAATATTTAATATGCTATTTTTCTGAAAGCTGCTACACACTCATGTATGTGCTGCCCGACATATCCCGCTGAAGGAATACTTTTTCCTATTGTGCATTGATCCATCTATTAACTAAAACTCTTGAACAATTTAGCAAATATTTAATATGCTATTTTTCTGAATTCAGATTTCCAAGATTGGAATCGACATCCTTCTGAAGCAGGTTCTTCAGCAAAAAGTAGTGCAGATACTTCTCCACATCCTGATGAACATGGTTCAGGTGTTCTCGCCGAGTCTGGTCAAATGAGTTCATCCCTTGCTCGTGGTACCAGTCTGACATGTGCAACTGGTAACGGTGTGCTGGGAGATTCTATCTTAGATCAGCCCAACGAGCGTGTTAGTAGCATGTTAAATCACAGGAAAGAGAATCATGTCTTTTTGGAACATGGTGTTAGGAATGGTTCTGTAGATACTTATAAGGGAGTTGTTTCTGAAGAGGATCATGATTCCAACCCTGGTCATGCTAGGAAGGACTCTGGTGAAAGTATAGGGAGTGACTTGAGTTCTTTAAGAGGCAGTGAATTATCAATTCCTGGGATTAGTAGTTCCCTTTGGGATGGTCCTGTGGATCTCCCAGCCGGAATTGATGGACATAGCCAAACAGAACATTTTGCAGGTTCAGATATGCAGCTTTTATATGATATGGATGCACAAGTCATCCTTCCAGCTGATCAAAAACAGAAGCTGACTAGACTTTTGATCACCATGCAAAGACGAATAGGGGCAGCAAAAACTGATATGGAGGATCTCATAGCACGACTACACCAGGAAGTGGCTGTTAAAGAATACCTTATGACAAAGGTATCATTTTTTCTCTAACACACATTCATTTCTGATGCTTATGGTTCATGCTTAAATACATGAAATGCTTTGTTTTACATGTTGTGAATAACACAATACATGTTATGATTTTTTTGTTCATCCTTTCTTGACATTCATTGATTTTGTGCTTCTGCTATTCTGTGCAGGTCAAAGATTTGGAGGTTGAGTTGGAAGCTACAAAGCAGAAAGGCAGAGAGACTCTACAGCAGGCTATCTTGACTGAAAGAGAGAGAATTACCCAGATGCAGTGGGATATGGATGAGCTCCGCAGGAAGTACTCTGAAATGGAGTCAAACCTGCAGATTGAACAAGTTGTTTTTCCTCTCTGTCCTCACAGCTTAGTTTCTTGCTATCTATATTGTAAGGATTTGCTTATATTCCTCTTTGCTTTTTTTGTAGAATGAGAAAACTCGTGTGCAGTCGGAGAAAACAACTGCTAGCGGTGAAAATGAAATGTTACTGGAAGAACTAGAAACTAAACGGAAGGAAGTTGAGAGTTTGCAACAACATCTTGGAGAAGTAGAGGCAAAATCTAAAGCAGATATAAAACTTCTTGCTAAAGAGGTGAAATCTCTTCGAAATTCCGAAAAAGAGATGAAGAGAGAGCTGGAGCAGCATCTTGCAAAGAGGACTGAGATAGAGGTATAAAATGTTACCTATAAATTTATAAGCCTTTCTTTCTTGCAGAACTGTGACAATATCTATACTGGTGATCTTCAACAATTACTTATTAGCACTTAGCCTTGTGCAAATATCGTGTCCAATGTCATTAGAAGCTTTCTGCTACCATTAGTTTAATGAACCTCTGTTTCTCTTGCTACCATATCTTGTAAGTCATCAGCCAATAAACTTTACTTAAAATTGTGTGAAATTGTTGCTATGTTCAGCCTCTAGTTGCTTATGCCAGGACCATAGCTCTTTCCAAGTTGCTTGATCATCAAGAAGATACTTACCTTCATAAAAAAATCATATCTCTAATTTCCTAACTAAACTGACACTTTCCCAACTAATACATAAGAGACCAAATAACCAATCCCTGTGCTAGAAAAAAGTTGTTTAGGCAATAGATATTCTAATTTTGGAACATATGTTAACCTATGTCAACCCTTCCCAAATCCTACTTCAATACGTGGCACTGTTTGTGCTACAGTACCAAGTGCTAATGTCCATAGCAGCTAATTATTAACAGCTTAGAACCAGTTCATCCATTTTATCTTTTCTTATACTCAAGCTTCTGATAACTAATGGTATCTGAATTTTCTTGCAATCAGTATTCTCTCTAGCTACTAATTGTATTTATTATATGTTCCAGAGGACTATTGATAGAGAGAAGGAGCGGTCAACACGTGCAAAGTTGTCCCGTGAAAAAATTCTTCACGAATGCAGACTGCTCCGTGAGCGTCTGCAAGAATGCACGGCGAAGTTTCTTGCAGATGAGCAAGACAACATGACTATTGATCCATCTTCTTTGCCTGATGCATTAGATCTCGTGGCGACATCAGGCAATAGAATACGCCTGATTGTTGCTGAGGTAACATTTTAAATATCTTTTGATTGGTTCTTGTGTTCTTTCTCTCCTCCCCTCAGCTACACATCTTTTTCGTTCGCTCCCCATTTTTTTCTCTATGGAACCCTCTCCTTAATGAGCTTCAAATTCCTGCTCTAGCTTCTTAGAGAGAAGCCGTACTAATAAAGTGGAGCTCACTCTGATAGAGACATCAAACACTACCTTACACTAGCTTCTTCAAAGAAGCTGGAGTCAAGATTGGTAACAGTTCATGGCCTATTTATAGTTTCCTTAGGCTCTGCTGCAGTTCGAAGTTTGAACCTCCTCATTTGGCCTTCAAGCTTTGATCTGGGTCTCTTCCATAGCTGCGTTCGTTTGATTCTACTTGGAACAAAGTTTAGGTTGTAGATTTTGCTCAACTCTGGAAAATAGTTTCAACTTCCCAGTTGCAGAGTGATGCCATTTCAGAATCCGTGAAACTATTAACAAAATGAATAAAATATTTTATATTTTAACAAACTTATTTTCTGCCATTTTTACAAGTCCAGACTGTATTTGCTTTAGGCTCCGTTGCCATCGCGGTGGACTATAATAATCTCGTTTGGTGCAATATCTTTTGAACATTTCACCGTTTGGCAATCCACTTTTATTTTAATCTATGTTACAAATAGCAATATTGTTGAGATCCAAAAATATCGAAGAACTTGTGAAGATGTGACAGTTGCATAACATATTTTATTTAACCTTAATTTAATCTGTAAAACAAACTACAATGATTATAACTTACAAATTTGTACAGCAGATTAAAAAATAAGCACAGCGCAGCAAAGCACAACCACAAATCGAGCCTTAGATCACATATTGGTGCCACTATACCCAAAAAGAGAATCTTGCCAATGACCTCTAGTGTAATTGTCATCTTCCATGGTACAGAGGGCATTGTTTTCAGTGCTATGTACTTGTCCATTTAGAAATCAATTTTGACTATTCAATGTTATGCTTCAGCTTTCATGAGGTGCTCGCTACCCTTGTGCCCATGAAAGCAAGGCATCAGTCAGTTAATTATTTCACAATCTATGTTCTCTATTGATCTCTCTTTCTTTCTTAATTTCTCAGGCTCAACTTCTGGCACGAGATGATGAACAGGGCTCTTCTGATGATGGTGACAACTGTGATGGTAAATCATCAGTTACCATGAGCAGTGAAGATGCATATGCTACCGACGAAGAGACAACAAAAATGTTATCTGATCTGCTTATTGACAATGCACAATTGAGGTTGCGCTTGAATTCTTTCATCGCTAATGCTGTAAATACTGCTGTGAAGACAGAGAAAGAAGGTAGTGATGGAATCGTCCCAAAAAAGACGGTGCTTAACTGGTTGTTGGACAGATAGAAAAACCAATGTACATTCTTGTGAATTATCTCTTCTAGTTATGCGGCCTTGTCAAAGTTATATGATGAGTATTGCTATAATGCCTGAGTAATAGGAGGAAAAATCAAAATCTTCCTTACTCGCGGAGCAAGCATGGCACGGTGTTGTATTGCTCGTTTACAGAAATTCGTGGAGGATAACATATTTAGGGGAAGCTAGCAACTGGAGTGATGAGAACATAAAGCCACCCTTTTTGCACCATACTTCAATCTGTAATTGCAAAGCTGATGGATAGCTGTATGCATGTATCTTTTTTGTACACATGTTTCAGATGGTGAGTCCCCAGCAGCAGGGAGCATTGTACAATATAGTTAAACTCTAGATTAATCTTCTCTGATGGAGTATTACATTGGCTCCGTTTGGTATAACTTCTGCCCTAACTAAGATTTGGTAGGACTGGTCAATTCTCTAGATCTCGGTAGACCTCGGAGCTGGAGCTGTGTTAAACATACCCTAAATCAGTAATTTCCCATGCAGATGCATCTTGCAAACTTCAATACGGAGTAATTTTTTTCTCATGTTGCATGCTGCTGAGTGCTAAGATTCATTCCATTGAGGCAAAACCCTAATAAGGGCTGCACATATATACTCAAAGTACATGGGCCTAATGGGTCTTACCCACACACTCCAACACCTCCCCGCAGTCTGAACTACCGGTGCAGCGGAGTTGCAAGACTGGAAGAACAAAGAAAGATACATCGCTCACACAGGAGCCCCCCACAGACGCAACTAGCCACTGCTGATGTTGAGGCTGGAGCGAAACTCGGAGAAGGTCGACGACGGGAGACCCTTGGTGAAGATGTCGGCAAACTGGGAGGTGGTCGGGACATGGAGAACCCGAACAGCGTCGACGGCGACCCAGTCACGGACGAAGTGTAGATCGATCTCCACATGCTTGGTCCGCTGGTGCTGAACTGGGTTGGTGGAGAGGTAGACGGCGCTGACGTTGTCGCAGTAGACCAGGGTGCTGCGGGTGAGCGGACTGTGAAGCTCAGTGAGGAGCTGCTGGAGCCAGGCCGCCTCGGCCACCCCATTCGCCACAGCACGGTACTCCGCCTCGGCACTGGAGC
>KE372882.1:226435-247079 GCA_000418225.1 Zizania latifolia | reverse complement strand
GAGAGAGGGAGAAACCCTAACCCTAGCTCGATACCATGCTGAGTGCTAAGATTCATACCATCCAGGAGGCGGCGCGGCTATAGGAGAGGGAGGGAGGAGAGAGAGAGGAGGGAGAGAGGAAGAAACCCTAACCCTAGCTTGATACCATGCTGAGTGCTAAGATTCATTCCATTGAGGCAAAACCCTAATAAGGGCTGCACATATATACTCAGAGTACATAGGCCTAATGGGCCTTACCCACACACTCCAACACATACAATCGTTAAGAGTTTACTCTACATGGAAACCTGACCTTGAGAGAAGTAATTCAAAGCATAGTAGGCTAGTGGCGTACGAAGTACTAGCGTTTGTGGCTGCAATGCGTTATACAGATGGCCGTCGCTACCGGTAAGATTTCGGGTCGCTTTTCTAGTCTAGTTATGGTTGCTTTATCATTAAATCCTTTATTGACAAGGCAACACAAAAAGAATTAAAGATGCATCCTGCTTAGAAGACGTGCACACACTCAAAAGAGACAGGGACTACCAATAAATCCGTAATCTTGTTAAATTCGTATTGAACTCGTGTGCACAATGTGGGCGCCAAATTCCTACTGAATTCTCGTGTGCACAATGTGGATGCTAGGATTCCCTTACATCCAGCAATTTTATTCCAAAGAAAACAGTGCGACACTGCGACAAAATTATCCATGACCCATGCTCCCCATTTGGCATTTGCAATACATGAGGATGCCTAAAAGTGCCTTTATTAAGCAGTAGCCTCGTCCTCCATACAAGCAAAAGCAAACGGTGTCACCATTCAAACTGTTGTTGCTGATATACACTCGTAAATTCTGTATGGCATTCCTTTTTTCGCTTTCATCCCATGAAATATCTTTATATTACCAATTTTATAATGGCATCTATTGGCGTAATTACTAATTACGCGATAGGTTCAACGAGCCTCGAGGGACTCAAGCTTATGCAAGGTATTTAAGTCTGGTTCAGGCCTCCGAAAAGGATAATAGCATTACGTCCAAAAGTGTGTATCGCTTTGAATACGTAGTATTCGATGCCCCGTCCTAATAGCAAAAGGGGGTATTTATAGGTATAATTTGAACAGGGTAATACGTATTTACCCCTTATTTATAACTGACTACAATAGTAATGTACAGTGGAATACATAGAGGTAACATGGTAAAAAGCTTCGTGCGGCACTGTAAAGTTCACGTCTTGTCGGAGGGGACAGGGGCCCCCGGTTTCGGGCCTCCACCTTCGAAGCGGTATCGGGGCTTCGAAGCGGTTTGGTGGAGCATGGTCCGAAGGCATCAGGGCTGAGGATGGCTTCGAAGGTCTTCTGGTCGGAGCCCAAAGCTCGAAAGTCTTCAACCGAAGGACTTCGAGCTCTTGATCGATCTTTAGGATATCTTCGAGTATAGCGAGTCAATTCTCCAACAGTATCCCTTGAAACAGAAAATAAGTTACAAAACCAAAAGCCAGTACACTTGTCAGTTGTCACCAACCCAACCAAATTAATTCACTTTCCTATCTTCTCCTTTATTTCCCTTTATTTCTTTCTCTCCAGCTAGGCGCAGCTACACAATAGATATCCTCAACTCTCGTAACCCTACTGTGGTCGCAACCCTCGCCTCTCTAGACCTTGGGCGCTACCCCCGCCGCCTTAGATTATAGATACCACCACCACCATCTCCGTCTCCGATCATAGGCTTTGCCACCACCATCCCCATCTCTAATCATAGGCTCCACCATCACCATCTCCATCTCCGATCATAGGCTCCGCTACCTCACATCACAACTAGCCACCGTCACCATTATTTGTAGCTTGCCACAATTGCCACCTCAAATCGCCATTGTCACTATCAAATTTGGTCCAGATCTAGTCACCTCTGGCTAGATCGGGTTGATTTTGTTTCCCCTTCGCAGCCACACGACATCGGTTTCCACAATAGCCATGGCAACGCATAAGGGCCATGGCGTCACCGCTTCGCATGACAACCATGGTGGCGCTACACCTTGCCCAAGGCAACCGTCTTCTCTCGGTCTTCAGGTACCACCTCGTCCCCCTTTCTCCTCCGTCGACTAGGACCACATTATGTGATGTTGGACCAACCTTCCCCCAAAACACATTGATTCTCCTATGAGGCATGCCGTCACTCTTCCATGTTGACTTCTGAGTTAGGTGGCTAGGAGCCAGGAGAGATGATGTGGTAGACTGGTAGAGTACGCTTTGAGGCTGCTATTGGTATTTGATAAGCGTGATAGCAACATAATTAGTGCAACGGTGGCTCGATAAACAAAATAGTGCCCACTATTTGTATTGGAGTTTGAAATCTAGATATTGAATTTTGAATGCATGTCTTGCAAGGTATTACTGTTGATTGCTTGTTTGAATATTTCTTTCAATAAGAATTAAGATCTAAATGGCAACTACCTTATAGGCACATATTTTATATTTATTTCTATTTAGACTTTTAGTTTCTATTTTATTACACTAAGAGAGTCGTCAAGTTATATAATCGTCTCGGCCATTCAAATTATTTTTCTTAGCACACTGTCATAGGTAGTGGGCTAGGGCTGCTAGGCCCGGCCTACATGAACAGTACTGTGCAATACTGTAGCATGAATAGTACCCGCAGGTACTGTAGCACCAATTAGGTATTTCGTATTTTAAAAGGTAAGGTTAGATTAGATTAGATTGAGTCTTTGAAAGGTAAGGTTAGATTAAGTCCTATTGGTTTTAGTTAGGAACTAGATATAGAGATTGTATTAGTTTCTATAATAGGGATTATTTTCTTAGATGTCATGTTAGTTCTTCCTATATAAAGGGATCTCTTGTACTCAATTGATAAGCAAGCAATAATTAATCTAATCTCTTATTCCAATGTTCGTCTCCCAACCTAAGTCTATTTCTCATCTAGCTATTCTCCCGATGATGTTTATCATGTCATGGGTTCAGCCCATGACACACACGCTATCATTTTTGTCTAAATTTGTTATTATACGCAGTTCTCTATTTTAATAGCTTGGCATGGGCACACAAAGGTTTTCTACCGTTTACACTCATAAAAGTAAAGGAATCATGGAAATATTGAAGAGAGAAATTTCCTTTTTTCCATAATGGTGTTCCTTTTCTCTTTTGCCACTACTATGTGCGTGAGAGAAAAAGAATACCAGTGAAATGAAAAGAGAGAATTCCTCCGTGTTGAATCCACCTTGGCACGAGTCCACCACGGCCAGAAAAGCGCCGGAGAGGACCCCGCCGGCCACCGTAAAGCGTGACCCGGCGGTGGCCCGCCTGCCCGTTGTCGTGTGTAGTGTACCCATTCATATTCCACTGCGAGCCGAGAGGAGTCAAGACAAGTTTTTTTTCGAAGCCGTCTCGAACCCAACCCACCCACCCACCTGCACCAGCCCAACCCAACCCCCCATCGAGTTCGAGACCTAGCGGAGGGGACGCGCAGCGCTGCTCCGGGGAGGGCGAGGAGGAGGAGGAGGAGGCGCGGCGGTGGATCGGCGGGGGTGGGGGAGCCCGGACGGAGCCCGGACCCTATGGGCGGCGGCGGCGGCGGCGAGTAGGACGGCGGCGAGCGGCGACGCGAGGAGGAGGTGGGGGGCACCATGTCTGCGGTAGTCTGTGGCAAGAGGTCCTCCTCCATCTTCGCCGACGACCTCCTCCCGCCGTCCCCTCCTTCCCCTCATTCCCACCACCACGGCCACCACCATCCGGCCAAGAGGTCCCGCTGCTCCCCTGACCGCGCCTTCGACGCCCACCGGCGTCAGGAGCTCGTCCATCAACTCCTCTCCTTCTTCCCCGACATGGATCCCCAGGTCCGCCCCCTTTGATTTGTCCCCCCTCTCGGATTTAACGCGCTAGTTCGATTTCATTTTGACAAGGAAAATCTGATCATTTCGTGCGGTTGCGTGTTGAGGTGTGGCACTCATGATTTTAGGTGGGTTAGGTGTTCCCATCAGAAGAGATGCACTCCCTGTTGCTAGATCTGTTGCGATCCCGACGATTTTGTCATGCCACAGTTTTTTGGGGGTGGAATTTGCTGTTCTGTACGTGGATTGCTTCAAGTTGGCTCCTTTGATCAGAAAGTTGCCATTTTTATTTCTTTGACATGGAGGTGTAGCTATGAAGATCGTGCCAACCAGAATTAGGTGCTCTTAAGGCGTTTTGGTTAGATGATCTTGTGATGCATCATGCATGTGCTGCATTGGGGTGAAAAAGAACAATTTTTTCTAAGGATTTGGGATATGCGTCACATTGGATGTTTCTTTGCCAACATTGAATCTACTGCTTTATGTTTATTTGCAACTCTTTACCAATGTGATGTTGCTTGGAGTTTTGCAAAGCTACAGTATTTCATTTGAGAAAGTTGTGTCGTTTCCTGCCTGTAGCAACTAGCAACTCAGACAAGGTTTGATGAGCATTGAGCAGCAGATGCGATAATTACATCAACTGATACTGATTGTTGACTGGGCATATGCATATCTATTTTGTTAGTTCTGTGTAGCGTTTATGATAGCTGCAGTAATGCGAGGTATTTTCACCCTAGTATTATACTATTATCTCTGTGCCATATGGCTGATTATGGTTTATGAAAATTATTTTAGTTGCTCGAAAGAGCTCTGGAAGCTTCTGGGGACGATTTGGATTCTGCAATAAACAGTTTAAACAATCTGCGCTTGGAGTCAACAGAGGCTATCTTATCAGCTACTGGTTGCAATTCTGAAAACGGGCTGCCCACAGCAGTTCTTCCGTCTGTTGAAGGTTCAGTCTTTACCAAAAGCTATTTATTTCTAGGATACAAGCATATAGTAATTCTCATGTGCTCATACTTCCCCATGCATTTGTCCCACTTGTAATGATAGACACCCCGTTACCATAACTGGATATTCTCTTTTGAAATTGTCCATCAATATTGTTCAGAGGTCTATTCTTGCTTATTTCCTTGATGTCTGTTCTTATGTTTATATTCTGCATCTTCATGTGCTGTTCAACTCAAAACAAAATATGATTAGACCAATTATGTCATATGGAGTGTGCATGATTAACTAGGCGTAAGGTCGGATGACAGCATATCCTTTTCTGTCTTGCATTCTTGTAAATTCACCATATATTAGAACAGCTGTGTACTACTGCTCTGCGTGCCACCAAGCTGTCAGGTTCTTGCATTGCATTTTGTGGCTAACATAGCTCCGAGCTTCTTTACATTCACAACACATGAATTGGCTGCATGCCTGCATCTTACTCCCTTTTGCAATGTATCATGCTATATATGACGAGTGCAACAATTTTGCATACCATGGCAGGTATTGTCAATAATGGTGGTGCTGGTACAACTACTGAACATCCACCCGCTGCAGGTAGTTGTCAGACAAGTAATAGTGGTCCTGAATGGGTTGAGCTATTTGTCAGAGAGATGTCAAATGCATCTGACATGGATGATGCACGGGCTCGTGCATCAAGAGCTTTAGAAGTTTTGGAGAAGTCCATTGTTGAGCGTGCAGGAGCTGATGCAACGCAGACCTTGCAAAAGGTACTCAATGCGTCACCGCAATCTCCAGGCGGAACATTTATACTTGTAGAAGCCAGCATGTAGAAAACCTTGACATTGAGTAATTTCATATTTTCTTGGTATATAGGAAAATGTGATGCTTAAGGAGCAATTGGCAGTCGTTCTGCGAGAGAATGCTGTCCTGAAGCGGGCAGTCGCCATTCAACATGAGCGCCAAAAGGAGTTTGATGGCAGGAGCCAGGAGGTTCAGAGCTTGAAGCAACTTGTTCTGCAGTATCAGGAGCAGCTGAGGACCCTAGAGGTGACAACCCTATCCCCTCCTGCAAGTTTGCTCCTTTTCTTCCTCTTTTTTGCCCAACATATGAACTGAATAATCTTCTCTGGTCAACCATGCGTTGCAGATAAACAACTACGCGCTGACGATGCATCTCAAGCAGGCTCAGCAGAACAACTCTATCCCAGGGCACTTCAATCCTGACGTCTTCTAACTTCAGCCTCAAGACGATGGTCTCCTCCAGAATAATAAAATCTCTGAAGATGTTGTGAGTGGGAAATTACCTACTGCCCCTGGGACAGAGGCCCAAGATCCTCATGCTACACAGTGAATCAGTGGTTTACTGTTAAAAAATTGCACCTTTGATACAGTTTGCAAATTGCAATTCACCAAAATACATCGATCCTTTTTTTTTTTTACATTGCTGCGTCTCAGTCGGACTAGGAACCAATCCATCGCAAGTATCGTTGTCGATGTCTGTCATGCGCGCATAGTAAGTTAAAAGAAAAAAATTAATCATATAATATGAAAATTAAAGATTTAATTTTCTTAGAAAACTCACGTGTCATTGATGACATGATTTTTCATGTTAGTGAGACTAGTCCTTAATTTCTATCTAAATAGAGGTATATTATCTAATCTCCGTAAGAACGCATTAATTTTACACATCTCTCTAAAAGAACACGAATATCATATGAGTCTAATATATACACACTCTAACCTAAATATCAGTTTAGTATATTTTTTATTTTTTGTTAGCTATGTCCCTACGAATAAGTTTTTTAGAACTTTATAAACATGGGTTAATTTGTTAGAAAATCTATAATAAGTTCCCGAAATCGCGAGACCGAATTTGCACGTGAGTCCGACCTGCAGCCTGCATGGACCGGGGGTCCTCGGATTCGGAGTTTCGGACGGTCGCGATCGACTTGGCGTCCGATCGCACGGCTCCCCGCCGTGTCCTCCAAGGCTTTCCCATCTCCTGCCCTCTATATATAGAGCCAACCCACTACGCGGTCCGCAAATCCGCACGCGCGGCCATTCCCTCACCGACTCGTCTGCCCGAGGAGATCCGCGAAGCTCGCCGAGTCGCCGAAACCCTAAACCGCTCCACCCCTCCGGACCTCCTCGTCTCGTCATGGCGGCCGTCGTTGTGGAGAGCCGGAAGCGCGGGTTCGCTTCCTTCGTCGATGATCCGATGCGGTTCCTCGACGATCCGCACCCGCTCCCGTCGCGGCAGGCGAAGCGCGGCCGGTGCTCGCCGTCCGCCGCCTCCTTGGCCGACCTCGGGGTGAGCATGGAGTTCGACCCAGTCGACGCGCTACAGCTCATCTTCCCCGACGCAGATCCGCAGGTAACTTACGGTGGATCCACTCATCAATCTCTGTTTATCTCTCGTGCGCGTGTTGCTCTGTTTTTACTTCGCTGTTTGGAATAGCAAGCTTCTTCTGTTCTTCGGCAATAGAAAATATATGAAAGAATCAAAGAACATACTATTATCCGGGATGAACTCAAAAGATTGTGATGAATGACGTTATAATGGCATAAATTTGTAGTCATCGTGATTGATGACTGACATTATGATCACAGTGATTGATGACTGACATTATGATCACAGTGATTGATGACTGACATTATGATCACAGTTATTGATGGCTGTTGATATGATCGTAGAAATTAGCATGCATGCATCAAAATTTTCCCTAGATGAAATTTTACCTAGGCACTTCATCAGTAATCTTGTGATGTAGTAAGATTTAAAAGACGTACCAATGTACCATCTCTGTTTAAATTATGCTTGTGTCTGATGCTGCATTTTTTCTTAAATATGTAGATTCTGCAGAACTATTTCAAAGCGTCAGGGAATGTCTTGGACGCTGCCATTAGAGGATTCAAGGATCATCTGGCATCAGCTGGAAGCACAGAGCCAGATTTTGCTAATATTGCTGCATCTGGTGATAGACCAAACGATGTAGTCTCTCCTAAAGGTATATGGCTGTATGACAATTCAAATTTACTTTCTGTTTTCCTTTCTTGCTTTGGTGCAAACTATAGTAGTTTTCAGTCATGAATTATTTTAGTAATTAGTATTTACATATTTTTTAGAGACCACCAAGTCAATTTAACCAAGTTTTGTTACGTTGTTGCAGATGTATATGATGTGTCAGGGATGAGCATTCCATCCAACGGATCTGAATGGGCCGAGCTAGTTGTAAGGGAATTGTCCAATGTTTTAGATGTGGCAGACGCCAAGAATCGAGTCTTCAGGATACTTGAATTATTTGAGAGATCTACTGCACAATGTAGTAGTCCAGCTGAGATGAGGAAAATGCGTGAGGTAACACATTCTACTCCTTTTGATCATGGAAGCATTTAAACCTACTTAAGTAAAATTTTAAAACTTTAATCATCAATACCTTGTTAAATATTTCGATAGGATATATAAAAAACATATGTATACGTATAAATATGTCGCAGAAAACACTGTCATGATAAATATGCTAGCCTAGCCAAATTTGATCTCCATTGTGTCCCATGTATTCTTTTTGCATGCAGAAGTGATAAAATTTGTAACTGGAGGGGGATAAAATTTGATTTTTTTTTTCTTTAAGAAAAAATAGGTACCATTGAGATATATGCATGCCCCTTGATAATAAATTGTAAATTACTTCTGTGGTCCTAGAAAATTACCTCTGAACTCAACTGTGTGTGCGTGACTGATACATCCAGGAACACAAGATACTAAAGCAGATGCTAGGAGGCCTTCTTGAACAGAACAGCATCCTGAAGCGCGCATTTCGAATCCAGCACAATCGGCTCAACGACTATGATCAGAAAATGTCGCAGGAGCGGTCCCAGTTGAAGCAGATTATTGACAAGTACGAGGAGCAGATAAAGGCGCTACAGGTTTGTGAGCTTATTACAATATTTCTTAATTACCTTTTATACTGTAACAAGAAATCTTATTCGCTCCTCTTTTGCCTTGCAGAATAAGAATTATATCCTGTCATTTCATCTTGCGCAAGCGAAGCAGCATGACCGCGTCTCTGGCAATGGCAACCCGGACATCTTCTAGGCAACAGTGTTGCTACAAATGCTGGCTTGTCTTCCAATCTTGAAGCTGCGAGTGCATGATACTGAAGCTGCAACAAATCCTACTGTTATGCATGTGATCCAAAATTGTGTGGATCCAGGAACTTATATAATATGTATTGCCCCTGTTAGCTGCCACAATATCTGCAGATCTGAATGTAAATCTCCTTAGTATGATGCAATAATTCAATCGCTATTCACATGCTTCTATTCAAATATGATGAGGTCTGTAAACAATTAATAATCAGTTCCAAACTCTTGGTCACAAGGCATCTTGTACTGCATGTATTAAGATTCAGGGTCTATAATATAGCCCGATGAAGTCGCTATGGGTTGTGTTTTGTTCCAACATCTATTGTATGTTGTAAATTTAATCTTTCTCTTATGATCTAATAAATATCGACCGGTATCCTTGATAGTTCCTGCGAAAGAAGGAACCCAAATCCTGGCCATTGCTGTAGGATCTGATCACTTATTTCCATAATATAATTCACTCTCCCATTAATATAGAAGTAGAACTGATCATAATATAAATCTAACTAGCTATCCATAAAAAACTAACTATAGTGATTAGGCTGCCATTACGTGATAAAACTTGCTTTCTCATTGCAAGTTTGCAAGCTTACTGGTGATGGTCGGCTCTGGCCGGCACACCGATCGCCGGCCACGGCGCCGGTGAGCTTGCATTGGGCGAGCGAGGCGGCGGCTGGAGCACTCCGTCGTAAACATCACGAGCACTGTCCGATTAAGCATCTGTGGCCAGGATTGAAAGTGGGACGCTTTCACAGTTGGGCCCCTACAAGCCGCCTGTCTTTACTATTTTATTACCTCATATTTTATCCGCAGGGCTAATGTGACCGTTAGATTAGAGCATTGTGCGGCTAAAGCCTGATACATGTGGTCATCGAGTAAAAAAATAATATAGGGTAGTTTTATGAATCAGACCTTATCACTATTCAACCTTTACACAAAGTTGGCAAGGTGGCCAACATCTAACGGGCTAAGGACCTACCTCTACGAGGCTAAAGCTGAGTCCAATTTTTGACACGTGAGTCTATTGGGTTAACGCCCCACATCGAATTAAAGATGGATCAGATCTATTATTTAATCCACAAGTCTAACCGGGTCTTTGATCTAATAGGACAAAGTCAAACAAAAACCTAGCCTCAAATCCCCAATCGCACCTCACACCGTCGCATGCTCTCACTCCGCAGTTCGCCTCGTCATCTTTTCATGGTGCTTGTTGGGCACCTCCGCACCCTTTTGTCGTAGCTACTGCTTGGCTCACGGGCGTCATCGACCCTAGGTGTCATCGGCCTAGATGTTGTCCCCGCTAGCCTCAAGCTCTATCCTCGTCAATCCCAACCCCGTCCTTGCCCTCATCATATGCCGCCTCAGTTGTCCCTGCCTTCGGAGCTTGCCACCTCAACTCGTCCCCATGACTTTGCTTCTAGATCTCGCCACCTCGGTCACCCTCGTCTTCGGCGTTGGCCCACCTCGGTTACCTCTTGTCACTCTCACCATCGAGCGCCCTAAGCCCGTTAGCTAGGTTTGCGAGGACCCGATATATCTAAGTTCAAATTGGTATTTTAACCCACAGAGATATATGGGTCTAGGTATAAACGAGGATAGATCCAACCTGTCCCGTTGCCACCCTTATACACTACCTTAATTGAAGAGATTCGGGTGGTGAAATCAACAGCCCATAATGTGGCCATGTGGGTGGACCATTAATTTAGACCCATCACTGGTCTAGATAGACCAAAAACAAGACCTGTAAACAGCCTAATCAGAGGCGTAATAGTCAATAGCGACCGGAACGAGGCCTCCCATATAACGGCCCTGACCAGATGGACGCTCCAGGACGGTAAATCTGGCGAAACTCCATGAAATAGTTTCACACGGTTAGCCGCCGCTAATGGCGGCAAGAAGTCTAAACTGGACCTAGCCCAAAAGCACACGGAAGCAAAGCAAATAGCCCATGGCCTGTGGAGCCCAGAACGCAAGCGTCCTCTTCTCTGAGTTCTCTCCCAACACCGGAAGAGAAACCCCAGGCCTTCCATGGCCGCCGCCGGCGCCTCCGGAGGCCAAACCATCGGCCGGAGCAGCTTCTCTCGAGTAGCCGTATCTACTGCAGCTTCCTCCTCTACCTCCGCAGGCGTCAAGCTTGGTCCTAATGGTGCCGCCTTCGTCTCCTCGGGAATCCCCGACCTCGACAGTAAGCAGATTCTTGCTCACGGGCCCATTGTTTAGTTTCAAACTCGCGTTTTGATGTTCCCCTAATGCGATTGTAGGTGTTTCTTTAAGAAAATTTTGGTCTTTTGGTCACTTCCCATACTTGGTTGTCAGCCAGGAGTTGTTCAGGCAAACGGTGGTAATTGGGTGCTAACTATCTTTGCAAATGCATTGCACGTAGTATCTTGATCACCTGTGTTACCTGTTATCTTATGAGCACAAATTTCTTGCAATGTTCTGTGTTTTATACTTTTGTCATGTATAGATGCCACGATGAAAGCTGGTTCTTGCCGTGAGGAGGGGTTACTGTGACAAAACCTTTAGACTGGAAAGAAATTTGCGTTCTTATGAGCCATGGTGATGTGCAGAGTGCAGTAGTGCACGTTAGTTCGTTGTGATTAATTCGTTTTCCGGATGCAGGGATTCTGGGCGGGGGTTTTCTCCTTGGATCAGTTGTAATGGTCATGGAGGACTCCGACGCACCACACCACCTTCTCCTTCTTCGGAGCTTCATGGCACAAGGTGTTGTGCATAAACAGCCCCTGCTCTTCGCAGGGCCTATGAAGGAACCCCGTTTGTTCCTTGGTACATTACCTGCTCCGGTTGCATCCTCGAAGGAGGATGGACGACAAAGAGTGATGGGGGCTGGAACAAGTAGTGATGGACGAACGAGTGTATGTCTTGTGAAAGAATCTTTGATAGTCAATTCGAGTCCTGATGAAAGTTTTATTGTCATATTGATCTGGATATATAATCATGTAGGATGAGGCTTTGAGGATAGCTTGGCAGTACAAGAAATATTTTGGGGAGGATAAGACTTCTCATGCTGAACATAAAAGTGAAAATTCTCTTCCTTTGTTTTCATGTTAGTTAACTCTTCGCCAGTTTGCAAAAGGCTTGGGTGTAAACTTTTTGAGGATATGCTTGAAAATATATAAATATTAAGTGTTTGTAAATTGATTTTTTCAGTCCTTAGCTTCTGGGTATACTTATACCTTGACATCATTGGTACCACTGCTGCCTGATGCTGACAAGATAATAGAAAATTAGAAATCTTCATAAAACCTATTAGTTTGCTAAGTCTCATTTCTGGTATGCTTTCATTACCATCTGTCAAGATGTTTGCCCAGATTCTGAATCAGTTTAGTATTGTTGCAGATAACAAGCAAGAATTTAGCAATGATTTTGATTTACGGAAGTCCTTGGAAAGACATTTGCTTAATTCTCAGAATATTGAATGTGTTAGCACGCAAGATGGTGACACTCTAGGTGAACTCCAGGATCGTTGTTCCACTTTCTTGTCCAAACATCTGAGGTGAGGGTTTCTTGGCTCTATCTTCAGACTGGTTGTTCTGAAGGAAAGCCATTCCAATGTTGCAGTGCCATTTTACTGCAGATTAGTTTACGGTAACATGATTTTTTATTAACATAAAATTGGATGTCATGTACCTTCAGCTGTATTATTTGAGAATTTATTTTGTTATTTGCATTCAGAAAAGATGGTGGAAATCTGAATGCTGGACGGATTGCTATACAATCGCTTTGTGCACCACAGTGTGGATACTTTGAGAAGGCAAGTATTTAGTGCAACTGATGTCTATTGACTGGTTGCTGCAATGCATTGAAAATTTTCAAAACCAATTTATATATTTTTCAACTTTCTAATTTCATTTTGTATGCTTGCAACTCATTATATTTATGCATCACAGGACTGGGACATGGTCTCGTTTATCAGATCTTTAAAAGCCATGGTGCGTTCATCTAATGTGGTTGCTGTTATAACATTTCCGAATGCAATTCTATCAAACTCCTTTTGCAAGAGATGGCAGCACCTGGCAGACACACTTCTGTCAATCAAAGCAATTCCAGGTAAGCATGGCTCTCTGTTTTGTGATTGCCATTTTGATCACCAACTATATGTCTATATCCTTCTTAAGTGTCCATTTCCTTTGTCACCAGATGAGGACAAGGACTTAGCCAAACTCCTCACTGGATACCAGGACATGGTTGGTTTTTTGCATGTGCATAAGGTGGCACAGACTAATAGCCAGGTATTGAAGTTTTCATAACTGATGTAGACAAACTCTGTGCGATCTTGTTTCGACGCCTTTTTTTATCGACGAGCAGGTCCCCGTCATATTGGAGGCATCCACATTTTCTCTGAAGCTGCGTAAGAGGAGGTCACTGGTGTTAGAACGATTGAATCAGGCTCCAGTGGACGGATCGGCTGGGCCTTCACATGCTGCATCTGGCAGCTGCTCTTCATCCTCACAAGGCTCACAGCTTGATTTCTAGTTTAAATGTTGAAGCTGGTATGTGAGAGTGGTGTGGAATTGTTACTCTCTGCAAATATGCAACTTGTAGAGGTTATGTTCTTTGGCTGTTAGCAACTTAGCATCAGCTGGTCCGTCTCATGGATAGTTCAGTTTTGGACTTTTGCTATACACCTTCAGTGCTCTTGTATCAATCAGATTTTAAAATGTGTATTACATGCAGATGCAGATTATGTCATATATTTTCTTATGTTGATTAAATTGCCATCATCACATTAACCAATGGCAATTTTCACCCTTGTACTTCCCCATGCTGATGCAACTGCAAAATTTGGTGGTCCGTAACAAAAATCCAGGGATGGTGAAAGAGACTGCACTGTAATGATAAAAGCAGATGAAAGGAGCAGGATTTGGACTACAAGCCTACAATTTACAGACATAAGCACAGAACAAGAGCCCTGGGGTGGCACACCCAGTATGATTACTTCATGTTTCTATGAACACCTGGAGATGATAGTAGCGAGAAGACGTATGATCAGGCGCTGAATTGCAGGTAGGGATGTTTACAGATCTTTTGGCAAGATAGGATGTTTCAGGCCTAAATATGGACAACTATAATTTGCCTGAATAATCCATTGGTTTTGTTTTCTTTATCCGGAAGGCACCGGACCGTCTCGAAACAGGATGTTTGCCACTGCTGGAGGGAGCCATGCTGCATTGGCATTGCTTCGCACTTCTTGCTGCAGTAGTCGCTGAAGATCACTCTCTTCTTGCTGCTGTAGTCGCTGATGATCACTCTGATCAGAGACGCTATCAACTTTTCGACTTCTCGGCCAAGCAATGCTCTTCTTACCAACAAAGATGCCTAGTTTCAGAGCAGTGAAGAAACCTACAGCGATGACCAGCGGCCTCACTGCCCAGTGGAAGTCCTCGAGGTGCTCGTACTTCTTCACAATCCCCTCACACTTGTCAAAGCTCACCACCTCCACCTCAGAGGGATCTGCCAAGCAACTGCATACTTCACCCAGGCTAAATTTGGCCGGAAATTTCACGACAAGGCATCCATTCGGCAGTATCTGCGAAATGCGCCCTGTGGCCAGTCCTCCACCTCTCTTTCGCTGCCATTCAAACCGTGGACTTGAAACGTTGACTTTTAGTCGCACGAACTGCCCGACACAGTAGGCTTCAGCCATTTGGAGGTCAGAGTACTCGCCCTTCCATAGGGTGTCCATTCCTATCAGACCAACATACACAATACCACTACGGTCAATGCTATGAAGAATTCCAACCTGAGACCGCTTCTTGTCATCATGCCTTGGCCGTACCCAGTCTCCAGCAGCGAAACCATATGTTACCCTTTGCACTGCCGAGGAACGAACCTTCAAAGGATCATGTAAACCATGGACTCTTACAAGAATGTATCCATCACGCTCTGTGTCATCCTCCATCCCAACTACGGTTCCGTCAGGGACTTCCATAGTTGCTGGACTAAAAGAGTTTTTAAGCTTTCTCGAGCGAACCTTGTCTCCTACCTGCAGTTTGTCCTTCAAAAGTGACCAGTTTGTGCGGCTTGGCAGGGTTGGCCTGTCCACCCTTAGATCTTCAGAACTTTCCCGGTCAGTGTTGTCGTAATCTACATCTTTCGCACTGATCAATGTAAAAAAGAAAATAAATTTAGGACAGCATGCTCTCCAAAGTACTGCTAGGGGACAGTAAAAAATTAAGCAGAGAAAGAAAAAGCTTGCAACTAAAGATATAAGATTACACCTATTAAAACAAAACTAACAGAGAATATGAGTATTTAAAAATACAATTCCATACATTCACATAGTGGGGTACTTTAATACTGATTAGCAACTGTAAATCATAGTAGAAGCAAAATTACTCATCTAATAACAATTCAACCAAACATGTAAATTGTCGAACAGAGATGGGACATTTAGCATGTTACCTCTCGAATGCATGTAAGATATCAGTCATCAGGGGGCGGTCTCTAAAGTCATACTCGAAGCATCCGTAAAGGATGTTCTCTAATGCCGGAGGCAAATTGTATGGAAATATTGGTTTTTCTTTCTTCAGGACAACCAACTGATAAACCTCATCTGGTGACTTGCCACGCCAAGGCTGAGTGCCACTCAACATCTCAAGGATGCTGCAGGCAAAACCCCATGAGTCTGTTTCATAGCTAATTGGCCCTCTGGTGCTTGGTTGCCATTGTTCCGGGGCCATATAATTTGGAGTTCCAAGTCGTTGGATAAGATCTGGATTAGGCAGTGAGAGACCAAACAACAAGGATGGAATTCCAAAATCCCCCAGCACAGCATTATCATGTTCATCAAGGAGAAAATTGCAGGGCTTAAGATTTAGAAGCAATATTCCCCTCGAGTGCAGGTCTATAATGCCACGGGCCAAATCAGCACCATATCTGCGAATTAAAAAGATATATAAGAAAGATGCTTAAGAAAATAAGCTATTCCTCTAAATAGATCATAATCTCTCATAAATCAATAAAATGTGCTTATGCTAAAAAAAGGAAATGATATCAGGCAATTTATCCAACCAACTCAGTCAGCATGGCACCTCATATTCTACCATACCTTAAAACATCTGATAAAGGGATCCTTCCACCTTTAAGCCAAGCCATCTTATCTCCGATGGATCCTTCGTAAAACTTCACCACTATACAAATCTGAAAAATCATCATACAAGATAAACTATGAGGCCGTGTTTACGTGCACAGGTGATCAAGACAATAAAGGTCAATGCACCACCAACAGCATACATACCCTTCCATTCTGTGTTGAGATGCCATGTAGGAAGCAAACATTGCTTAGACCCTGGCATTTGCTGAAGATTTCATCGAACCTTGACGAGAAGGCTTGCAGTTGGTCCTCTCTAATTGGATGCAGCATCTTCACGGTGACCTCATGGTACCTGTCATGATCCTCTGTTCTCTGATGGTGAGTTGCTATCCAAACATCCCCGAATGGACCTCTCCCTATCCGGTGCTTCAGACTCAGCACCCTCGGGTCAATCCACGGGCTTATATGGCTAGGGCCAGAGAAAACCGTCTGGTAAAGATCAGGGTCCCTCTCAAGCAACATATACTCGAACGCTTCGGTGGATTGGGAGCCAGATCCTTGCCCTGCCATTTCCTGCCAACACAACTTCGACATTAAGGACTCTACACTGCATAGAATTTCATCCATGTTGTGATGTTCTAAATATTCACCGAGATTTTTCTTGTTTCCAGAGCACAGTAGCACACCACTCTACCTACCTACTGGCTACTGGTACTCAACCCAGTTTTCAGTGGCTGAACTTGTAATACTATAAAGTAAACACCTTTTTAGGGGGAGAAGTGCTAGAAGCAATTAAATTGAAGGGGAAAAGAAACTTACATCCCAGGGAATGTGGTCCAAGCTCAAGCAAGAACAGCTCAGTAACCAGTAAGGATCACTCAACTGCCCATTACAGTACACAAAAGTCAATGGGTAAGAGAACACGGGAGGACCTAACGTGGGGCACCGGGGTTCAGCTGAATCCACATTTTTTTTCTGGAAACAAACCGCTACTACCACTGAACCACGCATTAAATAAATCTGCAAAACCAACCCAAGTCCGGATGGATCTCCAGTCTACGCCGGCGCATGAAATGGAGCGGAGGAGGAGGAGGGACTACAGTTTACGGAGAAGAACGAGGCAACGAGCACCTTCAATTCGATTAGAGCAGAGATTGAAGCCGGTGGAAGCAGACCAGCCACCACGCCACGTCGCCCTTCCAAACCTGCTCGCCGGCGGTGCGCGCGAGGAGGCTAGGGCGGGGTCGGGAAGGAGTAGGCGCCGTCCACACTGTGCCTCCGGGCCTGCTCGCCGGCCGCGCGCGCGAGGGAAACTAGAGAGTAGAGAGAGGAGGTGGAGGGGACAGAGAGAAGTGTGGAGCAGAAGTGAGCGAAGAAGAGGAAGAGGAGGAGGGGACAGCAAGGACACGTGGTCATTTTGACCATTCCTCCTTTTCTCAGCTTTTTTATTTAGAATTAAAATTATTGACATTATCATGGATAACTCTAGTAGTTCTTTAAATTTTTATATGTTAAACTTTTCAAAATTTAACTAATTTTATAGAAAAATATAACAACAACTATATCATTAAATTAGTTTTATTAAATCCATATTTCTTGATAATGTATTTAATATATGTTTTTAAACTTTACCAAAGTTAGAGAAAAATTAATATTAAAAAATCAAACTACTTATAATATGAAACGGATGGTAAATTAAATCGGTATATACTTAATATTTGTGACAAGGATACACTTTCAGTGTTAAGTGCGATCTCTATTGTCCACAATTCCACATGTATAAAATGGGGGAAGAGCTTTTCTATTGAAGTATTTTTTTTCTTCTTCTTCTTTAGTACAGGACGTGGGGTAGCAACAAACCTTTCTTTTAGTCGGTGTCACTTTGGACTGCAACAAGGTTGCTACCAGTTTCCAGTGCTGTCTCAAGCACCACATTAATTGTTCCCTGTTTCTCTGGTCTTCTGTATCGCTTTTGTGGTCAATTGGGCACCATGCTCATGAAAGATTCACTTTGCCTATTCATAATTGGCACCTTGTTGTTTCCAGGGTAAAAGAGAGTAAAATTGTAGCAGAGTTGCATTGAGTTCAGCTCAGTAAAAACTGATCCTACTTGACAACAACGTCAGAAACAGCTACTGCCTACTAGTTTGAGAAGGTGATTTGATGCGACATCCAACTGAACCTACACCACAGATTATTACTCAGGTGCTTACTTTGTTCCACATTTCTCCCTGCAAAGATGAAAGCCAAATCAAAGAGGGTTGGCTGTATTTACATCCAAGATCTGATATTTTCCCACAAGTATCTAAGCACAGTCCATTGTCATCTAAAGAGCTCTGGACTAAAGCCTGTGACAACAAAGGAGCCTTACTATTATCTCACTGGTTCACTGCAGTCTGCAGGGCAACAAGGACATAACTAAGTGGCTAGATCAGTGAGCTATCTTGTTGTGATTAGATTTTGAAAGCACTTGCCGGCTCCATTTTCTGCAAGATTTCAGAATCTGTGGCCAGCAATGGCACCAGATGCCACACTCTTTCGCTTCAGTTCTCTGCAAGGGCACTCCACAGGTATGCTCTGCTTGTACGCCTCATCTCTACTGTAATGGCGACCAAAGCACTAACAAACAATCAGCAGTAATAAGGATTGAATTAGGCACAACACCTTCGAGGACTCTTCAACCCTTAAACGTATATTCCCTTCCATCAATAATGTACATGTTTTTAGTATAAAAACGTTATATATTATTGAACGGAGGGAGTATATGATAACGCTAATAGAAAACAAACTAGTTTTGAATTTGGACTCGGTTACATGAGCAAGAAAAAGATAACACCTATCTCCAAATTATGTAACTCAATATAAGTAATGTACATTTAAGGATAGGGATGATAACGGGTCTAAAACCTATAGATTCAATAAAAGCCCTCTTGTAAAGTAAACTTATGAAACACTCTTAAATCCGTATCCACGAAACTTGTGGATTTCATATCAAACCTATGCCCAAATCTATTAGGAATCCAAAACTTGATAAAAAACCCACGGATTTGCAATAACAGAAGTTGTAGCTAAAGTTGAGGCACAAGCAGAATTAGGGATGACTAGGTAAATCCACAGGTTTTAAACTAAACTCACTCCCGAACTGACTCGAACCGAGTACCTAAACCCATGAACCAACGGACATAAATTTAAATCAAAACTCATGCCTGTCAAGTCGAATATCCACGGACAAAATTACCATCCCTGAGGGAGGGCCTGAGGCAACATTATCATACTGGTAAAAGAACAAAGAACCAGGTATCCATCTTCTGCAATGTTCTCTATTAAAGTATTGGGTTATTAATAGGGTATCAGTGGGGCCTTCATAGAAAGATAAGCAGATGATAATGACATTAACACTCGTCAGTTATCAACGAACCCAAATTTCCTAGAACGCAAAGGATGAACATGAACTATCTGGTTTTCCAAACAGACACGCAGTGGCAGAGTTTCAGTCAAGTTACAGCTTCCAAATTGACAACTCAATGGGATGGTGAAGCTTTGTCCATATGCAGTCCAGTTCCTGTCAAAGTTCAGAAGTCCCTTAGAAACTAGAGATGTTGCTTCAAAACTCAGATCATACAACATCATCTGCCACAACCGTTGAGAAATGGCACTGCTCACTGCTCAGCAATTTGCTCGAACCTGAGTGGATGGCACGGACAAGGTGATCGATTTGCTTCGATTACTACTAAACTTGCAGCACAAGAACTCTACACCCACTTTGCTTCTAAGTTCAGAAGGGCAGAAAAAAGCAGCAACTGGGACTCAGGTAGGGGCCCTGCAAAGACTAGACATGATAGACTGATGGAGAAAGATCGTGTCTTGATCTGTGAATCAGACAGTCCAGGTCGCGTCTTGATCTCTGAATCCGCGGTATTTGCAAGGCCAATGGGCGCTGCTCATCACAAACTTTTTTCTAAACAAGAGGATGCAGCAGATTTCTTTCTTTCAGGAAAGAAAATGAAGAGGAAGCATTTCATATATTATCGATGGGAAATTGGATCATTACCCTCTTTTAGATGAAAAATTGAGAATTTACTCTTTACATCTTTGTCTGTGGGATCATTTCAAATCAATAACATGTGAGTCTCAATTAAGAGATTGGATTATGTACCATCTTTTAAATGAGAAATTGAAGATTTACCTTACATGTAATATGTAAAGTTATCTCAAGTCATTGTCTCATTGACATATGGGTTAGTAGGTAAATCCTTAATTTTCATCTAGATGGAGAGTATATGATTAATTTTTTCTTAATTAATATTCTCTAATTTAATATTAATGATAGCAATTACTCAATGTTAACAATTTATTCCATTGAGTTGAAATGTTGTATGAAGTTTATTTCAGAATTCGTTCATGGACGTAGGTGGGGCGAATTTGTAGATGGGCCCGATTTGACCGATTATAAATGGGCCGAGCTTTTGGGCTGCATTTGAATGAACGCGATGTCTGGTGGGCTTCAATGCTGGGCCGTAGTTTCTGGATGGCAGCGATCGTGGGAAAAAAGGGGGAAAACGTCCTCAGTGACGGCGATTCTCCTCTGGGGGAGCTCCGGCGGCCGATCGCCGGGGAAACCGACTTGGCTCGGCTCAATCCTACTCGTTTGTTTTCTCAGTTAATA
>KE372882.1:195859-207592 GCA_000418225.1 Zizania latifolia | reverse complement strand
ATTACAGTCGTCCAATAAGCATACTTGTATTTTCAAAAAAAAAAATCAAAATATCGTAGGAGACACAGCTCTATCTCAAGTGAAATATATATCAACCACACAACTGTATAGGAAATTTAGGACTTCATCTACATTGCTCATAAGTATTTCGCCGTTTTATACTATAAGACATTTGGCTTTTTTCTTATACATCAACTTTAATAAACTTAAATAAAAATATATTAATATTTATAATATCAAATAATTATACTGTTAAAATATATTTAATTGTCAATTTTATGAAACTAACTCGGTGTTATAATTGTTGGTATATTTTATATAAAATTGGTCAAAGCTGAGTCATTTGCCTTTTTTTAATTCAAACATCGTTAACTTCAACCAGGTTTAAATAGAAAATATTATCATATATAATGTAAAATAATTACACTATTATTATACATGTTTTATTATTTTATATACTTTATGATGGGTTTAATAAAACTAATTTAATGCTACAATTGCTGATATATTTTTTGTAAAATTGATCAAAACTATATCTACCTTATCTACCTTACTATATAATTGACGAGTTGAGAGAGTGGACGCATCACCCCTCGGGTAAATCTCAGCCCTTCATCTTTAATCATCTACCATCTGAAAAATCACAGCCATTTATCTTTACTCTATTAAAAATAAAAATATTAAATCTCAGCCATTCCTTTCAGCGTCTCAGCAAAATTATAGGAGATTAGATCGATCTCCTTCCTCCCACATATTTTCATAATGACCAGTCAAGACTTTCCAGATTATCTAGATTATTCCTTTTATAAGATGTATATATTTCCGTATAATAACTTTATATTCAAATGACTTTTTTAGTGGATCGATATCTTTCCGTATAATAACATTCTATTTAAAGGACTTTCCTTAGTGGATGAATATCTTTTCGATTAAAGACCTTCCATGTAAAGAACTTTCCTTAGTGAGCTGATATATTTCCCTCTAATGACTTTTTTATATTAAAATCTTTCCTTTTCAATTTAATCACTTTCCATCTAATGTGAGCGTCATGATCGGAAGGTGATTTCTTTCTATATGGATGAGTTCCCAATTTTCACAGTGTACACTATAAAAGAGGAGACCCGATCTAAGCAGAACACACCATTTCTTTCTGCTCGACAGTCCTACTCTCAAAACTATTCCGATCATTAGTTTCGCTGGAGGAACTTCGAATGGCTGTCCAAGGGCAGTATAGATAGCATCCGGAGGGTCGATGCCATCTACCAATTGCTAGGAGATCTACACCAAACAAACAGAGAAGAACAATTACACTTTTTTATGGTTTCTTCATTCTGGTTAGTTTAATGTCTTATTTCGCATAAAGGATAATCATGAATAGACTAAGAATTAAGTTAAAGTTTATGATTTCCTAACAGATTGATCTCCTCCTGATCCCTCCTGTCGTATCACCGGCGTCGTCCCCTCTCCCTCCCTCGCGCTGCTCCCTGTCTAGCGCAAGGTCGCCGCCCGTGCAGACTGCAGACGCCAAATCATGTAGCCTGATGGCTTGGATTACAAGCAAATATTTTTCTTGTGTTTTTATTTGATTGTTTGAGGATATGACAGTATGATTTGAGCCTGTAATTGTTCTTTGATGCTGCAACAATCTTTCTAACTACTAAATTAAAGTTCTAAAGAATCCAACTTCTAACTAATAATATAATTATTTTTTAATTTTCACCGGTGCGTAGCACGGGTACAATACTAGTATATTTAAATTATAAAAGACAAACGGCATGTAATATTTAACGCAGGGAGTGCTACACAGTTTTTTAATCGGCAAAACCGCAGAATCGCAGATGAATCTACATGGCCTTGAGTGGGCCATCCCAGCCCAGACCATCTTTTAGTTCCATCTGGGTTAGCATTCGGCCCGTGTGTATAAATACCATCCTACCCGACCCACCTTCCCATCACCCAACCGCCTCATTGACCCGCTAAGCCGCGCCCGAGACTCCGAGAGCCCGAGAGCGACTCGCCTGGTCGCCCCCGGGGAAATCCACGGTTTTCTTCACAGCCTTCCTCCTCCTCATCCCCCTGCGCGATCGCACAGCCGCCGCCGCCTCCCCTGCATACATGGCGGATATCGCGGAACGGGCCGCGGCCGAGCCGGAGGAGGCGCGGCCGCCCTCGTCCGTGGCGGCGGCGGAGGATGACGACGAGGACGAGGAAGAGGGGGACGTGTGCCGGATCTGCCGCAACCGCGGCGACGACGAGCACCCGCTCCGGTACCCGTGCGCCTGCAGCGGCAGCATCAAGTTCGTGCACCAGGACTGCCTCCTCCAGTGGCTCGACCACAGCAACTCACGCCAGTGCGAGGTAGGCAACCCTCCTCCCCGCGTGCAGCTTTAGGGCCTTGATAGTCTCAATTAGGCGCTGGAATCTATCGGCTTGATGTTAAGTGGGTGCTTTGGTTGCGGATTTGTGGTGATTTTTTCTATGGTCTGTAGATGGGGGTAAATTATCTGGATAGGACTAGTCATAATTGTTTCTTCTATTGGTGAGAGCGAGCGAGGCTTTTATGTTTCTAGGTTGCTACAATTGGTGAATAGGGTTCGGGAACCATGTTAAGACATCGTGTTCTGTGGACTGTTCTTCAAACTATATTATTTTGATTTGGCTGCGACGTTAGTTAGTTTTAAGTATTTCTCTGGAATCGCATGTACAAATTTAAGTCATAGGTTCATAGCAGTGAGCCAGTGACAAGGTTTCTATCTGATATTGCCAAGAGATTGACACTTAAAACGTCGGTTAGCTCAGGAAGAAGCTATGCCTCCTGAATTACTGCTTGGATCTGTTCATAATCTTGAGGGACAAGCTAAGTTTAGATTGATATATGTTAGGACTTGGGACTCACACACCTCTCTAGGGCTGGTTCATAGTAGCTCAGCTTTCACAAAAAGGAGGACAGTGTTATTCTTTGCTCCCGTTTGTTTTTATTAAACAGTTTGTGTAAGTAATTCTGAACTATCGGTATGTGCTTTGCAGGTTTGTAAACATGCCTTCTCTTTCTCGCCTGTATATGCTGACAATGCCCCAACAAGACTTCCTTTCCAAGAACTTATTGTTGGTGTTGGAATGAAAGCATGCCATGTGCTTCAGTTTGTCCTCCGACTTGCCTTTGTTCTTTCAGTTTGGCTCATGATTATCCCTTTCATTACCTACTGGATATGGAGGTTAACATTTGTGAGAAGTCTTGGTGAAGCACAAAGGCTATTCTTGAGTCACTTCAGCGCTCAGTTGATCCTAAGTGATTGTTTACATGGTTTTCTTCTCTCAGCTATCATTGTCCTTATATTTCTTGGAGCTACTTCTTTAAGGGACTATATAAGACACTTGCGGGAATTTGGAGGACATGATGCTGAGAGGGATGATGGAGGTCGTGAAAGGCACGGTGCTCGAGCTGTCAGAAGGTTAGCTGGCCCAAATAACAGGGTTCCTGCTGCAGATGGCAATGTTGACGAATTAGCAGAAGCCCAAGGAATTGGTGCTGGTGAACTTTTAAGGAGAAATGCAGAAAATGTTGCTGCTCGCTTAGAACGACTTGAAGCTCAAGTTGAGCAGATGCTAGATGGTTTGGATGATGCAGATGGTGCAGAGGATGTTCCTTTTGATGAACTTGTAGGAATGCAAGGCCCTGTTTTCCACTTGGTTGAGAACGCAATAACAGTAAGTTTTACTTTCCTGTGGTTCTGCCCCACAAGAAGTGTTTATATTTTTATATGAACTTACATATTTTTGCATTCATATTTTGAATAATAGTACAATACTGCCATGATATTGCCAAATTCTTGCTTCTCATGGCAATTTTGAAGCGTTAGATATTTAGTATGAATCTCCCACAGAACTACACACATGGTTTTTCAAACCAGCCTTGCATAGCTTATCTTGGTTCCTAAAAAATTCCATGAATGTGTTTGAGGAAATATTTCTATATCTTCATTTCAGAAACCTGTATGACCCAAATAGTGTTGTATGTGCTTTCAACCAATGATTAAAATTCGACCAATCAGCCGATTACTTGGTCGAGTAATCGGTGCTTGGGCATGGACCACATCGATTACCCCAAACCAGTTCAAAAAATTGTTTGGGTGATTTTTGGCCGATTAATTGGGCTGTCACACAGATTAATTGGCCTAGAAATAGATAGAGATTGGTTTGAGTCAGGACAGAAGGAAAACTGGAGCCGCTCAGATCTGTTGTGCGTCTTGTGCGCACCACTGCTGCCCCTTCGTTACTCGTGCCACCACCTCCCCTCTGGTCCCACGCGCCGCTGGGTCTCTGGCAAGACGAGAAGCCTATCGACCATCCCCTCGGCAAGACGAGCAGCCAGTCGAAGAGGAATCGAGGAAGGGAGAAGGCTAGAAGCAAAGAGGAACTGAGTCGAAGACTAAGGAAGGACTAGAAACCGCCCCTCTGATTTTTATATTCATACCGATATCGACCAATTCATAAGATTTTTAATGACCCTCGGAAGGACTAGAACCATATCTTAAAGTAAATTATCGACCGATTAATCTAGTTAATCCCCAATTAATCGATTAGTCCCTACTCCTCGGCCAGCCAAGCAGCTACCGATCACCAATTTTTGTAACACTGCTTTTAACAGCATGGATCACATGGTCTTTTTCATGCTTTACTACAGTTGTGCTGTGTGCTGTCTGCATTTATTCTGTATTTTCTTTTCTAACAAGCACATGTTTTCTTCAGGTTCTGGCCAGCAATGCTATATTCCTCATTGTTGTGATCTTTGTACCGTTCTCGCTGGGAAGGATTGTTCTGTACTATCTATCATGGTTTTTCTCTTCAGCCTCTAGTCCTATGCTGGCAAAAATGATGCCTTTTACTGAATCTGCTATTTCATTGGCTAATGATACATTGAAGAGTGCACTTAATGCAGTGAAGAACTTATCTTCTGACAGCCATAATGAAGGTGTCATTGGGCATGTTATTGAGGTGTTTACTCAATCCTTGAAGATAAATGCCACTGGTCTTACTGTAACGCAGGCCACTGGGAAGAACAATCTGATAAATGGAACTGCTATTGGCTCATCTTATCTTTCTGATCTGACAACTCTTGCTGCGGGATATATGTTTATCTTTTGCCTTCTGTTTTTGTACATTGGATCATTGGCTTTACTTCGGTATGCTAGGGGAGAACGTTTCACCATTGGGAGGTTCTATGGTATAGCTACCATTTTAGAGGCCATCCCATCTCTATGCAGGCAGTTCTTCACTGGAATGAAACATCTCATGACTATGGTTAAAGTTGCATTCCTCTTGGCGATTGAACTTGGTGTATTTCCCCTTATGTGTGGTTGGTGGCTTGATGTATGCACCCTAAAGATGCTGGGTGCAACGATTGCTCAAAGAGTTGAATTCTTTGCGATGTCGCCATTGGCAAGCTCCTCTATCCATTGGCTTGTTGGGATTATATACATGCTCCAAATAAGCATATTTGTCAGTCTTCTTCGAGGGGTATTGCTCTATCCTTTTGATATCTCCATTATCAGACTCATAAATTCTCATGTATCTCACTCTCTCTTTTGTTATGCCTTTCTATGATAGGTACTGCGCAATGGAGTTCTTTATTTTCTGCGGGACCCTGCTGATCCCAATTACAATCCATTTAGGGACTTGATTGATGATCCTGTGCACAAGCATGCTCGGCGGGTTCTTCTATCTGTTGCTGTGTATGGAAGCTTGATTGTGATGCTAGTTTTCTTACCAGTCAAACTGGCCATGATAGTAGCTCCATCGATCTTTCCTCTGGACATCACGTGAGTAACCTGTATCTATAATTTCATCGTGTTCCTTTTTTATTTAGTTTCTTACACCTACATCTTGTTGGCTTCTATGGGTTTGCAGCATTTTTGACCCATTTACAGAGATTCCAGTTGATGTTCTTCTGTTCCAAATATGCATCCCGTTTGCGATTGAGCATTTCAAGCCCCGTGCGACAATTAAAACACTTCTGCATCATTGGTATGCTGCGGTTGGTTGGGCATTAGGCTTAACTGATTTCTTACTGCCAAGACATGAAGAAAATGGTGGGGAAGAGAATTGGAATGGCAGAGCAGGTAGAGATATGGTACATGGTGGACGGGAAGTGGTTGCCCCACAGCTTGAGCAAGGCATGATACAACATGTTGCTGATAATCACAATGTCAGGGGTAATGCGAATGACAATAACGATGTTGCTGAAGAATCTGATGTGGATGACCAGGGAGATTCAGAGTAAGTATAATATCTAGATATGTGTAAAAAAGTAACTCCTTTTTATGTATACTATGCTTAACTTGCACATATTATACTGTTATTTCATATGTTAAAGTGACTATACTGGTTCGAACATAATTGAGTATCGATTCCAAGTAATCAATTGCAAATACAAAAACTAAATATAAATGCCATGATAATTCCCTCGATGTTGCTTCTTTTATTTACAAAAATCTGGAGGTCATAATCAAGGTATTATTACACGTCTAGCATTATGTAGAGAATTTCCTGAGTCTTATATCAACTTGGATTGTGGCTAACTATATTATCCTTTTTAAGCTATGGTTTTATTCTTCGGATTGTGCTCTTGCTTGTACTGGCATGGATAACTCTACTGATATTCAATGCTGGAATGATTGTTATTCCCATCTCACTTGGCCGTTTGGTTTTTGAGGCTATTCCCCGCCTGCCAATCACTCATGGGATCAAGTGCAATGGTAATTTGCCAATGTTTGTATATTGTTACATTATTTTTTTTGCATATTACTTTTCATGATTAGAGTGTTGATTTAGTAACATTTGCTAACAGCATGGTAAATTTGCTTGTTTCTTTGTCAGATCTGTTCTCTTTCAGCATTGGATGCTATATTATCTGGAGTGCAGCAGCTGGAACCAGATATGCAATTGATTACATTAGATCACGACGACTGGGCTTCCTGATGCAACAAATCTGCAAGTGGTGCTCTATTGTTGTGAAGAGCTCTGCTCTCCTGTCAATATGGGTATATCATCTGGGCTGAATTACCTTATTTGAAACTTCCTTTTCTGTATTGATAGGTGTAAGCTTTTCTGATATGTGACTGAAGAGTCCACAACTAGAAGTTAATAGATAGCTTATGGGTACTTTTTGACATATGAATCCCAGGGTATGCTTTGTATTTAACAAGTAATGATATTTCTTTTCAGATCTTTGTTATTCCTGTGCTGATTGGACTCCTGTTTGAGTTGCTGGTCATTGTACCCATGAGGGTGCCTATTGATGAGAGCCCGGTTTTCCTGTTGTATCAGGATTGGGCTCTTGGATTAATATTCTTAAAAATATGGACTAAGCTGGTAAGATTTCAAATATGCCTCAAGTTACTTAATTTGCTTGTTGTACTCCTCAGAGGTAGGTTTGTACTGATTGTTTAGCTTCCATACTATTTCCAGGTTATGTTGGAACAAATGGCACCTTTAGTTGATGAAAGCTGGAGGACGAAGTTTGAGAGAGTTAGAGAGGATGGCTTCTCCCGTTTGAGAGGTCTATGGGTCCTACATGAAATCATAATGCCGATTGTGACCAAGCTCCTTACTGCTCTGTGTGTTCCATATGTTCTTGCAAGGGGCATCTTCCCAGTGCTTGGTTACCCACTCATTGTGAACTCAGCAGTCTACCGTTTCGCCTGGCTTGGCTGCTTGATATTCAGCACACTGTTCTTCAGTGGCAAGAGATTCCACGTTTGGTTTACTAATCTCCACAATTCCATTAGGGATGACCGTTATCTGATTGGCCGGAAGTTGCACAACTTTGGTGAAACCTCACCCAATTTGAGTGAATCTGGGACAATTCCAGCGTCAGATGATGATGAACAGGCACTGATTCCACGGGATCAGGAAGGAGAGCTGAGGCTGAGGTTCAGGCGCCATATCATGCGCGCAAACCAACCACCGAGGATGGCTGCCTAAGCAGGGATGAGTTTTTGACACGGGAAACAGCAAGGATCTAACTTTTTCCCTGGAGCTTCTGCTTCTGGTTAGTAATATCCACATTGTAGAGTGATGAGTCTTTTATGTATTGTTAGGAAAAGTAAGGATTGTTGTACAACAGAGTCCAAGGGAGAGAAGAACTCAAGAATCGATTCATGCCAGCAAACTCACGGTAAGCTCCCTTCCCTGCGGCTATTATCTTTGCTGACTGTAAATATCAACAGAACTAGCCCACACAATTTCTTGTCGTTCTGATGTGTAATTGATAATGAGTTACATAAGTTTGATAGCTAGGTAGTAAGTACTACCCGACGATGTTGTCCACTTTTTTGTTGTGATTTTTCTCCAACATGTTGGGACAGCTACTCTGAATTTAATCTGGCTATCAAAATCTGTCTGTCTTTTCTGCTGAGAACTGATTAGGCGGGCACATGCAGGATCCGTTGACTGACTCAACTCGGAAGGAAGTTGCAAGGAAATTCGCCTGCTTTTGCATCGAGGTGGCTGGCAGACAACCTAATATATACACGAGTACTAGCAGTCTAGCACTTGCTGCCTGTGGATTTTGATTTTTTTGAGTGCTCCCATGTTTGCCTTCGCTTGCGACCATGTTGTTGTTGTCTCTCTCAACGACGACTTCCGTGGCGGAGTTGTGTCAACCAGACGCCACGCGGCCACGGCAACCTCTTACTGTCTTACACATGGAACGAGGGATATGACTCAAAGCAAACTTGTTAATTCCATTCGGATCTTACCTGACGCGCTCACGTGCTATCTAAGTAAGTTACCATTATGAATACGGAGAGGAGTACATTGTTTCTTCTCATCAAAACCATTGACATCGTTTTAAAAAAATGAAAAGAAAAAAAACCATTGACATCGAGCTTCAGGAACAGAGTAAGTCAGGCTGGTTCAGACCAAGTCCAGTCGTATCAGATAGAGTACTTAATAACGACGCCCCAGTCTTCTCTTCGCAGCTCATCAGCCAGCCACCTCTTGTCATTGTGCGACAGCGCCATGTCGATCCAAGGGCAGCTCCTCGAAGTCAGAGGTGCTCCTCTCCTCCTTCCCCCGCGGCTCGCCGCGAGATTTCCTCCCCCGATTCCGGGTTCGGCGGCAGCGCCTCACCTGTGCGGTTTTTCTTTTGTTCCCCATCAGTTACTGGGTGCAGGAAGCTGCGGGACACGGAGCTCTTCTCGCGCCAGGACCCCTACGTCTGCGTCGAGTACGGCAGCAACAAGTTCCGCACCCGCACCTGCACCGGTACCCTCCACCCCCCTCTTCCTCCTCTCCATGTTCTTGGTTAGGAAGCTCGCGTGTTCTTGTCCTGCCTATTCCTTCTTGATGAAGAGGAATCCCGCGGTCCCATGAGACGATTTAATTGTCAGGAAAGGCGTGCAAAGATGGGTAGAACAAGTAGAATTTGGGCTGTGAATCTTGAATATGCTCGAACTGCGTAGTTCATCGCGCATTCTGCGCTCAATGCGGCTGTTTATTGCATTTCGGGCATACTCATTCGACTGGCTTGAGTGATTGGGCCAGCCGTCGTTATCAGTCAGGTGGGTTTTCAGGTTTTGTTACCTATAACGCAGGGGTTGCGTGCGCTGCAATATGACAGCCGGCAATGTAATCCATTTCTATTTTCTTAAAAATGGTATAAATCCTCACATGCCATTACAAATTTACAATTTAAAAAAATTGAAAAATACCACTGACTGTGGTGGCCCTGTCTGTCTGTCAGTGACACACTAATGATATATTCTCAAAACGTGAAAATTATAATCGCACATTTTCAACTGGCAAAAAATCGACAAGTCGGTGGTCAAGTAAGGTATGCACGCCTCTTCCAGTTGTTCATGAGGATGGAGTTGGTCAATTATGGTACGGAAGAGCAATGGCGATGGCTAGGTGATCTTTCGTGTAGTTAGTTGAACATCTTGTGTATAGTTGACAATTTGCCTAGTTTCTGTATGGATAGTATATTAGATGCATCCTAATAGTTTGTTTGTTTCTTCCACAATTATGATGGAAATCATGCCACCTAAGATTAGATGCAAATAGTTAGTAATTGTCATAGTAATCTTGCTCCTTGTAAACCCAACAAGGAGTTTAGTAGGTTATGTGAAATCACAGAGGAAGGTGCAATTAACACCAAATTTTTGTGTTGTTCATAAATTATATGCTATGCAAAGACTAGAACCTTGGGTGCTGAAGAATGTTGTTATTTTTAATTTGAGATAATGAAATTAGTCACCCAGTGCCCTTTCCTGAATGGAGTTCTAGGATATTTCCAGTAGCTATGAAATATTCATCTTGCCGATGTTTTTTCGCCATGAACTTCTTACTTTCTAATACAAGCATCATTTGACTAAATTGATCTTCATCATCCTACTGTTTTCTCTATGCTCTAACATAATCCAATGCTCTATGTTTATGTACGAATTTGATGTTGCTGCTAGATGGGGGAAGGAACCCTTCTTTTGACGAAAAATTTAGTATACCTCTTGTTGAGGGACTCCGTGAGCTGAATGTTTTTGTGTGGAACAGCAACACACTTACCCATGACGACTTCATTGGCAGTGGCAGGTTTGTGGATCTCAATTATGCCTGTTTGGTGATAACTGTTCTTGAATAACTGTTTGCCAATAACTTTTGTAGGGTACAGCTGCAAAAGGTGCTTACACATGGATACGACGACTCTTCATGGTCCATCCAGACACGCCATATGAGGTAAGTCATGCTTCTTGTACCTTGAGCCCATTGCACATCCGAACTTCCTGATATTAGCGTATCTGCAGGTCTGCTGGGGAAGTGACACTAGTCATGCATTTTGATGTCTCATCAGTGGTAAGTGACTGGTTGTTGTCTTTTTGATCTTTGCTTGCCTTGTTTTTGTTGATGTGTCATTGCTTAATAGTTTTCCTATGTGTACCAGAACAAGAAGGGTAAAACTGCTGCAATGCCGTCTACCCATTCTTTTCCTCCAGTGCATTATACTGCACCTCCTGCAGTAACCCCATACCAAGCTTATCCTACTAGCCATGCCCATACACCGTATGCTCCAGCATACCCACATTTACCTCCTCATCAAGTTCGTGAGCATACGGCATACACTCCTCCTCCTACAACATATCCTGCACAGGCAGCACAGCCATATGAACAACCGTACCCACCGCAGCCGCAGCATGGACAGCCTTATCCACCACAGCTATATGGGCAAACTTACCCACCATCAGCAGGACAGCCCACATATCCACCTGGTAAGATCTGGCTTAGTAGACATAAATTCATCCATTCTCATAGCTTTATTCTGGAGAGCTAATAAGGTAATCTCCTTTTACCATGATGGATCTTATGCAGCACCTTATCCTGGAACTTATCCACCAGCACCATATTGATGTGCCATACTTGGTAAACTGAAGTGGCAGCATCAAAAGCAACAAGCAACGATAAGTTTTGATGCTACAGGAATTCATCCAGTGTATCCAGCCTTCATCTTCCAATTAATGGAAACAAATAAAAACCGTTCCTCGAGTGATTCATGTGAGCAGCTTAGAAACCACTTGTAGTAGTTACCCTCTAGTGTGTGATATATGTCATAGCTTGCGGGGATGTCATGACGGAGTTCGTCCTATTATATTTCATGTTTTGGGTTTGCTGAAACAGTGACACACTTTGTTCAGTTTTGAGTTCATGTCTGAATGTTCTGTAACTATATCTGTGTGTACA
>KE372882.1:148891-181572 GCA_000418225.1 Zizania latifolia | reverse complement strand
TGGGCCTTAATGCTGAGCTGTTTGTTCCTAATGGCCTTTTCCTCGGTTGGTATGGAGTCTTGCATAGGTCCAGGATTCTTTATCTTGTACATTCTTACAAAGATGCTGACAGATCAGAGAAGCATGTAGGTCAAAACATATGCAAGAGAAAAAAATAGGTATTAATGTCTGTTTTGTTGGATTACTAGGCTCTAGTTTTTGCAAATTTGAATTTTAGAATCTAATTTTAAATATTATATTAGGTTTTTTTTCATTGTTCTTTTTTGCAATTTTTTCTTTTGGAGTGTTACAGATATAAAACTAAAAGTTTTGTCCAAAATTTATTTTTGTTTGCAAAGAAGCAAAGCACCTGTTTTTTTAAGACCGGTGTACCATGTAAGCCCTAAAATGAGGGATTTGTTACTCAGTTATTCTGAGATATAGTACATGGCATTGGCAAATAAGTTTAGTTATCACCTGTGTTTGCGTTTAGGAAACCGTGCATCCTTTGTTATTCTTGATGTAAGATGTGCCAAAAAGGCTAGATACAAGTTACTTACCAGATGCACTGTTAATTAACCTGCCGTTAATTACTTGCTATCCCATGTGTTGCGCTCACGGGTCTGTACTGTGGACACATTTATGTTGTTTCCATCATATGGCAAAATTTAGACCGGACTGTACCCAGAAGGACTGACATAGCAAGGACTCAGTGAGCAGTGCCATTACTCAGTTGCTTGTACAGTTGTGCTCCTGTGCAAGCAATTAGCTGGAGGTCACTACGAACTTACTACCACTACGGCAGCAGGTAAGTCCAGGCACCGACAATCTCTCTTGCCAAACAAGTCCCAAGGACCATTTGTACATATGACCTTGAGAAAAATAACATGTCCATGAAATCTATTCACCGGGGAGGAACCAGGCTCTTACAGAATGGACCACTACACTTGCTTGTTTTTTTTTTTTTTTTGAGGAAATAGGGAAATCGAGAAGCTGTGGCGCCTGCTCTGATGTGCAAGTCACAGGCTGGGACAGCTGGTTCCTACAGCGTTGGCTGTGGCATGAAGATTTGGCCACTTCGTCAGTGCACATCCATCCAACAAATGCCTGTGATTTTAGGGTCCGTGGAGCCAAATAAAACCTTAAATTTTAACTTTTGATATCTACTCCCTCTATTCTAAAATATAGCAAGTTTTAAGTTTAGACATATGCATTAAGAGATCATACTATCCTTCTTGGGATGGGTGAGTTTGGATTCGACTGTGGTTTGGTGGAGTAATGAGCAATCAACTTTGTAGATAGTATGTGTATTCTTGTGGTAAAATTTATATTTTATAAGTATTAGGTTGATATATTTGGAATAAATTTTAAAATCTAAATCTTGTTACATGTTAGGATAGGGAGTATATGAATAAGAAAGCACATGTAGAAGTAATACAGGTATATTTCTGTCCATATTCACCTTCACAATACCACAATCTTACCAATACTCTTATGAATATATTCAAAATTTAAATCTGTAGTCAGTTTTACTTTAGGGGATCTTGTAGGTGCCTAAAATGTAACTGCAATTACTACATTTTGTTACTGCAGGTTGTGATCTGCAATTCTCTGCATGCAGGGGCAGCGGCAGGAGGGTATTACCATTAACCGAGACTGCATTTGCCAGACGAACCACCATGCATCCCCACGGTTTGGCGTTGGCGCACAATGGCTGGCTTGTGAGCTGTGACCACGCTCTGCTCCTTTCTGCGAAAGCCACGCAGTAACCACTAAACAGTAAGGCCAGAAGCTTAAGCTAGAGTGGCATCTCACGGCTGCAGGAAGGTGGCCAAATGCAACGGGCTAATGGTGGATTTGTCGATTCCCTTGGCATTTTTGGTTGGGAAAAACGAAGGGCGTGCACCGTGCACGCATGTGACCGCGTGAGATGAGACCGACCACGTAGTCGCGTACGTATACAGGACGCGTGTACCCAAAGGATAAATTAAGATGTCCAGCTTAGGTTTGTGTGTACGGAGAAGCAGCTCATGTGAACTTTAACCATCGCTTAAGGCTCGGAGGGATCGATCGATCTCGCGTAATCTTGCATCACTCACTAAATATTCTCGGAGATCTGGTTGTCTCCAGGTATGCATCTGATGCTTCTGCCTTTTTTTTTTTCAAAAAAGGGTGCCATTGTTCAGAACTTTTGTTCAGGGAAGGTGTTATATATATGGATGTATATGTCATTGATCATTGGTCTTTGTTTCAAGGAACTCTGATGTTTGCTAAGGAAGTAGATAGAACCGGTGAATGGAGAGGTTGACAGATGTCCTAAGAGCAGATCACTTTCAGTTGACAGCTGCAAAGTTATTACAAGTGACATGTTGTAAGTAAAAACGCCTGTCTTTTAACTGCCCTATCTACAAAAAGATGATGTGAAGTTAATTAACTATCTTTAAACCATAAGGTGAAGTTAAGACTTAACCAGCATGCTTTTCGTCCGAGGATATAGAATGTTAATTGTGTTAAAGTAACTTTTTTGTTTACTTTTGTAGGGCAAAGAGGATGGACTTTTGGATAAGGTAACTGGGAAAAAAATAATCTTTTACCCCCTTAATACTTTTAGCCAGGGTGGGGGGAACATTGAGAACCACAATCAGCTCCCAATTAATTCAGTTAAGAGCAAACATTCCCAAGCCAATGATAAAAATCTATAATTTTCTTTTGTGAGTGCACTCACAAAGGACATCATTTCATAGGAATCCCAGACTGCTTTTTTACTAACCTTTGTCAGATCCTCACAAATGCCAACATCACCCGTCCACCACTCTCACTCTCACTCTCACATCATGATGACATGATCCCATGTGGTCCACCACGCACTCATCACATGCAACGGCCCAAAGCAGCCACACGGAAGAAAATCTCAATACCACCATTCCCGGGGTGGGGGTGGGGGGTCCAATTGAAACTTGAAAGCATGCATGGATCCAGTAGCTCCACCTCCTCGTTCATACACAAAAAAACCTACTTCCCTGCATGTATTGCCAAAACGCATTCTTAAATCATGGCATTTCATATTGGTTCTCACTTGCCAGTGTATAAACAGCCAAAGGAATCTGTTGTATGTTCTCACCAGCTACAAATATATCACGAGGATTCATCAACGCTCCGTTGATTGTCAAGATCCAAGCATCCAGGTCCAAGGCAAGAATTTGTATGGATTAATGCACGGTACTTGCTGACCTGCTCCAGTTTAACTTTTTTCCTGTATTGCTAAATTATATCGATAGCTCCTCTGTTGCCTATTTTTTTCATGAGTCGTCACGAAAAGTTTGAGTTCCTGCCAAATCCGTCCCTCCTTTTGACATGAAAAATTTATGCCACAATTTGCACATAATTTGTTTTCTTGCATATAAGCAATTGGCAAGTCACTAAGCACATATATTTGTTTGATGCTTCTGAAAGCCGACTGTTAGTTTGTTGCAAATAGGATATACAATGCCTATGATGTTGAGTTACAGAGACAGCTCCATTACAAGAGATCACCCAACATGATAAGGACTTAACTGGCATGTGTATACACTCAGATCATCTTAAATGAATGCATGGATTTCATCAATCATGCAATGCTATCTAGCACTGTTGGTTCTGCCATGACGCTGAATACTCAACAAACTTCTGTTGGAAACAAACCAAATGATTTCTCTTCTGGAAACTACACCACAAAGACTTGACGTTGTCGCCGGAGGGCACATACTACATACAGATATCGTGATCAAATGCATGCACGGCATGCAAATCAATCTTTTGTGGGGTATTTCTGCTCTCTAATATTGTCCGCCATGTGATGATGAACACATAGCAGTAGACAACACACGGCTCTGAACGAACGACAAAGATGTGTTCACTTCATTGGTCATCCAGAGGGACACATGAACAGCTCCAGGTCCAGCTAAGTTTTGCATCATGCAATGCATGGATTGATGGATGATAACTTGATAGGCTTGATGTAGTAGGCCACTACGCTCTTCATTTCAAAATATATGACCCTCGTGTTTTTAGTAACTTTTGACTAATAATTAAATTAAAACTATATAAGTTTAGTATTATGCATGTTATAGAGTTAGATTCATATTCGTAAGCACTTTCATATGATGTTAACATTGCAGTTGTTGACCATATATATCGTGAAAAAAAATTAATAGTCAAAGTTCTATGATAAAAACTGTGTAAAAAAATATTTGCCTTATACTTTGGGATAGAACTAGTATTAGCTAGCATGCATCAAGATTAGTTAGCAGGACACTTTCTCTAATCCTCTCACATTTAACTTGGGGAGAGGGGGGCAACATAGGTACCACATTGCCATGTTTGCACAGTAGTGTGACAATTGGTTTCTCTCCTCCTGAGATTCTATCATCCAGATGGAAAAATCCCCATTAATTGCATGGATCATCCATTTATTCCTGAGGACCCAGATCCTAACCAATCTCTTAATAACACGTACGGTTTCATCTGTTGACTCAGGGGAATGGTTGAAGCATTAGTACATTGTCCAAATTTCACACAATGGTAGCAAGCAGGTTTCTAAGGTGATAGATGCATGAAGTTAACCTGATACTGGAACATAGGAAGTCCAGGCTTTTACTGTCTGTGGGGTGAACTGCCAGCATGCCACAGTACAAGGTGTACAGACGCTGGCGGACCCAAAATATTTTTGGAGCCTAAACAAACCTACCTACCTATGATGAATGCCATAAAAATAGTTTGGTACAGTTGTAGCTATAAAATCCATACTGGATTTATACTAGATTTAGAGTTTATATATTAAAATAAATTGGTTAAATATTTATTTGTAGTCTAAAATAAAACTAGATTACTCAGCTAAATACTCTTCGCATATCTACAACTTTAGATATTTAACTAGCTATAAAAAATGATGTTGCATTTAGAGTTGTGTCAAACAAAAACTTAATACCTGCTTTAACAAAAACATTCGTTGACCAGCCAGCCTAGTCTCGCTCGCTCGGCGGTTGAAAAAATACACCAGATGAAATTTACATGTACTTAATTGTTATTGTGAACTGGAGTACTCGTTTTAAACAAAATTTCCATTTTGTAGAAAATTATTGTTATCCCTTGTGTCATTCTAGACAAGGTAGATAGATCCACATGCGTTTTGTGACGTACCCACCGGTTTTATTTTTCACATAGAAACTTATATAAAGTGTACACACATGATTTTACGTGTATACACGGCAATCCAGATGTCAATTCAGATGTTGTCTTAGTTTCCAATCCGCCACTGATTTTAGACAAAAAGGATGACATGTACCATAACCACTCTCAACAAAAAGTCACAACCTCTAAAGTCTAAACCGATCGATCTTCCAGCACATTATCAAAGACGACCAGAGAATACACCAAAACCAGCCCCAGCATCCTAATTCCTAACTCCTAACTCCAAATTCCTAATTCATAAACAACAATCAATTTGGAGTTTTGGACCTACAAATCTCCACGCATTACTACCCGTCGATCGACGAGACGAGAGGGCAGGTTGCGTCTCAACGTCACGCTTCACGAGGCCATCCACACACATCCAAGCCCCAGATCGATGAGATGACACGGGTTAACCTCTCTCTCTTTTCGTACAGACGGATCATCCGACGCGTTCCCATCCATCCAACAACCTGCCTCCAGCCTCCTCCGAGTCCCGTAACATCGCAGATTCGCAGTGCAGCACAGCTTCCCCGATTGCGACCCGTCCGCTGCTGCGCTGGCTGCCCAAAAACTCGAAAATTTATAGCGGCTGCCACCCCACAAAACCCAGCGTTTTATCCCCATTTTTACGGCCGTTTCGCCTCGTCTCCCCTCCACACCGCGACGTGAAGCCACCGTCGTCCGGTCGTCCCCTTGTTTGTTTATTCCCCTGCACTGCTCGCACATGCCATTGCCAACCTCGCGCTGCTCTGCGCCTCCCTTTCCAGAGCTGTGACTGGTAGCAGCGGCGGGTCGTCGGGTCAACTCCGTCGTGGTTACGCCGGAGGAAGGGAGGATGGGGAGGGAGTAGGGCAGTAGGCGAGTAGCTCAGTCATGTCGCCGTCGGTGGTGGTTGAGTAGAGTGTGCGGCGGTGGCGGCGGCGGAAATGGAGGGGAGGAGGAGGGGAGGGGGTGGTGGAGTTGGGGTGGTGGTGTGCTTGGTCGTCTTCTTGCTGTGCCGTGGCGCGTGTGGGCTCAATGCCGACGGGGTGCTGCTGCTGTCGTTCAAATACGCGGTCACCGCGGACCCGCTCGACGCGCTCGCCGGGTGGAGCTACGCCGACGAGTCGCCGTGCGCGTGGAACGGAGTCGTGTGTAATGGGTTCCCGCAGGCGGATGCGGCGGCGGCGGCGGCTGGGGCGGCGGTCAATGTGACGTCGGCGTCCGCCGACGGCAACTCTACGCTCCCTATGCTGAGGTCGTGGAACGGCACCGCCGCTGGGCTCGGCATCAACGCGTCGCTGGCGGCGGCGACGGTGTCGCGTGTCATTAGCCTCGTGCTGCCGAACGCGCAGCTCTCCGGGTCGCTGCCAGCTGACCTTGGCCGCGTCGAGCACCTCCGCCACCTTGACCTCTCTGGGAACAGCCTCAACGGCAGCCTGCCGGCAACGCTGCTCAACGCGACCGAGCTCCGGGTGCTCTCCCTCGCCGACAACGCCATCTCCGGCGAGCTCCCGGACGGGCGTGTGTACACGCGCAGCCTCCAGGAGCTCAACCTCTCGGATAATGCGCTCGCCGGACGCCTCCCAGCCGCGCTATGCAGGCTGCCCAGCCTCGCCGTGCTGGGGCTCGCGAACAACGACCTCGCCGGCGAGCTCCCAATCGGAGGGCTCGGGGCCTTGGAGATCGTCGACCTGAGCGCCAACTATTTCAATGGCTCCCTCCCGTCGGACTTCGGCGGGAGCCGGCTGCGTTTCTTGAATGTCTCGTCGAACAAGCTCACCGGCGCTCTACCAACTGAGCTATCCGCCGTCGTGCCGGCGAACTCGACGGTCGATTTGTCGCACAACAACTTCACTGGCACGGTCCCGCAGGCCGGTCCGTTCGCCGTGCAGCCGGCTGCGGCGTACGAGGGCAACCCGGAGCTGTGCGGGCCGCCGCTGAAGCAGATGTGTTCGATTCCGTCGTCGTTGTCGAATCCGCCCAACGCAACCGACTCGCCGCCGGCGTTCGCGGCCATGCCCAAGAACCCCACCCGCCCCTCGCCGGGAACCGAGGGGCAGGCGCCGCGCGGGCAAGAGAAACTCCGGCCCGCGGCGATTCTCGCCATCGTCGCCGGCGACCTTGCCGGCGTCGGGCTCCTCTTCATGCTCTTCTTGTACATTTACCACATTAAGAAGAAGAGACGGCAGCGGCGGGAGCAGCATACACCGCTGCCGCAGAAGAGCAATCGAGGAACCGGCGGCGTGAAGACACTAGACATCGCCGGAGTCAAAGAAGAAAAGGTGTCCACATCAACGGGCTGCTGCATTGGCGGTAAGAAGAACAGCTCGGACAGCTCCGACTGCTCGGCTTCGTCGGAGGCGGAGTCCTCCGACGACGAAGAAGACCTCAAGAAGCGCGGTAGCTTCATCGGCCGGAGCACCCCGCAGCACCACAGCAAGAAGCACGAGCAGCCTCAGGCACCCCCGGCGCCAGCGACTCTGGTCACGGTGGACGACGGCGGCGAGCTCGAGATGGAGACGCTGCTCAAGGCGTCCGCCTACATCCTCGGTGCCACCGGGTCGAGCATCGTCTACAAGGCCGTGCTCGCCGACGGCACCGCGCTTGCTGTCCGGCGCATCGGCGAGAGCGGCGGCGTCGACAGGCTCAAGGACTTCGAGGCGCAGGTCCGCGCCGTCGCGCGCTTCCGCCATCCCAACATCCTCCGTCTCCGGGGCTTCTACTGGGGCGCCGACGAGAAGCTGCTCATCCATGACTACGCCACCAATGGCAGCCTTGCCAACATCGCATTCAGCAGTAAGCCATTGCTACAAACTTCAAATTATTTCATTATATTGCTAAATTTTCAGTTGATTGTTTGCAAAGATCGCACATTTTTTCTCAAGCAGTTCCAATCGTACTAGCAGTCAACTATTACACACCGAATTCATTTGGTATCCGTAGCTTGGTTTTTGATTGTAGCGTACTAGAACTAGTGACAATGCTAAGCATGATCAGTTTGTTCCAACGGCATGAAGCCATGAATCTATTGCAAAGGTGGCACCTTTAGTTATAGTCCTGTCTGTACTTCAGAGCTTAATTGTACTAGCCGTTGGTAATGATAGCTCATTAGCTCGTAATTTGGCATTGATTAAGCAGAAATATTAGAGCAACTTTTAACACTAACTCATCTTGACTCTCATCTCCTAATTCTCTTCAAACTAAGCAAAAGCTGAAAGTGTACTATGCAAAGATGGGGTTTTTAATGCTGGCGATGGCGTGGGCTTTGTGAGTGCAGGGCGGTTCGGCGCGTCGTCGCCGCTGCACCTGAGCCTGGAGGCTCGGCTGCGCGTGGCGCGCGGCGTGGCGAGCGGGCTGGCGTTCATCCACGAGAAGAAGGGGGTGCACGGCAACGTGAAGCCGAGCAACATCCTGCTCGGCCCGGACCTGGAGCCGTGGATCGGCGACTTCGGGCTGGACCGGCTGCTCTCCGGCGAGGCCGTCCACCGGAGCACGGGCGCGTCGGCGAGGCTGTTTGGGAGCAAGAGGTCGATGCACTCGACGAGCAGCCTGCCGGACCTGTCCCAGATGCCCGGCGCCGGGGCCAGCCCTTGCGGGTCGTCGGCGGCGGCGACGTCCGCCGCGGCGCCGCCTTACCAGGCGCCGGAGTGCCTCAAGAACCTCCGGCCCAACGCCAAGTGGGACGTCTATTCCTTCGGCATGGTGCTCCTCGAGCTCCTCTCCGGCAGGGTCTATTCGGAGGTGGAGCTCTGCCAGTGGCACGCCGGGTTCGTCGTCGAGGAGCGGAGCCGCGTGCTGCGCATGGCCGACCCGACGCTCCGCGGCGAGGCTGACGGCAAGGAGGACGCCCTGCTCGCCTGCTTCAAGCTCGCCTTCGCCTGCTGCGCCATAGCGCCCAGCAAGAGGCCCGCCATGAGAGACGCCGTGATGGTCCTCGACAGAATACCTTCGCCTTCAGCTGCTTCAACGACAGCCAGTGCTGCCATCCCTTGATGAGAACAGCAGCGACTGCCGGCGGCAATAATCAAGAAGGGATAAGGACGGCACCGAAAAGAAGAAAAACGACGTTGCTAATGGCGATCTTGTTTGTTAGCGTGTGTAGATGATTTCTGTTACTAATTTTGATCCTGTGATTAACCTGGCAAACTCTGCTGATGGTGCACTGATCTAGTGATCTCTAATCTGTTGCTCTGATTGTTACACACCTTTCTCTCTCTCTCTCTCTCTCTGGCAACTTGGAGGAAAATGCCCAGAACTTCAGATTGTAGAGCGATTTCCAGTTGCTGAGGAGGTATTATATTTCTATCTCTAATCTGTTGCTCTGATTGTTACACACCTTTCTCTCTCTCTCTCTCTCTCTCTCTCTGGCAACTTGGAGGAAAATGCCCAGAACTTCAGATTGTAGAGCGATTTCCAGTTGCTGAGGAGGTATTATATTTCTATCGTAAATTTTGATATCTCCCGACACATTAAGAAATTACTAAAATTAACATTAAGAGCTTATTTGGTGCTGCTCTAACTCCGATATTTTAGGGTTTGTATAGTATAATAAAATAGTTAAAACTTTTATTTTTAGTATAAAATAAAACTAGATTACTTAACTAAATACGCTAAAATCTATTCACAGCTCCAAGTCTAAGATTTCCTAGGTTAAACCAATTAGAAAAATTCTAGATTATTAGCTATGTCAAACTAGACCTAAATTATGGTACCTACACTGAATTATGGTATATGTTAATACCTACTTAACTACCGTGAAATTTCTCAAGATTGTAATAGTAGCAAATTGCAGTAGCAGTGGCAGCACGGCGCTGTCAGCCGGTCGGCTCCCCTGCAACGCTGCTCGAAGTCCAGTGCACTGAACCGACAAAACGTGGTGTGGTGCCCTCCTCTTCTTCGCAGTGACCAGATCACCATCCCTGGAGATGCGAGATCAGATCACTGCTGCTTCCATGGCTTCCCAAATGGTTCCACGAACCACGGGAACAAGTCTGAATTTTTTTGGGGAATGTGTGTGCAGTGGAGTGGGGAACTAGGAATTATGCAGATTCGAGTATTTCGAGCAATATAACAGGCAGCCGTGTCTGCTGGGTTGTAGGCTTGTACTAGCTTGCAGGGGATTTGGCCTTATATCTGAATGTGACTGGTGAGGCTGTGTTAAGACAACGGGTTTCCTTACTCGTTCAACCGGACCTACTCTTGTGCAAATGACAAAAAGAAATCTGCGGAAATTTTCACCGGAAACAGTTCAAATTTCCACAGGATGTGATGAAATTCCAGCATTTCAAACGGTTGCCTGATCAAAATTGGTGGTTAACATCCAGTTGAAATAGAGACATAGTATATAAACATGCCGTAGCATCAAGAGCTTGTTAAATTAAGGATCCGTACGGGATTTCGATAAGATAAAAGTTTTGAACGTGATCAGTAGCAATGGGCGCAAGTAGCGAATATGAAACTGACCTGGCTAAGAGAAGACTTAATCACGGCGCTTCCCACAAACCGCATTTTCATCTGAAAGCAAGGAATATGGCAATATGCAGTCAGAGTTGAGAGAGACAGCCGCTAAGCAAAGTCAGCATGGCTTATTGGTCCAAGAGGATCAGAAGACGACGAGTACAGGAGCATGCTTCAACTACACTGCTTATGGACACATGCATGCCAGAAACACAAATAGCAATGGTGACCATGGTTGCTCAAAGCGACCTGCCGACCCTCCCAACATTTTATGATGCAGAAAAGATAGTCAGTAATAAATTGAGAAAAAACAGATAGATTTCAGTTATAGACTTGGAGTTTTGCATCTGTGAGTTTTGCTAACCTAGACACAGCAGTAGTGTACAAACAGAACAAATCAAGATGGGAGGGTTGAGCAGCTGTCAGGACTCAGGATAAAAGATATAACTTGTCAGAGCAAAATCCAGATTGCAGATCTCTGCCGTACCATCAGCATTATAATGCACTAGTTTACAAGAATAAGAACAAAATTTTGCCTGAGCAAACCTAAGCACATCTCACGCTCTACGGTAGGTTCTCAAGGTGAAGAAATATAGTGAAACAGGGTGGAAAAAATAACATTTTTCTCCGGGGAAAAATAAAGTAAATACACAAGGTAGAGCTCTGGCTCAACACTGACCTGTTTGTTTGATGCAGATACTCTGTAGTTCAGCAAACATCTGTTTGTTATCATAGGATACTCCGTATAAATGATCAACTCAGGTTTCAACTGCATAGTTTGATAAAAAACAATCGGACTGCACCAGCAGAGTGGTCAAACATGACATCACCTTGTCAGTTGATCAGTAATTTTTGTTGCAAATCATCAGGGGATTCATTGGATCTAGTACTTGATCACACTATGCCACAGCCACAGTTCATGCATAACCCATGTGAAATGCATCATACGGAATAGGAGGTGAATGCTACTCGAAGTGTTTCTGAACCTGCAATTCCAAAGGATTTCTTAGTGAATATGGAGTTTAATCTAGGCCCTAAGTTTTCTCAACTTGATACTTAGACATGATGAGCGCTCCTAATAATTTAACTTATTATTACATAAACAAACATTAGAATAATGGAATATTCTCTAGTCAACATGACAACAAGAACAAGACAGAATCTCAGACAAAGAACATGGCCATTCCCTTTAATGATACTACTGGCTTTTTTAGACATATACTACTGAGTACTGACTGCTGAGATCATGGCTCATGTGTATTACTCTGTTACTAACAAAATAATGTACCTGAACTAGTGACTTGTGTAATGCGACAAACTCTTTCTGCGAGACTTCAAAATACTCTTTAGCATATAAACTTCACTCTCCTTCAGGACAACAGCAAACTTTCTCCAGTCAAGGATATCACTGAAAGGTAGGTCGTAATAGTCTGACAAAATAACTGAAAGGATGGAGTGAAAAATTAGATAGAAAATCCAGGAGATTCCTCTAAAACAAAATTCTCTGAAAAGGGGGAGATTGGTCCAACGAAAATCTTGTCGAAGTACTAACCTGGCACACAACCATAGTGGATGGAATCAGATATTCGAGCACTATTAACTTGAGAACCACCAGGACATATACGGAACTTGGTCCGATAAAATTGCTTCTGGTAAACTAATTCTCCAATAGCTCTATTAATCTGGTTGTTGCTGATAGCAATCGTTCTCCCAAACTCGTGCTAAAATAACTCTTATTTTGATATTGCGATGGCCCTCCCAAAAACCAAGTACTGTCCTATTTCTGTTAAAAAATACTGAGATTATATCAACATCCTATTATCAAAACTATAATAGAGTTACAGGAATAGCAAATAGAAAGTATCATCTCAACCTGTTCTCAATATCATTTCCTCCTGCAGGAAGAGCATGGTATATAGCCAAATTATAGCTTGGTGAACGTACCACTCTGATAGAGTTCTTAATGATTAAGGGAAGCACTTCCGCGGCGTCTGGTAGAACGTACCAGGGTCGCCGTCGGGGTAGATGAACGCCATGAAGCTCCACTCCATCTCCGAGTACCCCGCCGAGAACGCCGCGGGCGAGCGGTACGCCTCCGAGGCGGCGGTCGGGGAGGGGGAGAACGATCGGGCATCGGAGAGGCCGAGAGGGTAGGGGCGACGATGGTGGGGCGGAGGGATCGGATGGATATGCGGCGGTGGGGATGCTGCCGGCCATCGCCGGAGACGAGCGGGAATCGCCGGGGTTGGGGAGTGTGGAGGGGAGCGCGTGATGCAGGGGTAGATTGGAAAAGACGGGAAAGTGAGGGAGTTATTTGTAAAAGTGAAATGTCGAAAATCAAAGTAGGATTTTGAGAAATTTCACGTAATTTTTTGCAAACTACAAATTTTTACGTAGAATTTTTACATATTTTCGGTTATTCAGCATTCAAACAGTGACAAATTGCTGAGGTGAACACTTCCGTTTTTGAGCTCGATATTTACATTTTCTGCAATAACCTTGCAAAGGATGGGAATCTGAAGATCTGAGCTCTAAAATCCTACGCCGGAATGCAGGCGCTCCTGCTCTCCCCGGCGGCGGCGCCACGGCCGCCTCTCCCCGCTCTGAGGCGGCGGCCGTCTCCATCCTCTGGAGCCACGGCGATCCGGCGTCGGCGTCGGCCCCGAGTCCTGCTGGCCCCACGCCTCCCCCCGCCGAGGTCGAGCGCGTCAAGCTCGCTCAGGTGCGCCACTCGCTTCTTTCGTCTGTAGGTGCATTGGTAGCAAAAGCTCTCACTACCTCTGCAGTGCCCTACTACCAGGGAATAGCTCCTGGCCAGAATCCTGTTCTTGCTTTAGATGTTTTTCTTGTTCAGGTAGAGCTTCCAGCCCCAGACCCTTATATATTTAACTCTGCTAGAGAAACTCCATTCCTTTAACTCTATCACAAGAACAACAGTTGATTTTTGTTTTGTTTTTGTTGTTGTTTCTTAAACCTGCGCAGGCTTCAGCTAACACGACCCTCTCACATTTCCTTGGAGTATCAAGCACACTGGAACTATTGCGGTCTGTAACCCTGACAAAAGTAGAAGCTGCCCCAGTCCTCAACCGGCATGAGAACTATATATAAGCTGCAACACGTCCAGACCTATGTGGCTGTGTTCCTTAACTTTAGGGTTTTCTTCTCTTCTTTAGCCTTGTTTTTGGTTGTATGTTTCTGGTGCAACGGCTTCGATCGATCTAGTTTCGCTGGCTCTACTAAGTGCAGATTTTCTCTGTTTTGAAGAATACAATCAAATTTCACATCGTAATCTTGTTTATTGCTGAAAGCATGTGATGTGAAGAACTCTGACAGAAGCGTTAGTTCGTCGCTCCTATCTCTGTTTTGCAAATTGGATTTGAAGTTATACAGATTCTACTCTTCGCACTTCGCCCTTCGCCGCACATCTCCACTCATTTTTGAAGTTAGGTCTCTAATGCTTCAAGTAGTAGCTTAGAGCATTGGATTTGCTCCATACTGGGAATGCAATAATTTCTCCTTTTGCGACTTGATTTAGAACAAGTAGGCAGCCAAACATCAAAATATCCAAATGACGTTTATCGTAATCCAATCCACTCCAAGGAGAAACTAAAGGGAGGCACATGATGAACGTAAGAAGCGTCAATTGATAAAAAATAACACGGAGATTTCACGAAACAACAAAATAATCGAACAAGGTTTTTTCTAACCGTCACTTCATTCTTTGCATCTGTAAAAGATTGTATATTACATTCAGGTCTGGGTGATGTTTGCATTCATAAAGGTAAAGTACAGAGTCACTCTGCCTAAAACATATGAAACTCCTATATGAGCAAGAAAAACGAGACGTCGGAATATGGGGAGAAAATTTGAACAAAACATAACATGTTTTCCCTATCTATATACACTTGTCTCAAACAGAAGGTGTACCTATCTTGTATTGAGCTGTCTCTAGGTGAATCCAAGATCTTTGTAAACCTACCGTTCTCATCATCCAAAGCGGCTTGATTGGTTCATCGAGATGATCAGTATGCACGTTGAAAACTTGAAATTCTCCTAGTCAAACTCCATTAGTGGTCAAAACTCTTGCTGTCCTCATGATCCGAAGTGGCTTGATTAGTGCATCAAGATTATCAGTCTGCACGCTTAAATCCCCGGAGTCCAATTCCATAAGAGGTATGTCATCTGATTCATCTAAATCCATGGCATCTTCATCAACATCAACATCCAGATTGATAAAGTCACTCAAGTCCCCATCTGAGAAAGCACGTTGAGGTTTCTCTCTCTCTTCTTCGCTGGAAGAAACTTTCCGTGTCTCACTTTCATGGCCAATGCTGGAATCAAAATACCGGCCCCAACTACTGTTTTGCGAGAAATCTGGTCTGCTTCTCTTGGATTTGACTTTGTTCTTGGGGTGGTGAAGCTTGCATCTAGATCTTTGTGGGCACTCTCCTGTCGCCTCGAAGACAGGACATACATAGCTGTGCTTTTTATGACACTGCTCGCAACAGAGATTATTTCAAGTTCATGAAAAAGATTAGTGATCTTGGTTCAGAATAAATAGGTTTGTGAAAGCCCCCAAAGTTCAAAAGGTTAATAAGCTCAATGCAAAGACGCTTTTCAACTAACTGGTACACAACAAAAAAGAAATACTCTACCAGCAAAATCATCTTCATGACTTCGTGTAATCATATATCAACACCAAACTGCAGTAGACAAGCCATGTACACCGAACTAAAAAATGCATGTCTTCCTAGATTCCAAGGAAAATAACTACAATCTCATGCAGTGCATTATACCAAAGATTTAAAGAGCAAGGTGTTATTTATTTGATTGATCTTTCATAAAATGAGAGTATCCTATTGCACTTAAATGATTTTTGGGCATCTGATGCTGAATTCCTCCTTTAGCTAAAAAGTAAAAAGCTGAACAAGCATGCATGTATGTTACTTTTTATTATGAATATGGAAATTTGATACAAATCAACAGACTACTAGTGAGATTATCAAGTACCTCATCACCATCTGCGCAATATCCCTTTAAGAAGTCTTCACAAACAGGAGCATTCAAGTTAACTTTCACATGCCTATAGGGACATGCTATGTTGGTACAAAGTCCTACACGCAATGCCAAAATGTAAGCAAGGCATTGTTTGCAAAAAGAAGAAAAACTAACGCAGTGAGACTGGAATGAATCACCTCTCAGAAAATAAGAACAATCTGGCATTCTTTCTGGAAGGACCTGCAAGACAGGCTCTTACAATGAAAAGATATGTCAATGAAAGATTAGCAATAGAATCAAGAAGAAAGAGCTTACTTTGTGAGTCAGTTTGCAATTAGCATTAGAACACAAGCCTTTAAGAAATTTAGTACATATAGTCACTTTAGCTTGGTCATGAATATAAGGGCATTTGCCTCTGGGTTTTTTGCACTCGCCAAACCGAGTGAAGAATTGGCAGTACTGTTGTTTCTTTGCTAGGCGTGATCTAACAGTGTGCAAACTCCATCGAACTTTGTCACTTGCTAGCATGCGGATTACATTCTTTGGATTTCTAACCAGTTGGTTACCTTTGCTAACACGTACATATCTGCTTCAAGATAACACAAGAGAATGAGTCAGATTAAAATATCAAAGATAAAAGTGGTCTTTATTTTAAGATGGAATGATTACGAGTAACACATGGTCATAACATACTCGTTGCAAGTTGACGGCTTCCTTAAATCAGAAGATACTTGGTGTTTGTTTCTTAATTGATTGCCAGCAACAGATTCAGCGTATTGATCTGCAAAATTTGGCCACAGCATGAAGCTTAAAAAGCAAAACTAATGACAAAGTGAATCATCAGTAAAATATATGTTTTCAAAGAAAGGCAATTCAAGGTACGATGTTTCCACAAGAAAAGATACAAGGAAAAGATAGACTCGTCTAGAAATGCCTAAAGTGAATATTGCAATAAGCCATAGAGCTCAAAATAGGGTAACAAACAGAATGCCTTGTGCTCTATACACCAAAATGAATCACTAATAAAGTAATAAGACATGGTGTGATTCTGGTCACAGGACAGTGAAATGTTTATTTGGTGAGTTGGAAGATTAAGTTAAATTAGGAATATATCGTAATTTTCTTTTTTTTCCATGATAGTCAATATGGGCCCTCACCACCCATCAATACTCTTGATGGTGAAGATGTTATTGATTGTGAACCCATATTAGGCTATTTACACAGAGGAATGGAAAAAATCGCGGAAAACCGAACTATTATACAATACCATTCTATTTCACTTCCTAGCACTTATTATCATTTAATATCCATCCCTTTGGTCTTATTGACATAATTATAACATGAAGGAGCATGCGAGTTTCACTTGAGTAGTCAAAATTGTGTACCACTTCAGTACTAATAAAAAAGATTGAACAATGTCTATTTCACAAATTAACAAATTACCATTTCTTCCATTATCATGGAGAGACTGCCGCTTCCGTTTCTCTCTTTTCTTTCTTTCAACTTCAGCAACTGCCAATGTAGCTTCCTGTCATCCATATGACAATTTGTTATTGTTTGTTTATGCAGAATTAAAGAATTGAAGCACCATACAACAGCACCGATGTTTTAAATAACAGTAAATGAATGGTCACCACACCCTGTAGCGTTTATTCAGTATATAGCATTTTAATTTGGCAACGCATGGTTACACTACTTAAATAATCAATGATTTTCAGATTAGCAAACACAGAGAGTTAGAAACTTATAGAGAATAAGAACTCTGCCAGAGACATAAGAAATATTTCCTCAAAGTTCTCTTGCGGGCATCCAGACAGAATATCATGATCAAATAATAAAACTCCAGAATTTTTTTTGGCCAGTGGGGAAATGACTGCCCCACGGTTTTTTTAAGACCACGAACACTAGCCCCACACACGTGGAGTCTCCCCCTATGGATCGGTCCTTAAAAAACTCCAGAAATCATTCACGTCAATTACTGAATATGAAAAATTAGGAACAAGTATCACTGAAGTCAATTACCTTGTTGACCTTTTGAGAACGCTTCTCAAGGGATCTTGACCACTTCAAACTTGATCCACCTACACTTAACACACCAGATTTCCGTAGAGAGAATCCATCAGTTGAGACAGTATAAATCATATCCCTCTTCCTTGTTTGCAACAATTTCCTGTCAAATACTCAAATCATAGAGGATCAGATTCAGGACATGAGTCATAAAATCAAATGAAATCATTCAACATAAAAGGGAGGAAGAAAAGACCACTCTGTTGATATTTACCTAACTATTCGTGCGGAGCTCACATTTGACAATGAAGTGTGGCTGTATCTGAATTGTGTGCAGAATGTTTTTCTTTTCCAGGGAAGTATACGCGGGAAAGCCCTCATATGACTAGTGCCCACAAAAGCTTTCCTCTGTGGTTGTTGCCCATTAAGCGTCCACACATGAGAGAAACATCCTGCACTATTTGTTGCCTGAAGAGCTGCATTTATAAAAGTATATGTAAATACTAGTTCAAAATAATTAGCATTGCTTTATTATTCCATCAGTTTGTACAGGGCTGTACCCACAAAAAGTAACAGATTAAGAGGCAAGAACAAATAACAAAAGAAAATAAAGGTAAAAACATACAACATAAAAAACAAAGAATAGGAATGCTGAAACCATAAACAAAGAATAGGAATGCTGTCAGAAACTTTTAATTTAGATAAATTTGTGCTGATATAGTTCCTGCTCGTTGAACTTTGAATAAATGGAAGATCATATATATCTTCTAAAGGTGTGTTACTATTTATGGATCCAAACAAAATTCTACTGAACTAAGGAACGTTGGGCTTTTTATTTAATGGTAATGTCTAAAAAGGAGGTCATAAATGGTTTGTATAGTAGATTACCTTTATGTGGTCTGTCCTTTACCCCAGGGATACCATTGTTAGAGCATGCAATCATTACATCTTTATTCTCATCTGAATTTGAATTCTCGGCAGGTAATGTATCTTTGGTATTCAGACCGTCAGAAGGGGAGCAGGAACTCAAAACAATTTGATTTTTCCTTTTCTTGAAATAGAGATCAGATGACATGGGTGCCTGTAGCGACAGAATCTTATCCATGGTACTGTTAACAGAATCACCAGGGTGTTGCCTCTGTGCAGCAAGCAGTTTATTTGACTTGGGTCTAACATAAACCACTTTACTAGCATCCGAGGGCTCATATTTTTGTGCAATCTTGATGCTTGTGTTCTCAATGCCTGAGGTTGACTGAACAGTGGGATCTTCTTTTTCGGTTTCAAGGTCATGCTGTTTCTGCAAAGTTTGAGGCAATGGTTCCAAAAGGTTTGCGGTGCCACTGATGGATTTGGTGTGAAGTGGTAAAGGAGGAGTCTTTGGTCTTTCAACTGAAATGTTAGAATTTGCTATGAGGTCATTTGAATCAGCTTTCCTTACAAAATGCATGCTTCTCCTTACCACAGGTTTATTCAACTTATTTTGAGTATGCTGACTAGAAGAAGAATGAGGATGATTTCCAGATGATGGATTTCTAATGAGAGCATTACCCTTACGTATATAAGAGTTTTGAGCTTTGCCATTCTTCTTCAGTGGTAGTTTTGGGGGTAATCCTAAAGGCTGAGAAGCACGCAAAGATGAATTAATAGATGCTATGTTACCACGATGCCATGTCCTGTGCCTTGCATTCTGATTTGAGTCAGTGGGCTCCTGGGATGAACCAGGCAAAGACACTTGTTTAGGAGCTACCTTGGGGAGTGTGGAGCTAGCACAAATTATCTGAGGAGATTTTACTGCAGATGTTACCACTGTTTTCCTGCTGCCCTCCTTTGGCGCTAATAACTTGTCTGGCAAGCCAACAGAGAGTAGAGTGGATTTGCATGGTTGGAGTTCCTTTTTAGCTTCTGACACAATAGCTTCAATCCAAGAAGACAACAAATGCTGTCCGTTTGACTCAACCCCAGGATTCTCAGTATTACTGATGTTAGTGTGATCTAGATCAATACATAACTGAGAAGAGACTCGACCTGAATCCATCACAGCAGAAGATTCTAAAGTTGAGGGAATGGGTTTATTCAGGTTATCCACAGGAATATCAACCATTTGGTAACCACACTGACCTAAAACATTTACTGAACTAGTGGAGGGCAAACCTGGGAGAACAATATCACCCTGATTCTCACTGCTCTCTTTGGGTGCCAACAAATGTGAAGGAGGCAAATCACTACTGCATAGCCTAATGCTGTGATCCTGACTAAAGAAAGCATCTTCACTTCCATGTCGGTGCATATCTTGTGTAATATCACGATCCTGCATAATAGAAGTATCATCCATGGTATGGTCCAAACCTAGCCTACCCTCACTAACAGTAACACCATTATTCAAAAATTGCCCAGACATTTCCATGTTATTGACTGACGGCGGAAAAGTCAGCCAATTTTGAATACCTGTACTGATTAAGCCCTCACCAGTTAGCACTTTCGTTTTGCAAGGACTAACAAGTTTCTTTGCTGTCGTAACATCTAATCCTTGTTTACCTTCCACTAACTCATGCCTTTCCTCAGGCTTCTCATCAGCTTCTGCGCTACCGAAATAGATATTGCTACCAAGTGTCAATGCTGTAGGGACAGACTGCTCATAATTACCAGATACAGATGAAGAGTACCGGTAGTGTATTAAGGAATCATTCTCTGGAGGCATGTGGACACTATGAAGATCCATCAATTCGGCTGCCTTAGATGTAGCATTCTTTCCCAAACCAGTATTCAAAATATAATCACTGGTTGAATCCTCCATAGGATCATAGAATGGCCGAACATGTGTACTTTCTACATTTCTGGAAGATGGCAGATCAAAGACAGCAAAATCATCCGCATCAAGGGGAACATCTGTTTCATTTAAAGTAGTATTGTAGTTGACTAGATCCTCCATTTGGTTATTCCCAGCTCCACCAGCTAAATCACATCCTAAAGTATCCGCAGAATTACCTATAGTACCTACACGTCTTTCATTTGACCTCATGGGACCCTCAGCCACTTTTCTCCCAAGAGACATACTCGTGATAACTTCTGTACTAGGAGCTTCTGTGTGCTGCATAGTTTCAAAAGTATTGGTTTCACATGATTCTATCGGCCTGTGGCTCTCTTTCTTCCAGGTATCATCATCAGTGCTAACATCCGTTGTATTAGAAGCATCCGCATACTCCATCAAAGTATCTGTTTCACTTGAACCCATGGGCATTCTTTCCTCTTTCTCTTGGATATCCTTGCTTCCACCAAAAGTATTTACTTCACCTAATTCCATGGGCATTCTGCCCTCATTCACCTGCATATCCTCACCTCCGCTGTAAGTACTAGCTATAATTGATTCCATGGGTACTCTGTCCTCTTTCTCATGGATATCTTCCTTTTCACTAACTTCTGTATTATTAAGGGCACCACAAGAGTTCACTGGCATAAAATGTTTTTCACTTGGATGGATCAGCTCGTTATCTTCTTTGCTGTGGGCATCATTACTCACACCAAATCCTGTTGTCCTACAAGTTCCCACAGAGTCACCTAAAAAGTCAATGATCTTCTCACTCGAACCAATAAGAATCATACCCTCTTTTTTCTGAGTATCCTTTCCAGCAGTAGTGCAAATATCTTCTGTACTAGGACTTCCATTGAAATTGTTTACAAGGAAAGCATTCTCTTCATTTCTGCTAATCAAGATATTTCCACCTTCCCTCATGGCATCCTCATTTCCACTGATTTCAGTAGTATAGCAATGCGCGGTAATTCCATCCACGTAACCAGCATTATGAACACTCACATCCTTATGAACTTTGCTCTCTTCCATGTTGGAACCTTCATGCTGACGATGTTTCCATTCATCAGAAACTCTCACAGAATTACTCGCAGCTGCAACATCCATTTCACCTGAAATAGTTGGGATTTTAACCTCCTGAGTAAAATTGTTCTCATACACAAAAGTAGCATTAACAGCTGAACCAATAGAGGTTGTATCATCCTCTTTCATAGGACGCTCATTCCCACTTTTCTCAAGCATTTCTGTAGATTCAATGGCTAAAGTAGCTTTAATATTATCAACTGGATTCATTGGGCCTCTACCCCCTTCTTTTGCAGGAGGCGCACTCCCACTAACAGTTGCCAGATCGAGAATTTCTGTAGATTTAATGGGTGCAGCATTCCTTCCACTTGGATTTGTGAAGATATTGTTTTCTTCTGCCTGGGCATTCACACCATTACCAAAACCAGCTGTGTCACTAATAGCAATCAGATCGTGTGCAGAGCTAACATCCTTCTCAAAAGATGATGTTGTGATCTCACCCTCTTCTTTCTCAGAAGCATTTGTAGGAGCATCAATACTATCCCTTTTTTCTGAGACAATTGGATGACTGGCTTGATTACATTTGCTGTTGATCTTCCTAACAATCTTCTTGATAACTATCTTCTTCACTTTCTTCACACCAGCACCAGGACAAGCAGTCAAGACCAAACTTTTGCTATTGGAATTAGCCACATTCTTATGAACCTTATCAGGCTTGCTGACCACCTTCTTAACAACCATTTCCTTTTCTTTGGGCTCCATTGAAGGCTTCACAAGTACCGACGCCAAGACCTTTTCATTTTTCTTCACAGGATTCTTCCTTGTACCTGTACTACTATCACCATCATTACCATCAGCACTTTTCCCTTTACAATCCACAGAAATCACACTGGCAAATTCCTTCAAAGCAGGACCTGCATTGTTTGACTTGCACGGTGAGATGTGCACCTCCTTCATTAGCTGCAAAGGAGAAGATGGTTCATACATCGTGGGGTTCTCCTCGATACGCTGCCATACAGACACCCTCATAGGGGCACTCTTCTGTGGGACTCGCCTTGGATACCCAGCACCCGTGGCATGTGGAGAGCCAGGTAGTGTCATCTGCATAGGCATCTGGATCTTCCTGCTACCCTTGCTATCGCTGTGAATTGAGAAACCCTCGCGGCTCACGTAACCAGGATGGGTGGTGGTCCTATCTACAAAACTGTCATCTGGAGCATAGCTAGGCTGCCTCTGTCGGCGGGGAGGCGGACCAGAACTAGAGGTGCTCTCCAAGTCACCGCAGTCATGCACAGCGCACCGCTGCCTCTTCCACGAACCAGATGGTGACAGCCGGAGCTGATGGGTGGCGCTATAGCGGCGCCTCTCTTCCTCAGCCTCCTCCCAAGGGAGCTGCTGGTGCAGCTGTGTATGATGGTGGTGGAGACCACCGACGCGGCGGATCTCGTCGGCGGGGAGGAAGTCATCGTCGCCGTGGCGCTGGTAGCCGTGGTAGTGGGGGTGAGGGTGGGGCGATGGGTCGTGGTACGGCGGCGAGGAGTAGGCATCGGGAAGTGCGCGGAGAGGAGGGCCAAAGTGGGGGCCCTCGTGGCGGTGGTGCGGCGCAAGGGAAGGAAGCGGAGGAGGGGGCGGCGTTGGCGCCGGCGGCAGATGGTGGTCTACGCGTGGGTGGTGGTGGGGGTGGTGGTTGTACTGGTCGGGGAGGTGGTACTGATGAGGGCGGGGCTCGTAGGCGCCGCCGTACTCGTACCTGGAGCGCGCGGGCGCGGCAGAAGCAGCACCAACGCCGCCACTTCCGCCGGTGAAGTGGTGGTCGGGGTAGTAGGGGTGGTGGGGGTGGTCGAACGGGGGAGGCGGATCCATGGCGGCGGCGGCGGCTTGACGAATCGCCCGCGGGAGACGGAACGGCTCGGACTAGGGATTCCGCCTCGGAGGAAGGAATTGCGATTTCGGAGGCGAGGCGCGGCCTTGCGGGATGGGGATGTTCTAGGGTTGCGGGAATCGTGGTCGGGAGATAGGGTCCTCTGAACTCTGATCCTCCTCACCCTTGCTACCTTGCTTGTCGAGCCCGGCAGCGGCAGCTGGAAGTTGGCTGGCTGGCTTGGATTGTGGATCGCCGCGGAGGCGCGGCACCGCGTGACGTGTGGGGGGTGCGGTCGCGTGGTGGATTCCACCACCGGTTCAGGTGGGATTTCACCGACTAGTGCAACGCATAAGAGGAGACAGAGACGAAAGTTTCCACCTGTTTGGAAGCTAATATTATTAGAAAAGTATTCTTATTGTTAAATCTAAAAAATTGGTCTTTGATTTTTAGATTTTACATCTATTAAGTCTTCCAAACGTTTGGAGAGCTTCAAAATTTAAGAGTAGTTGTAGTTGCTACAAGCATGTAAAAAATATATAGCTATAAAAATTTAGAGAATCTAGTATTTTCTAGATTCTAAAATCTAATTTATTTTTTAATTCTATATCTATTGAGTTTGACAACCTATAGTCATAATCTGAATCGTTTGGAATAGTTTCAATTTCTATAAATAGCTGAAGCTGATAGAAGCTCCCTAGACAAGCTCTTAGGCTCATATAACCAGAAACTCCCTGAGAGAAATAATTATTCATAATCTAATGAATATGAGTTTGGGTTAAAATTTATGTCCATGTGTTTGTGGTTTTAAGTAATTGGTTGGGATTGAGTTGGACACGAATTTGATTGGAAACCGTGGCACCCGATTAATAAAATGTCCTTTATTTTTTATTCAAATTGGCTAATATTTCTCTATTCTCTAGTCACACTTGATTTTGCTTATGTTTCTGCTTCTACTACTGATCTATTAATGCTTCTATTTTTGCTATGGGGTTGCTCGTGGTGCTACTACTACTTATGTTAGTATGTTAAAACTGGATTTCTGGTATCTTATATTTTTGGGCACAAGTTTGATTTAAAATTTATAGGTTACTTCCTGAGCGAATTTTTACTAAACAGCCAAAAGTCACGTACAGATCTAATAAAAGTTGAAGCGTAATTTAGTATATGTTGCAATGTATGTACACTGTAATTTTTGGCCGTTTCAATCGTCACGTCACCCTTTCTTTCTCATCCCTAGCGTCACTTTCCTATATCACATCAAAGTGGAGCAGAGAGGACCAGCTAGCAGCTCTAACGAATCTCCATGCAGATCTAACGAACCCTTTAAATCGACTGATTTTGGACGAAAAAGTTGTGGACATACATATAGCGAAACCGAAAAGCTTCATTTCTTCTTCCAGGAAGCCCATCTCAAATCGCCCCGTTCTTCATAGAGCATCGAACCGACCGAGAGGACAGATGGGCTTCGGGCTTTTGCGTCAATCTTCGGGACTCTCGGCTCGGAGTTGCAAGAATTGACGACGGAACGGAGGCCCATTAATGCGTTCAGAAAAAAGGAGCAGAGCCCACAAGGTACACAAAAGCCAACCTCTCTGTTGTCTTTTGTCTTGTCAAGTACGAAAAGCCCATCTATGTTTGCGACAGCAACTTTCACCAACTGGCAACAGCCAAAGGCAGCTACTTTTCCACTACTTCGCTCCGGTGAGAGAGCATCTCTTCCGCCATCTCTCGTGGTTCGCCATAGCTTCCTTCCTCCCACCACCTGACCACCGCCATCTTCTCCACCCCACCTCACCTCGCCCATGGAGATATCTTATCACAACTCGCAGTGGCCCACCCATCCAAAAGGGAATCTGGAGCTCGGTTTACCTACGTGGCCATCGCCATAGCTCAGCTACCGGCCATGATCTTGACCAACTGCCTGTCACACACACTGCCACCAGTCCACTGTCCTCCACCACCACCACCGCCGCCGCTTTCTCTAAGCAAAACCGCAGGAAATCTTTTATTCGCCCAACCGACGGACGGCCATCCGTCCTCCTCCAGTCCTCCTCCGGTAGTCCGGTCCCCCGTCTCGCGCATCGCGACGCAACCGTAGCACCTAACCCGTCACACGTCTGTGCTCTCGTGTCTAGTCTACTCTGCTCTGCTCTACTCCCAGATCTGAAACGACGTCAGTTTGGTGACTCGATGGAGCGGCTCACCGGTCGGCAGCGGCAGCGTGCGCGGGAGAGAGCTGGGAAACCCGTATTCCAACGGCACCACCACGGATCCGGCAGGCGACGGGGAAGTCGGCGCCGCCTCGTGCTGCGGCCGCATTTGACAAATATCCTGTTGCCGGAGTGCGATCGATCGATCGAACGACGGGCGGGCGCAGCTGCAGTGTGGCATGTGACAACAGGACAGCGCGACTGGGGCTGGATGAGGTAGGGATGTCTACGACAATATCCCAACACCCGTTTCAGATGACAAATTTCCTTAGGGATGAGAGTAATTCTATTTTTTTAGTGGTTCAATGAGTATTGTGGGATCTACGATGGCTTTTTATTTTCATTCATGTTTTTAATATGTTTTCAAATATATGTGATTTTAATCATTATATTTTTATTTTAATATGAAAATAAAAACTCTAATAGGTATTATTGTATACACGGAACCGGAGTAGAAGAAGTTTCTCTCTCACGGACAGAGACGAATACAAAAAGAGAAAACTACTTATAAGTTATAGCAAAGAATTTTGCTATCGAGATCCTACCATTTTTCTTTCTACCGTCACATGCGGCGAGGCGGGCAAAGATCTGCCGCGTCGGCGTGGGGCGCCCTCGGTTGAGCTAAAAAAGCGTCCCAGGAAGCTGCGAGGAAGCTGCCCGCCGCGTGCGCCACCTGCCGGATCGGGGATCGATCGAGCCGCCTGCCCACCCTGGGGTGGGGTGGGGTGGGTTGGGTGGTTGGCAGCGGCAGTTCGCAGTACCGGCTCGTGTCGGTGCGACGGGGGGCCGTTCAATGCCTCGCCAGCCTGGGCTCCTCGTGACCCGCGCGCCCACGCCCCCGCCTCTGACCAGGCGACGACTCCACTTAACCTCCCGCCGGCCCCACCGAGTCAGCCCCTCGATGTCACCGTGGTCCCTGAGATTGCGATAGTTGCTCACGCCCAGTACTCTGCTTAATTTGCACTGCATTGTGACGTTGCTGTTGGCTTAAACGACACTAAGGATCTTACGTGTAAGAAGAATTAGAACAACGTAAAAACTTAAGTTGATGCGAAAGCAGACCGAAAAATAGAACACAGTGGTGAATTGAATCAATAGACAGGGTTATGATCTTCCAAAGCATCAGACATATCTTATTCCTCCGACTACTGCCGGGAAACAGTGGAATAGGTGCGATTGTCCTGCTTTTGGGACCGGTCCCGGTATTTGTAAGGGAAACTAATGCCATGGATTCCTACTCTAACCCATCACACAAAAGGGAATAGCATCCGGTCTATACACATGTACAAGTCGACGCTTAGCACAGCTAGTTGTTTCGGCTCTCATACAACTCTAGTTGATCATTCTATTTTTCAGGCAACTAACTAACCAGATAAACAGAATACTCCCTCCTTGATATTTTGCATATATTCTTATATATTAAAGTGTATATTTTTTATATTACTTATTGTTGGTGCAGTGAAATTAGTAGGACAACAACATAGTTTAAGTAAATGACTTACGGTATTTATATAGGTTCGGATATCTGAATAGATAATAGCCCTACATCATATGCTGTGTAATCGAATATGATTTGAGGTCTCAGTCCTTGATATTTGATGCCCTTTACTGTATGAAAGGGGCCAATATTTATAGGCAAAAATCCAACATAAAAATATGAAAGGTAACTTCAACGTACAACCGACTATATTGATATTTTTTATAAAGTTACATAGGAGTTATAAGATAATATATCGTATAAACATATAAACACTCGTTAAATGGTTAAGAAAGTCCACAAACAGATGTCTTTCTTGACCTTTGAGATCCGTAAACATAAATCCACATTTTGTTGAAGGGAACGGGGCCACTGGTTTAGGCCCCTTATCGAGGTGGTCTTAGCCTTTGGCTGTCAGCTTCGGAGGTGGGACTTTGGGGGCCAGGCTCTGAGAGACCGAGCTCTAGATTACCATTCGTACCTCAGTCTTAAATCTTAATCAAGGCTTCAGTATCCAAAATGTATTTATGCCAAGGTCTTTCAAGACGTTACGAGGCTTTTGGAGGCTTCAGTGCTATCGGAGTGATGGCGATCATATTAACATATTTCTCTAACACTTATATTAAATATAATTATGTTATATTTATATTTAATAAGTTTACGTGCATATAATATATAAGTGTAAATCGATCTCTCAATCACAAGAACGTGAACAATGATTATTTAAAAATTTAGCTAAAAATCAAGAAAAAATATAACTATATGTATACGTCAAACTCACAAAACCGTGGCAACCGTCCAGTAAGTCGGTAACCACGATTTTCAAACATCTCACCATGGTTTGTAAAATCACATAATATATTAAATTTAAAAATTCCAACTGTTGCGTTCATTTACTGATGCTGCGTTGCAGATGCGAGATGGGCAGCTTCATGCGGTGTGAGCGGTGTCAGGTGTCAGCGCGGCACGGGCGCAGCGGATTAGAGGGGGCGGATGCATCAGCGGGACGGACGGACGGACGTACACCGGGGCGTACGAAACGCGTACGTGGCGGGCGCCGGGCGGGGCCACGGCACGTCCTCGCGCCGCGGCACAGGCGCACGCACAGCTGTGCCCCTCCTCCGCACCCGTCCGTCTCGCGAGGAGGCCCCCACCCATAACTGCCTCCCACGAAACCGCGCCGCTGCAACCGCATGCGCTCCAGCCTGGCCGTGGACCGCCTCCGTCCTTATCCTCTCCGCCCTTCCCGCACGCACAGCGCCCTAACTGCCATCTGGGCCCCACTAAGCACGGACCCACCCGTCAGTGTCAGTGTGTGGAAACCCCGGGGTGCTGGCAGGAGAGGGACAGATCGATTCCCCCAGATCGCAACACGCGGGAAGGGGAGGAGGGCACGTACCGGGGTGGTACACCCGTACGCCTGCCTCGAGAGGCCCACGGCCGCATGCGTGCGGGTCGGGATCGGGATCGGACGGTTGGGATTAACTGCGCGCTAGTGGGGGATTGCGACGTGTCGGGCTCCGGCCGCGGGTGCAGTGCAGCACGCGCGGGAGACGAGCCGAGTGGGAGTGCGTAGATCGGTTTGGTCCATCGGGTCGACGGGATAAGCACAGCACAAGCCACCTCGTGTCGGTTTTGTACTAGAGTACTCTACACGACTCTACCTCCGTTGCTTTCACGCGGTGGTTAGAGTCCACTCAACTTCTTCTCTTTTCTTCCCCTTTTTTGTCGCCTTATCGAGGTCGCCGAACGGTTCAACCCAACAATTTGTCAAATTCAGTAACAAACTTTCGAACCTTGCAAAATTTTGAACGATCTGTTTTTCCGTTGGCAGTTGCGGCCCTGACCAATCTCAACGGCACCTGCCGTTTCCCACTTCCCCACGAAGCACCAAAACAAAAGGAACACGGTTCAAATTTCGAATCCAGCGAGGCAAAACCGCCCGCTATTTAAACCACCGGGATTGAAAGCTATACTCTCACTGGAGTGTGGTCCCACCGGTCGTGGAGCCCGCATGGCATTGAGATGCGAAAACGACAAGGTCCCCGGGTAGGAGGCGGTGCCGAGGGCCGCGACGGGGGAAGCGGGTGCCAGCTGTATTGCCGGTCAGAGTCACCGGGCGACGCGCCACTATAAATGCGCTCCTCCACATCACCATTTCTTCAACCGCCGGTCGCGAACTAGATAGAAACCGCAAGAAACCAATTACCTTTTCGCTCCGCCACTAGCAGGAGCAACTGGTCCTCGTCATCGACGTCGACGAGGGTTGTGGTCTCCGTGTGACGCCATGGGAGGAGGAGTGGAGGCCGAGTGCGACAGGATCAGGGGGCCGTGGAGCCCCGAGGAGGACGAGGCGCTGCGGCGGCTGGTGGAGCGTCACGGCGCGAGGAACTGGACGACGATCGGGCGGGAGATCCCCGGGAGGTCGGGGAAGTCGTGCCGGTTGCGGTGGTGCAACCAGCTCTCCCCTCAGGTGGAGAGGCGGCCGTTCACGGCCGAGGAGGACGCCACCATCCTCCGCGCCCACGCGCGGCTCGGGAACAGATGGGCCGCCATCGCGCGGCTCCTCCACGGCCGCACCGACAACGCCGTGAAGAACCACTGGAACTGCTCCCTCAAGCGCAAGCTCGGCGCCGTCGCCACCGCCGCCGCCGCGCCTGGCGTTGTCGCCGATGGCGCCGACGTGGAGCGGCCGTGCAAGCGGCAGAGCCCCACGCCGGACAGCCCGTCGGGGTCTGGTTCCGGGTCGGACCGCAGCGATCTCAGCCACGGAGGCGCAAGCGGCGGCTTCGGGCAGATTTTTCGGCCAGTGCCTCGGACCGGTGCGTTCGAGCCCGCCGACTGCGCCATCAGCCGGCGACAGGAGGAGGACCCCTTCACCTCGCTCTCCCTCTCACTCCCAGGGATGGACCAGCGGTTCAACCACGACAGCACAAAAAGCCACTTCCAGGAACTCCCATCGTCCCCCTCCCCGCCGCCGCCACCACCTGCGACCGCTCCCGCCGCCGCCACGCCGACTACACAATACCCGTTCAGCCCCGAGTTCGCTGCCGCGATGCAGGAGATGATCCGCGCGGAGGTCCACAACTACATGGCCAGCGTGGGCGTGCGCGCCGGGTGCGGCGCCGCCGGCGGGGCCGACCTGCTGATGCCGCAGCTGGTGGAGGGCGTGATGCGTGCCGCAGCCGAGCGTGTCGGACGGATGCGCTGATCAAGCCCGCTCAAATCAAACCACTCGGATTAATCAAACCTCGCATCCTTCATCCGTATTAGGAATCTGCCCTGCCGTTTCAACTTTTTTATTTTACTTTATTTCCCAACTGCTGTGAAAACTGAAACAGCAGCAAGGAACGGAACGAGAAAAAAATGTGAGATGTAAGAAGGAAAAAAAACTCTACTACTACTCCTACTAATGTACAGCGAATGGAAGGAAATGCAAGTGGAGAAGTGGGGGTGAACCATGCAAATTAGAATTCACCATATTTGCTACCAGTATCATTGATCTGATCTGTTTCTGAGTCTGCCATCTCATCAATCTGCTGGATCTGAGCAGGAATAACCTGCCGTTTCAGCAGTTGCACAGCTTGCACCTGCCTACCGGCATCGTACTACAGGACATTCACTGTACAAGTGGGGAAACCGAAATGTGGAGATCCATCTTCAGATGGAGGGGCAAGTGGACGTAAACGCGAGCCGAATCGACCCGGCATATCATCCCACCACCGATCGCAACTAACCGGTTTGGTTCCAGACTTCCAGTAGCTATCTCGCAGCGTGATACTGTTTGTTTTAGTTTTAAATTAAAATAATACAACTTACTGATTTAAAGTCTAAATAAATAAATACAGTTTAATGGAGACCTATGTTTTTTTACTTTGTTAATTTAGAAAAAAACTAAAATGTGTATTGTGCTTTCATGAAATTTACTCACCGTCATTTCAAACATAAATCATGGTATGTTCTTATCTACACACTTTGTTTTGAGGGTATCACAATCTTCTACTATTAAAACAACAATTTATAATATCGGTAATCTAAGCTATAAAAAAACTCACAATTTATTTTCCGTATATTATTATTATAACTTAACTTACTGTATTATAAAAAATAATTTTAAGCTGAAATAAACCGACCTGTGCCTGGCACGCGAGTTGGATGCGAGCCCTCCATTAAGTTTTCGGCTGGACTCTAGTGGGATTGGGGCAAAGTGGCATCGCAACGGGAGAGGAAGTAGGCCGTGGTGCTTTTCTGACGATGCCAGGCCCAGTCCAGCACACTTGGCCAAATGCAACTATGCAAGAAAGAGGTTGGCGACGTTGTACCTGTTAGAAAACGTACAGTACTCCGTAATACCGAAAGGAACCTACAGTAACAGCAATACAAAAAGATTGAGTTAAACAGATTTATTCCTTATATCCTGTCTGTATCGATTCTCTTGAGTATTTTAAATATAAAAATAGCGGATGCACTTCCGATTGTAATCATCAGATTGTTAAATAAAATGCAGTTTTTTCTATCTCATGTGTGATGCGTCTCCGGTAACAGAGATTTATTAACATGTTATCAACACGGCGTGTTGTTGCTAGAGTTAACTACAGGGCACAGGCACATAAATTATAGATTAAGGCGTGCGGCACCATGTGGTCGACCGAAAGTAGCCCGAACGATCAAAATACTATATACAATACTATTTGGAAGTCATCGGCATAATACCAATTCGTTGGTGTAAGTACGTATGAAAAATCGTGCATATCATAGTACCGTCCCAGTGCTAACGGATTGCAAACCGATGTTTATCTGCTCGTTAGGTCGTTCCGCCGGCGGTTTTCATCTTTTTAGGTTATATCAACGGCTTCAACTAGAATAGTTTGTATAATATTGAATAAATGATGTATTAATATATTAAACGAGGAAAGGTAAAAACTAGATTTTTTGTAAAATAATTTATACACAACATTCAAAGTAATATGATTAGAGATAAGTAATATTAAATTATCATATTGAATTAGAAGTATGCACATCGACGTAGTTAGGTTTAGTACAAGTTTCTAGATGATATAGAAATTATACATGATGTTTAGCATTTATACTGTACTTATTGTTTGGTAACTCTGTTACCGTGTGTAGTCTAGAGCTTCGAAGCAAAGAACAATCGATATAGTATATAGGGAAAAAGCCGAACTTCTTTATTGCTTAGATTTAACCGTATACAAATGAGGAGAGAATCTCCTATATTTATAGGCAAAAACACCTAAAGGATAAGCGTGCCCAACAATCGATACTTATCCCCTGGATATTCGGTTTCCTAACACTCCCCCTTGGGCACTCTACGCGACATACATACGCCTCATCAAAACTCCCCAAAAACCCAGTGGAAAAATTAGGAGAAAGAGTATATTGCGCGCGTCTTGATTGCACGAATTGCCTCATTAAAAAACTTAATATGAGAAACTTCAGGAAAACTCATTCAAGGGTAAAGAGTACAATTCACCCAAATATTTTATATGATCTTCAAGATCAATTCGGGTACTTAGTATTCTTGACAAAGATTTAATTCTTCTTATCGGTGTTATATAAAGTTTATCTTCCTGAAATGTACAAGCCTTTAAGTCTAACGAATATATCATTTAAAGCTAGATGTTTTAGGAAAGACTTAGTGAATAATCT
>KE372882.1:95473-107707 GCA_000418225.1 Zizania latifolia | reverse complement strand
ATCATGGCCTCAGATTTGGCCTCAGCACCACAATCAGCCCCTGCATTGACTCCAGCTAGGTCGGAGGATCCTGCCTGCGCACATGGGAAGGTTGTGCTTGGGGCAAAAAACAGCACGATTTGTCTCCATTGTGGCAAAAAAATTAGAGGTGGTGGTATCCCTCGTTTGAAGTACCATCTTGCAGGGATTCATGATCAAGTTGAGGCTTGTAAGAAGGTGCTTGGTGATGTCAAATGGCAAATGAAGCAACTGTTAACTGAATTAGTTAGTTTGTTAAATTAAATATTGTATAAAATAAATTTATATTTTTTATTAAAATACTGGAACGGTACACCGGTATTGACCGGTACCAGAACATTCTATTTCTAGAGCTAAACTACTTCCTGTCACCTTATATATACTACTTAAGTGTCCGTAAGTTGCAATAAAAAAAATTACAACATTAAAAAAACACCATATCATTATGTGTCAATGATAATGATGACCTACATGTCAATGAGAAAGATTGTGGTGGTGGTAGATTCACCACCACTAGCTATTTTTAAAGTAGTATAGATACGTGTGTGTGTTAAATTTAATTGGGTAATAAACTGCAACTTTTCTGAAAGATAAAGTGCATGGTAGATGCACATCAATCAACTTTTCAATGGCATCGTGTATGTATCTACCAACGACTTTTTATATATTTTTTCACTATTATAAATGACTTTTAGTATATGCTCTAATTACGATGTGTACTAAAGGAGTTGGACGAAAGGTGAGTGTTCTCTAGTAAACACCACAATGTATAATAGTAAATAAACACCTAACATGATCGTTGGACTAAACATGTCAACACATATTGTAGGTAAACCGAAGATGATTAATGACTCCTGATAAACATCAATATAATCGATAAAACAAAGTACATCTAAATGGCCAGAATAGCTTCAAACATCTTACAATAGTTCTTTGGTCGATCATAAGTCACAAGAAACTAGATAATTAAACATATGCTAGCTGCTGGCTACGTTATATCACAACCCAAGTAAATCGATCAGCATCACAGAAGGAAACAAACAGGTAATTAAAACGACAGGGTACATAAATAGCAGAGATCACAATATCATAGCAAATTATTAATGGCCATATATTAGCTAGCTAGGCCAAGGGAGAATGGAGGTCCAAGTCTCATGGATCACAGCAGCAGTACATCTAGCCTCGTCGCCTATCCCCACTCCGGCGTCGCTTCCGGAGTTGTGCTCACCGCCGCCTCATCGTTCTGGTCGAACGACATGACATTCTTCCCACCAGCACTCTGAGAGATGGTGACGCGTCGACGTCCATGGACTGCTGGTTGATCAGTGGTCTCAGAGCTGGGCGGGTCCAGGCTCCTCGGAGCCTGGGCTTCCTCTTCCTCGCCCTTCTTGCTTTATCTCTCCACCACCTCGTCGTCGTTTCGCTAGCCGTTGCTCGCGTAGGGCGCGTGTGATGTCGAAGTACGACAGCAACAGCCCACACGTGGAGGTCGGTATCGGCATCGGCGGCGGCTGCGGGAAGTTGGTCTTAGCTCTTTCGTCCCACACCAGCCACGCCGCCGTGTCGTATGCCCAGGCGGCCTCCTCGGCCGTGCCGAACGACCCCAGCCACACCCGCTTACTATTCCCGATCGGGATCGGCATGTGGATCTCGGCGTCGAAGATCCCCCGCTTCTGCGGCCTCACTCCCCTGAACTTCCGTTCCGCCGGCGCCGCAACAACCCCCTCCCCGTCCACCGTCATCACCACCCCGTCCGCCGCAGCCAAACCCTCTCCATCCTCCTCAATCTCCATTGCCGACAAGCCCATCCCCTCAACCACCGGCGTCGTCACCCCTTCCTCCTCCTCAGACGCAGCTGGCGCAGGCACACCCTCCCCCTCCACCGCTACCCCATCTACTGCTACTACTTCACCCGGCCCGTCGAGACCCATCCCCCTTTCCTTCATGGCCAGCTTAGCCGAGCGCTGGCAGAACTCCATGATGAGCTGAGCGAACGACATGTTGGCCAACTCCTCCATTCGCTCTACTAACACCTCCAACAACGACTCCGTGAACGACCCCATCCCGCCGGCCGGCTTAATCCCTACCTCAGCTCGCCGACTACCCACGATGAAGATGGATTGCGATTGCTGGGTGCCGAGAAGGGGAGACGCCCTGGGGGCATTAAATATGCGAGAGCGTGGCCCCAGCCAGCCAGCTGCTGGCCGGCGTCACGCCGCGCGCACTCAAACCCTCCCATTTCTGTCGCGGGGCGCTTCAAGTGTTTCCTCGTTTGCGTCATCTCGCCGAGGTTCTCACGCTGGCGGCTAGCCTGCATGCGAGGGTGGTGTGTACTGACGTGGCATGGTGGGATGGTAGTGGCAGCGGCACCGCGCGCGCGGCACCTGCTGGGCGGCGTGAGCCAGTGAGGGCGTCGACGGCCGCGCCGGGGCGGCGAACCACGTGTGCCTCGTGCTGGGGGATGCATGGTTGCATGCGTTTCTCGCGTTGTTTCCTCTGCCGTTTGGCACTTGTACTAGACGGGGTGTTGTACGATCTAGATCGTTCATATGGAAAGGAATGGCGAAGATCGGTTTGATGATTTGATTCAACCTGGTAGGTAAGGGGATACGAGAGTTAATGGTTCTTCGGACATCTAAATTGGATTCACTTGTTTTAGTTTACCTACACTAAAATTTTGCTAGGAATGCTTGGCAAAAATATTTTTTTCACTATTGCGTCTACTTATTCAGATTATGCTCTTCTAAAAGAAATATTTGCTGTCATAATTCTCTCTGCATCTAACAAAACAACTAGAAATATTTAAAAAGTAGATATATATATAACGTAAAAAAGCCCATGCCCTTCTCTAAAGATGGAATGTCAAAAAAAGGGTGGAAACAACGAGCACGTGTCTCTATAGTTCAGAATGTCCAACTAGGGACGAAAACAATAGGTGTGCGCCCTTATAATCTAGAATGTCCAAACCAGGGACGGAAATAACGGACGTCCCCTATAGCTCGGAATGTCCAAACTAGGAGTGGAAACAATGGGCGCACGCCCCTATAGTTTTTGTGTTATAAAAGAATACCACATATAACCAGAAAAAGAAAAGCATGTGAGAAAGGAGAATACAAGCAATTCTAAGAAAAAGATCACATATCTATGAGTGGATACAGGCACGAGGCGATTGAGGCTTGAGCTTAGACATAACTTATTCTATTGAATTTTCATCAAATTACTAAAAAAATCTTTGAAAATTTTGAATAATTAGTAAAGTATAGTTAGCTAAGCCCTATACATAGTGTATTTTTGGCAAGTATAATTAACTAAATCCTATGCACATGATATATTTTTGACTAACAAAGCATATCAACAATGCCAAAAATACAATGGATTCCATTATACACGTGGGCCCAAAGGGAATCCATGTGATTTAGCCCATGACCTAAGGCCAATGGTTTATCGAGGAATTTGATAATTTGTCATTCTAAAAAACTAGTTTTACATTTTTGTTATCGTAGCCCACATTTATTTACGTATTATTGTCAAGAGTGATATCATAATAAGAGAGTCATCTTAAGAGTAACGAATGATTATTTTTTTGGTTCGAGGACACCCATGACGGGTAAATTGCGAAACACCCCCTTATTTTGGATCACTGGTAATTCTAGGGATAGAGTTATTTTTTATTTAGATTCCTGTTTTTTATAACTTAAAATGGGAGTGGCCATGTTTTTTCATCTAGATCCCTATTTTGGACAGATATCAACTTTAGTGATAAGGAAATGTTCACTTAGGTCCTTATTTTTATGTTTTTGATCGGTACTAAGAGTGGCGAGATAATGAAGTTTTCATTTAGGTCCCCAATTTGGCAATTTGGATCGCTAGTTCGCTACGGCGCTACCAACTCTTGCGATCTATTCCTTCCGTCTCATTATATAACAATCTAGTACGAATTTGATATTTCATAATATTCGTTTTAAGGACTGAGGGAGTAGATTTTTTCTTTTAGGTCCGTTTTTGTGAAACGTTTTGCAGCAAGGTCCTTGCTTCGGCGCTCGTTCCTGCCCTCCTCTCGCCAGCCGACGCCGACGGCCGCCTGGCCGCCGTTGAAGGCGGCGCTCCCCATGGATATATACCTGAATAGAGCCTCCGCACCTCTCCAGTCTCCACCAATCATCCGCCGGAATCGCAAGGTCCCGGATCGGATTATTATCCCCGGCACATTGTGAGTTCGGGTGTGCGAGAAGCAATGCGGCGTTGCCATTTTCGCCATCCGATCGACGGCTGTCGGCTGCCCCGATTGTCGCCGCGCGACGGCCGGACCGGGCGCGCGGTATGACCCCAGGAGCAGCGCGCACCTTGCGGGTAGCCTTGCCCCGCCGCCTGCTAGCCTCCGAGGAAAAGGCAGCACCTGGGTGCCACCGTACCACCGGCCCAGGCGCGCACCCACCACGCCGGCGCCGGTCAGCAGCATTCTCCCAGGAGCCAGATCTGATCCAACTCGGCACAGCTGAAGTCTCCTTATGAGTCCTCACCGCCGACGAGGTCAGCAAATCCCTTTTGGATGTCGTCTTAGATCTCACAACAAATCGATAGAGCAGATAAATGTATGTATGCATGTGTGGATCCCTTACAAATCTGAGCGATTACTTGTCGTAAAGAGTGGCGAACAATAAAATGTAAAAAAACAGTGAGAAACAAACAAGCACTTCACCTTGATGGAAACATTTTCCTGTATTTTGTATAACCTGTCACTTAATTCAACTACTGATTCAACACACTATCATACGTGCTTCTTCTCTGCGAAGCATGAAACCTATTATCACAGAATAACATATGGATTTTTTTAGCTGAATGACAGTGTGATTATTTCAGCTCCAGTGTATAGAAAGAGAAAACAGGACAGCAGGTTTTCAGCTCAAGCTGGTCCAGAATTTGCTGGAGAAGTGTCAAATAGGAAGAATGCCCGACCATGACCTTGGTTCTCGGTGACATCAACCTGTGAGTTAGATAATATAACCCAGTATTTTGCGGCGTAAGGGGAATTATTGGCTCAGTTGAATTGCCCCAAACACTTCTAACCAAGTACTATGTGTAGTTGCTTACAAATTGTGCCCCATAGGCCCTAAATTCAGTTCATCATGTTAGGATTCACATCATCTATCTATTGCCTCTCAAATCTATTATATTTTAAGAGAACTTTCGAATAAACATTAAACCTAAGTCTGTGTAAAACTGTGTGGAAAATTTGGGGGGGGGGGGGGGGGGGTGTTAGCAATCAACGGAAGGCTGTGACCGGCCCAACCGAATTTTACTATCAAATTAGGATGTCTCAGATGACCATAGTGAAATATTTTACCCTTTGACAGAAGGTGCATATCATGAATTTTACTATTTTTCCAGGTGAACTGACAAATGCTCATGTATTTGAATAAAATACTTGTGCAACTGATACAAGCCAGGTGCTTCACAGGTTCCAAATTTTAGTACATTCTGCTAGTGTATCAAATTTCGGTTGTGTTTTCTTCTCAAACATTCTTGGTGGTCTTCAACGGACTTTGGGTTCACACTATCAGTATGAAATTTCCATACACGAGTGTCATTTCTGATCATCAATATGGCATGATTCATTTTACACAAGTTTTTTTTCTTCTGTTTTACTCATCTAGCTTATGCAGTCACAATCATACAGTTAGTTTTGGGAACAACTAGGGTAACATTTTACTCTGTTCCATGCTCATGATTTACTAAGAAAGAACTGTTTGCCCAAAACTAGTGGAGGAACTCCCATACACATTACCAGCCTAACTGATTCACATCATCACATGTAAATGCTATCCTAGGGCTAGAAGTTGGCCAAGGATGTTGTTGGTCATGGGGCTCACCCTTTAAGTACTTCATGACAACAAATCAGACGCGCAAAACAGTACTGTGCAATTTGTTTCTGTGCTCCTCAGATAACTTCTTTATTCTTGGAAACCCTTAGGTGACCCGTCATATTAGCATAAAATCCTACATAATTTTATGGCTAGGATTCTCTATCTAATCAGTTTCTTAGTTCTTTTCCTTGGCTTTAATCTGCACAAAGCTCTCTCATGGAGGAACCAAAGTTCCATTGATGATACTGATGATCGATGTCCCCCTTCACCCCATCCATTTAGTATGTGCAAGACACGAGCAGCAGCTTTTGGCTATCCATGTGAAGAATATAAGGTATGAATAGGTCTCTGTTGCTAGATGGTCTGCTCCTGGAAAAAATATTTTCCCTTTTGTGAAGTATACAGACTGACTCTGTTGCAGGTCACAACACAAGATGGCTATATTCTTAGCTTAAAGAGGATTCCTCGTGGTCGTTCTGATTCTGACAACTCGACTGAGGCGAGGCCGCCGGTATTGCTATTCCATGGACTTATGGTGGTAAGGAGATTGCTGTACAACCCTTGTCCCATCTAAGTTCTCATCATAACTGAATCAAATGTTTGGTTTGTACAGGATGGTGTTTGTTGGGTAATGAGTACACCAAAACAATCACTTGGATTCATTTTGGCAGACAATGGGTTCGATGTTTGGATCGCCAATAGCCGTGGAACAAATTCTAGCCGGAACCATACCTCACTCTCTACAAAAGATCCGGTTTTCATCTCAGACTTTATCAAGAACTCAGTTGCCATAGAATTTTACTAAAAGCATGTTGGGTACTCTTTTCAGGCTTACTGGGATTGGTCATTTGACCAACTTGCTTCCTATGATCTTCCTGCAGTGCTACAGTTTGCCTACAATCGCACAGGAATGAAAGTCCACTATATCGGTCACTCCCTGGTGAGCTCATATGCCAACTTGAAGATTTCAATGAGTTGACACTCTACTTCTGAGTGATACTGGAAAAAATGTTACTTGCATTTTTTCTAGGGAACCTTGATGATACTTGCAGCCTTTTCTGAGCACAAGTTACTGGACGTAGTGCGATCAGCTGTTTTGCTCTGCCCAATTGCTTATCTGAGCAGGATGAAATCTAAACTCACTCTGCTTGGTGCTCGCATCTTCCTTGCAGAAGTAAAACGCTGTAAAATTTCTTATTCTTATTAATAAGTTATGACCGATCATGGTCAATGCTGTTTATCACTTTTGTTTGTCTTGTGCAGACAGTTTACTGGCTAGGTTTTCACGAGTTCAATCCTGTTGGGTAGGCATTTTCACACATCTAATCTAATATCTATAATTGAAGGAAATGCAGTACAAATACTTCAATACTAAGTTCTTGCTTGTAGTTTTGCATACCAGATCAATTTATATATGATTTTAGAGATGCCCATGCTTAAGTTATAATGTGACTATCATAACATGAAACTCGATGTATCACCAATGTAACTATATAGGGATTAATATTTTTTAAACCTACCATTCAACTATTGAAAAACTAAAGGTATACTGTATAATGGTAATTTTGGGTAACTAGGCCCTAATGTGATTGTTCTGACTTAAAGCCTCAAGTATTGACTTCTATGAGTGTGCTGCTGCATGACAGGCCAGTTGCACACAAAGTTTTAAGCCAAATATGTGACAATCCTGACATCAACTGCTATGATTTATTTTCAGCTGTAGCCGGTATGTTTTTTCCTCCAATTTACTATGTTCTAAACAATATGCAATATTAAGCTCATCCTAGTAACACCAATTGCATGGATTTGATTTGTGACTGAAGGACCAGATTGCTGCCTCAATACTTCTACCTTTTGTGCCTTTCTAGAGCATGCTCCACAGTCTACCTCTGTCAAAAACCTCATTCACTTGTCTCAGTGTAAGAATCTTGATCAGAAAATTTAAGGTTGCTATTGTTCAAAGCTCTGGCACATCACTCACTTTTCTTTTCCTGATTCCCTTGCCAACAGTGGTCAGAAACGGAGGTGTCAGCAGGTACGACTATGGCAACGCCAAGGATAACATGAAGCACTACAACCAGACACGCCCACCACCGTACAATCTTTCCTCCATTCCGAACCATCTCCCTCTGTTCCTCACCCATGGCGGAGAAGACTTCCTGGGCGATGTCCCTGACACCAGGCACCTCCTGAGGACGCTGGTCAGGAAGCACGACAGCGACAACATCGAGGTGCTCTACGTGCCGGACTACGCTCATGCTGACTTCGTGATGGCCTACAATGCTCCAGAACTCATATACAAGCCGATGGTCGAATTCTTTATGCGCCACTGAATGCAGGTACACCAGGTTTCTTAGCCATGGGCTGCAGCAGTTGTATGACGAGTTTCAGCATTGAAGATTTGAGTTGCACTGAGTTTGCATCCATCAGTATTCAGTACAGCTTGTCAGGTCCTGGTGTCTTACTATATATGCTAGTTTCACCATGCTAAATAACAAAAGAATAAAAGGTCACTCATAAGTATTTTACCAATTATTTGGTTTCATTGTAATCACATTGTTCTTGATTCACTGGTCTCCTGGAAAAATGTAGGATTTGCTTGCTTGAGCTATAACTTATAATTCCTAGCCAAAATTAAATTTTAGAACTTAATTTAGGAGTTTTTCATCGTTTTCTAGGCTCTTAGACCGTGAAGAATATAAGTGTAAAATCTTACTCTCAAATTAGTTTTCGTTGCAAGTTTACATGCATTCGGTTTATAATTCGTAGCTAGATTATAGCTCATCCAATTAGGCCTGTATATGGGCCAATCTAATTTGTTGGTGCATCCTTATTTATTGTTTTTTTTTGTTATCTATCAGATACACGGAGTACTGTTTCTAAATCTCAGTGACACATTTAAGGTGTGTTTGGTTTAGGATTAGGGTTTAGGAGTGAGGCAGAATGGAATCGTTCCATTTCACCTCGCTGTCTGTTTGGTTGAGGAGCGAGGACAGCCGAGGCGCCGTCCTAGGCCAAAATTTTAGCCTAAAATGCATAGTCTAGCCCTAGTCCAGAAAAAAATCCAATCAGAGATGTTGATGTTGAGACGCTCCGATCGGAAGTGTCTGAATTGGTCACTACAGCCGCCAGAAGTGGTCAGGAGGTCCCAGGTGTCCAACTCCCAACTGTCCGTGGATTTTTGTGCCTACCAACTTCGACCATCCCTCCTGAACTGAATACCTGAACTTTTGTCAGAAATTCTCACGAGTGTGGTGTGTTGTTGAATCGCCATTGGTTTTCCCCCCTTCATTTCTAGCGATGGCTGTCACTGCCGCTGAGCTGGAAGTAATCTGCTTGGCAAGCTTGTTGACGCGTGAGATATTTGACAGTTTTGAGGTCATATATATGCTCTTCTGCTTGGACTACCTGCCATTTCATACCTTTGTGAGGTTAACATAGGTTACTGACCTAAGTATTTAACAGAAAGGTAGAATTGCTTATATCTATGATACTCCTCATCTGATCGGTGATTCAGTCTACCAAAGAAAAGAGAAACAAATCCATCAAATTCGAGGTTGTTTATGTGCTTTTCCTCTTCTGATGAACAGCAGAGGTCGTGCTGTTTCTTGAAAAAAACAAGAGGGAAAGAGGGAAACCTAAATTAACTGAACTGTTTAGGCTCAAGAGCGTGGCTTTTCTTTTCAGGTTTGATTAGTAGTCATGTCCTCCTTTTCTGTTGCCAAGAGGTGCCAAGAATTTGTCTGCAAGCTGAGCCAGATGTTCATATGTGGCTCTCCCTGTTTGCCTCCAGGGAATTGTATGCGATATATCTGGCTGCAAAAAACAGGACATGAAAAATGTTTTGACCAGTGCTTGGCATTGACATTACTATCTTTTCTGCAATAATGCGATAGTCAGATAGTTTTAGACAGAGCAATTTGGATATATTATATCAATTATTGTGAAGAGTCCCAGTCCCTGTTGGGGAGTCTCTTCCCTTCAATGAAAAGAGCCATCCTGACATTTTCTCTTAAGTAATGTCACACTTAGCTATGAGAAGAGCCAAGTGTCGACAAGTTCTTGTCTGAGCCAACTATTGTTATTATCTGATAAGCAGGTGCAAGCTATATGAAAGCCTGTTTGGAGAGATTTTGGCAGTTGTAGCGACTTATCTGAAGCTCCTCTAAACGATCTAGATTCTTATTTCAGATTGTGAAAATCAATATCTACGTAATCTAGAAATAAACTAGTATTCAGAAGTTAGTATTTTTTAGCATCTTTAAGTTCTTACCAACTAAACATTTATCAATTAATTTTTAGAATCTAAAGCTCTCCTAGACAATAACTTAGTCATGTGCAAGCCTTATAGGAGAACCAAGGGTCCAAAGGAAAAGGGCCAAGGGAACAAGGTGACTTGGCTTCCATGTTTCATCAATCAATCATCACAACTACAGGAAAGAAAAAAGAACTTGCCAATTCTTTACTTTTGGACCAAGTGTGACTCAGCATCTATTCTTGTCCCTCCCTGAACCAAAGAACTACAGTATCATATCACTTGGAAGAACAGGCACAACCTTTCGAGTTTAATTACGATTACTTAATCACTTGATTAAAGAATATTTTTAAGGTAAACCTGATTAAAGAATCTGGAGCCGCACGCCACCATGATCCATGCCTACCTGGATCGACCAACCTCGGTTTCTGACGACACGCCGTGCCGGATCTAGAACCTTGTACCTGCAGTTCTAGTGATGCAGTCGTCAGAATTAAGCTACAAGTTTCTAAATTATTTTCTGGTCGCTTTCTGATTACCTGAAAGCCGAGCTAGATTAGATCACACTTGAGGTATGGATAATGGCCAGCTAACCCGGCAGATAATGTGATTATGTGAGAGGAGATAGGCTGGATCACATGAACTGATGGATGATCGGTCGTCGTCACGAGATAATTTACTGCAAATCACTGGCTGGCCGCCCGCGTTCTTCGCCGCATCGACTGCTTATCTTCTCCTTGATTTTGCTTGCAGATCATGTCATTTTTTGTTGGATCTTGTGGAGCACAGTTCATCAGGTCATCGAGCTTCTTGTCTGAAGCTTGTTTGGAGGTGTGTACTGGATTTTGCCGTAACGGTGACAAGTTTCTCAGATATCTTCTCTGAATCTTGGAAAACTGAAAATTCGCATCTTTTTTTGATTGAGTCAGTCTGGCATAATCACCGGCGATTCTTTTGACAGATTCCTGAGCCTTTCTGAAAACGAAAGGAGCTGCATAATTGCTCCAAGTTATCATCATCCCCTCTTGGAGTCTTGATCCCAAATTATACAACCTATCGCTATCATCTGGGGCTTTCTTCATTTGTGCTAGAATTTAAGAACTGATTTCTATACGTTAGATTTATAAGATACATATATAATTAATATGAGATATTAAATACTGTTTTATTTTCAGAAAGATGCTAATGTCATACAGGAAAATCACAAGAATTCAAAGAGATGGAAGAACTTACCTCATGATCAGAAGGATTTTTTTAATAAAGAAGTTATGTTTACCAAAAGTTCAGTTTGGCCGTTAATTGCAAAGTTCAGGCGTGCTACTGACGGAGGAGACGCACTGACATGTGGTCAACACAGGTTGCCGACGAACGCGGCCGCTGTCGCCGTAGGTCCAGCTGATCGGCGACGGCGAGCACCGGCAAAAGGAGTTGCCGTGTCAGAAAGCGACATCTCAGTTCTCATGCTTGCTTCAACTTGTTTTTTTTCTCCGAGATTTTTACTATATTTTCCGGGTTCTACTGTATAAAACGGATACAAATCCACGTAAAATCCCGGCGTTCTAAACAACGGCTTAATTTTATACTGGTCATGTATGCGTCAACACATCGGCGGAAACAGGGGATGACACGAGAATCCGGTTGCAGGGTTACCAGGTTACGTCAAAACCTGTCGTTTTCATGCTACGCTAAACTAAATTGGGAGATTTGATCTCTCTCACACACACACACACATATATATATACTTTAGAAATAAATTTATTTTTCATATTTTATTGACACGTATGATCATCTTAAGTATGGGTTAGAAAGATAAATTCTTAATTTAATTTCTATATAAATGAAGACTATATGATCAAAATTTTCAACTAAATTGGGTATAAAAAATTGCAATTTGCTTTGCCCACCTCACACCGAGATCCCAGGCACACGCAATCCCATTCCCCGCACGATTCCCAGTCCCAGTCCCATTCCTATTGCCATTCCCACCGGTTTTATATAAGCACCCCCTGTGTCCGTCTCTCTCCTCCACTTGGACTCCACCGCCACCGCCCAAGAGGAGGGCAACAAGCGAAGGGAGGCGGAGCGCGCGCGAGGCGA
>KE372882.1:75750-90164 GCA_000418225.1 Zizania latifolia | reverse complement strand
TCTCGGCGGTGGCAGGAATGGCGAGGGGTCTGACGAGGACTCCGAGGACGAGTGGTCGCCCCCGCCCGAGTTATACACTGGCGGCGAAAAGAGGTGAGCTCTACTTGTATGTTAGGGTTTTGTGGTGTCCATTTCATTTCTAGCTAGATTTTGGGTGCACACATTTGTAGGGTTTTAGGTTGCTTTGCTTAGCTTTTGGCTAAATTCTGTAAGATTATAGGCTTGTATGCTGTAGGAGGCTACCGGCACTGGACTTGGATGCAACAATTATCAAATGTGTTGAGATGATGGGCGCTTTCATACTTAGTTACTAGATGGTGATAAGTTCGCATGACATGCCTATATTTTGGCCCTTCTGACTACCTGAATTTTCCCTTGTAGTATTAGTAGCCACAAATTGTTGATCCACATTGCAATCCTTGTGATAATTATATGGTGCCCTTGCGATAGATTAGGATTTGATGATACTGTCTTACAAATTATGCTTGGAAAGTTGGAATGTCTGGAGATACATGAGTTAGTTTGAAGTTTAATCATGAGAGACGTGGTTCATAAATGGCATGTATCTAATGTTTATAGTTTGTACTCACAATATGCTTAATGTTTCGAGAGACTGTAGCCCATGCAATGCACCAATCAAAATGCAATGCTTCACCTTAGCTACATGTATAATTGTATATGATATTCACGTATTAAAGGATTTGTTAAATCTGATGCCATCGAAGTATCAAACTTATATGTCACAATTGCAGTTTTGTTGTTCCTAGTTGTACTTCTAAGCCAATTTGTGTCTTTTCTTGTTACTCTTTCCATTTAAAATGTTTGTCCATTTCATTGGGTGCATTGTTTCACAATTTTTTTGTATATCGAGGAAATCAATAGTGTAGTTGTTGCAATGGTTTTTGCATGTAGAAAATTCAAGAGTTGTACTATGTCATCTAATACGGAATATGCATCGTTGCTGCTACGGTGCTACCTGACAGTTACTGTTAAAATTCATGACCCCCTGTTTTGGTAAACTCATGATTGCCTAGCTGTTTGTTTGCGTTATGGGTGAATTAGCATGTTCAAACTATATTTGTAATTTTTATTGCCATATTCAGTGGAATGGTTGTTAGAGATCGATCTAAGCGAAATGTGGATGAGGTCTTTAAGAAAGCTAAGACGAAGGGAGCAAAGCAAGGTCTATTTAAGGCTCGCTGGAAATCTTCAAGGAGCTTTACTGGAACAGGCAGACTTCTAACAGGTGAAACTGTTGAGTCTGATGCTCCTCAGCCACCAGAAAATATTGTCCACAACATCTATTTCTGGAGCAATGGGTTCACAGTAAATAATGGTCCATTCAGAAGTTTTGATGATCCCGCAAATGCATCCTTTTTAGCGGTAAATAACTCTGACCTGTGCAATGTGTGTACCTGTTTTATCTGCTTATTATGTTTGTTATTTGTTTCAGAATGTGTTTGTTTCCATCCTAGAGTGGTAGCTGTTGCAATTTTTGTCATCATGATGCACATTATTTTTCTTAACTAATGGCTACCTGAAATAAATTCCTCATGATGAAAAGAGATCACTGGAATGGTTTTCTTTCATTGAGAATAGGCATTGATATTCTTCAGCTGGCTTCCATCATAGTGTCTCACAACCTTGTGTCATTCTTGGGCTGGTCTTAATCAATTGAATGTAGGACACGAGATTTTTTGGTAGAAAATGAATTTTTTACTGGTAAATTTTGCCATTGGAAAACAGAGATTCTATCTGAAAACTGCTTCGCCGAGTAAAAATAAATTTCACATTTCAGAGGTAGCGTGTTCAGTAAAAGTACTCAACTTAATCTTAACATCCGTTTTCCCCTTTTTCTTTGGTACACTTAAGTTTAGTTGTGTTATCATTTTTCCTGTATGGTTAGTCTGCTGCTTGATCTGTTGATCTTATTCTTAGCACTTTGTTAAAGTCTTCTGTACCATGCAATGCATGCTATTTCTTTATTGTGTTACATGCTTATAAATTTGTGTTATTCCTTCACTCTCTGAATTGAATTTGAGTAATCAATTTATTATTATTTTTATTTTCCAATTTCACTAGAGCATCAAGAATTCTGAATGCCCTTCTGAGCTTGAACCAGCTGATAGGAGCTCTAAGGTGAATGTGAATCTTATTCGGAAAGAGGAAAAGTACCCTGTAAGTTTGGCCATCCTAGCTTTATTGTTTCAGTTGTTTTAGACACAGTGACACACCTTGACAATGTCCATTGCTCCTCTGATATAGGAGCCTGTCAAGCATGCAGCTCCATTCCAGGGAGGGAGAAGAACTCTGGGGACACCTTCTGATAATTCCACACCTCCGGATACCACTTCTGCTGCTGCTGCTTGTAGTACAACAACTGCCACCGAGACTTCTACACTCATGGTGGACGATTCTTTGCCATCAACCTCGCTGCAGATCAGGTTTGTAGATGGCAGTCGGATGGTTGCACGTTTCAACACGAACCGCACAATCGCTGATGTGCGGGCCTTCATTGACACAACAAGGCCAGGAGAAGCCAGTGATTACACACTGCAGGCTGGTTTCCCCCCTATGATGCTCGATGACATGACGAAGACTATCGAGGAAGCTGGCGTGGCTAACTCGGTGATCATTCAGAAAGTGTAGCTCAACAGAACAGTTGTTTGCCCCTCTTCAACAAGCACACGATCCATCTGAAGCGTGTGAACCTCCCTATCTTATTCCTGCCAACATTTCTTGAATTTAGATTTTCTGCCTACCATGGCTTCAATCAATAGCTGCCCCAGGTATGAAGAGTGTAAAGCTGTGAGATCTAGTCATCTAGATATCTCCTTATTCATCTATAGTGTATACTTTTGCTTCGCATATCTGCTTCCTGTCCACTTCACGTTTGGTGCGTTTATTTGTGTCCTTTTGTTCTTATCTAACGGCCTGTTTGTTTGGTAGAATGTCAATACTCATGGACAAGGTTAGTTACTACGGATGCTCCTTAATTCCTGTTTGCCAATATGCTTACGCTAATTGCAATTTACTGACAACCGACGTGGGTTATTTGCAGACAAATTAACTAGGTCATTTGTCCAGGACATTCTTGTTTGGTTAAGGCTCATTTATTTTGTACAAACCGTTCCAGCTTTGCATGAGTGCATGACATCTTAACATTTTCCAAGCTGGTCCAGTCACATGCACCAAGAGTGTCTTTAGCTGGTAGCAAAAACAAAAACTTTATGTACTACGGTTGGTAGCAAAAACAAAAAATTTATGGCAGGCAGTGGCGAGGTGTATGCAGTGACAAATCCTCACTTCCGTTGTGTCAGAAAAACGCCAAGGTTTCAGCTGTGTCAAAAGTACGAGGACAGGAGGACGCCCTCTCTAGTTACATGCTGCTTTCCAAGATGAATAGCGAGGAGTCGAGTACTCGGCGTCTGGTTGCAATGTTGCATTCGTCATCATCTTCATTATCATCAGGGCCTCATTCCTCGGTCCTTGTCCTCCCCGTTCTGAGAGCAGCTGTTGCAACTTGGTTTCGCAGGTGTACATAGACAAATCGGTCTCGTCTCGCTCCTCATTTAACTGTTTAATTGTTTTTATAAGCTCATCGCGTGGTTGAGGCGTGGCTGAGCTGTAGATTTGGAAAAAAGTAGTTGTGAACTGTAAAATGTATGAAAACTGTCGTGAGCTAAGAAAATAAACAAAGCAATAAGTGATTATGGGTATATTTAATTACAGTGTCTTAAGAATCTATAGAATCTGGGTCTAAGCAATTTTTATTTTGCATATTAAAAATCTGGTGCTTTTTTATTGAACTGAGCTTTCTACTTCAGCTTTTAATTTTCAATTTTTCATGTAAGAAGTAGGTTGAAAAATCACAATCAAACGCACCCGATGGGTAAATAGATGGGCGGCAAGCGATGGCAAGTTGGCAACGACGATAATAATCTCAGATTGGGTAATTGGCAGATCGATCCAACAACATCTGACAGGTAGGTGACCCGGATCAGCTGCTGCCTGCCCTGCCTGCCGTCCCAGCTCCAGAAACCCCAATGATTTTTGGTCCTCACCACCTGCCCCTCTCTGGACCGTGGATACCACGGTCCATCGCCCCACGATGACCCGTTTGATCCCTCCTCCGGCCACGAGGTGCTCGCCGACGAGACGCCCGCCGGGCGCCGGTGATCGCCGGCCGACAAGAACCAGACGCGATCGATCGGTTCCGATCGAGCTGTAAAAGCGCAAGCGCAGGCGCGCGACAACGGCAAAAAAGAAATCCCCGGCGCGACGTGCATGCGTCAGATCAGATGATCGGATCGGGGGGTAGAGTAGAGGAGACGTGTGTTCTTCTGCTGCATCGGCGATCGTTCGAGTGGCCTACTTGGCCACGAGCGCGGCCTCTCACTGGCCGCTCACGGGCGTCGCGAGCCGTTCCTATTGGCGATGGCGTCCCGGTGAGATCGCGGCTTTCTAAATCCTGACCCCAGTTGGTACTCTGTGGGTTGATTACTTACTTGATTTATGTAATATGTATGCTTCATTAACAAGATAAAAAGTACTAGTAATTAACTAAAGCTTTCTACCACTAGTAGTACTATGGTTGCTTTCTACTGTATTGTCGGCAGATACACAAAAATATGATAACTGATTTAGTTACCGTGTGGTGTTCGACTGTACCGTTACCATTAACTAACTTGTTACATGTGTAATCGATTGGTAACTAGCTGATGACTCGTGTCTTTCGGTTTTGTAATTTCTTCTTGGCAGTGAGCATGACAGTGGAAGCTACTAGCTCCCAACTTGGTTAATTATAAAACAATGGAGTGTCCAAGATTCTCTTGGTTTCAATTCAACATGTGTTGAGCTTGTTCAACTTTTTTTTTCCCACTAGCGTGGCTAGGTGCATGTGGATGTGGTGACAGAAACTTGAGGAACGGCGGACCATACAGTTTGAATTTCATTGAGTTTCAGGTACTAACTAGTTCAACTAAAAGAAATACATGAGCAATCCACATATACATCAATGATGGTAACAAAACTGATTAAGGTTATGATTCTTTTTCAAGTTCTACCAACTAGAATGCTTCCTTTTGTTCTTTTGTTATATCGTAAATCATTTAATTTTTTTATAAGTCAAACTTATCTAATCTAGATTAATTTTATAGAAAAATATATCAACTATAGTATTAAATTAGTTTCATTCATCATTAAATATATCTTAACATGGTATTTATTAAATATTATAAATATTAATATATCTAACTTAGATTTGGTCAAAATTAAATAAGCTTAATTTAAAAAAGTCAAATGAGTTACGATATGAAATGGCCGAGAAGTAGTCTTATATGCCTCTTAGTTTGACCTTGTGACTTCTTGTTTGTTCAATTGTCGGAAGTATTTGTACCCGTTCTAAAAGACTTTGGCTTTGGCCTAATTCAGATAGGATGGGTGTAACATTAGATGTGATATGACTGAAATCACTTTACCTTAATATTTCCGGTGGTTGTAGCATTCTGATTAGCAGGGCTTCTAGAGGTCTGTCAAACATTAGCAATCCATCAAACAGTTTTCTGTCCTCTCAGCTGTTTAATTAGGTGTAGCTAAGACAAACATCATTCAGAGTTTGGTCACACGTCACAAATTAAATTCGGGCTTTGGCAAATTAACCTGCTATGTTTGACAAATGGCTCCCTAATGGCTCAAATGCTCTAACTAATTAATCAGACGCCTACAATTTGGAGCATCTGTACCAATCCAACCAGCAACGGGTGCCTACATGTCAAAACTGTATAATATTCTCTGCTCGCTTATTATTCCTTCTTTACATACATATTATAAGTAGTTTGACTTTTTAGTCTAATTTTTTAATAAGTTAAACTTCTCTAATATTAATCAATTTTATAAAAACTGTACCAACAATTACAGTATCAAATTAGTTTAATTAAATTAATCATGAAATATATATTACGCTATTAATTTATATTTTTCACATATAACTTGTCTGGATAAATTGCACTGTTTACGAGTTTAAAATGCTCGCCGTACCCATAATCCAATGAAGCAGATCCATATTTTTACGTTTTAAAAACCAATGGTAGAAAATAAAAACGACAAAACCGTTAAATTTATCCTAAATTTAATTTCTAAAATTCAAATTCTGTCGGGGCTTATAAGGTGTAGTTCACGGAACTGACAATTATTTGTACACGCTGGCCACCTAAACTGAATGAACTCATATCAACGAAGTACAAAATTACATTCCTGCTTCATATGTTCTCACTTATAAACTGATTAATGGTCCTCCTCTACATCATCATCATCTGTAGGGTGTCTTCCTGCTACAACTTGACACTACAAGCACTGATTAATTTAGCTCGCAGTGTACAGCAGAGTGAGCAGTTCAGATAGAGTGAGTGAGTGAGTGAGTGAGTAGAATGGTAGAGAGAGCAGAAGCACGTCACCAATCAGCAGGAGGGAGACCGGAGGGCGGTACACCCCATTGCGGACCAGCAGCGCAGACAAATACCAAGATCACCGCAGAGGGGGAGGGAGGGGGAAGAAAGAATTAATCTTTGCCGTTGCCGACACCACCGCATCTCCAGCCACAATAAGCATGGCATCGAGCACTTGGTTTCGAGTCATGAGCACATATTAGCTGTCCTACTAGATTGAGAGGAGGCAGGAGAGAGGAGTGAGAGACTGAGAGGCATGATGAGCCATTGTCCATGGTGATCGATCACCAAGGTCATGTGATGTGCTAGAGGAAGAAGCCAAGATAGCTAATCAAGAGCACAAGGTCACAAGGAAAAATCTTTTCTTAGGGAGAGAGAGAGAGAGAGAAGGGGCGGAAGTGAGGGTAGGAGGGAGAGGGCAAGAATGGCGGCACTAGCGGCCGCTTTGGCCGGCCTCCTCCTCGCCCTCGCGACGGTGGCGGAAGCCGACACTGACGCCGCCGATGGTAATACCGCACCCGGGAGGCTGCATCCCCCAGCTTCCCAGTTCTTGGTTTCTTGGAATGCATTCGAGCCTTCGGGTGATCAGTACTTTGGATGTTGTAGTTGCGGCTTTGGGGAATCTCTACACCTCCTGGAACAGCCCGGCTCAGCTCACCGGCTGGTCGGCCGACGGCGGCGACCCTTGCGGCGCCGCGTGGATGGGCGTCTCCTGCGTCGGCTCTGCCGTCACCTCACTGTAAAGATCCTCTGATATCCCATATGTTGAGTGATGGAAAGATCAAAGTATTTTTAGGACATTCTGCATTGATGTCTATGTTTATGGAAAGCAGGAGTCATTTATTGTTGCTTTTTTCTCTCACTGAATTTGGTGAAAATTTTGGCATAGCGTTGTCTTTCTCTGGTCATTGAAAGCCGCTTACGAAATCCTGAAGTGTATTGATTTTTCACATGTTCTCCATCACATGAAAATTTCTGATTGATACTCGGAAATTCTCATCCTTTGAAGTTGTTGATGCTGCTATCATGAACCAGATTTGGACACTGAAAACGTTTATAAAATGTTGGCTGAAATTTTTTGTTTGATGCCTGGGATATTACAGATTAGAAAGCATTTTTCCTGCATGCTGTCATGTGGATTAGTCTTGTAATTCTACTCTGCTGTCATGTGGATTACCTGTTATGCAGCAAGCTTTCTGGTATGGGGCTGAATGGCACTCTTGGTTACCAACTATCCAATCTACAAGCTCTGAAGACAATGTATGAGTTAATACTTGAGTACAAATATTTATTGTCTTGTTTGCCCCTAATGTATATCCTCCATTTCTTTACTTACAGGGACTTGAGTAGCAACAACTTGCATGATTCAATTCCATATCAGTTGCCACCAAATCTTACCTATTTGTAATGCTTCCTGCCTGGCACATTTCGATTCTTGTAGTAATTGATGCCTGCAACTTCATAATAGTTATGATGCAGGAATTTGGCGAGAAATAGCTTCTCTGGTAACCTTCCATACTCGATATCCAACATGGTTTCACTCAACTATCTGTAAGTTGCTGCCCGTTGCAAAGGTGCAATTCATTAGGTGGAGTTTTTTTTGTTTGTTTGACATAGTCTAACGGTAAAAAACACTACATCTACATGCAGCAATCTCAGCCACAACTTACTGTTTCAGGAAATTGGTGAATTATTTGGAAATCTCAATTCACTTTCTGAACTGTAAGGCCTACTGAACCTTTCTTGTTGTTTGAAGGCTTGTTATCCTTGGGTGATAATGAATTAAATATCCGGTTTGACCTGTGAAATTTATTATGGAAATAGGCAGAACACTGTAAAAATGTTAGTAGATTGTGTGCAGTTTCGCCTGGTTTCATGATAAGATCTTATGCAACTTAAAATCTTTACAGAGATGTATCTTTCAACAACCTGACTGGCAATCTGCCTATTTCTCTTGGCTCTGTGTCAAATATTTCTAGCCTGTAAGTACTCACCAGTCAGTTGAAATTCTCAATTTCTTATTTTATTTCATGGTTCTGATAGTTCTTCTAACTCGTTGTGTAGTTATATGCAAAATAACCAACTATCTGGCACAGTTAATGTCCTCAGCAACCTAAGCCTTACTACGTTGTAAGTGATTTTGCATAGCTGACATGACTGCTAATCTTCCTTCCCTGATAGGCTGATATTTATATCTGATTATGTGCGCTATTGTGCCTTTGAACAGAAATATAGCAAACAACAATTTCAGCGGTTTGATACCACAAGAATTCAGTTCGATTTCAAATTTAATGTACGCACCAACAACCCAACATGTTTAATTCCTCTTTTTATATGGAAACCATCATTTTTCATGCTGACGGGTTAATGCAATTGCAACCATAGACTTGGAGGAAACTCATTTGTCAATCTACCTCCATCTCCACCACCAATTCTCACTCCACCAGCTCTCAGTCCTCATCAGCCAGACTATCCACTTGGACCAACAACATATCCAAATATCACTGAGATTCCTATTGATCAAGGTGACAAGAAGCAACGTCTGCAAACTGGTCTGCTTATAGCGATAGTAGTTGGCTCAATGGCTACGGCCTGTGGTTTACTTTTCGCATTGGTATTGTGCCTTCACAATGTCCGGAAAAGTAAGGATGGTGGGAGCAGTGAATCAAAAGATGTGGCAAGTTCTTTTGTAGTAAACATAGATGGAGGTATACTCCCATATCTTTGTGCACAGTACTTTTCCTTCATCATTCCTGAGTATTTGTCATTTTGTGGTTCACAATTTGTCTCATATAAGAATCATATTACCCTCTTACTGTTTCTGGTGGTAATTTTGGAATTGAGGCCACTGGCAGACATCTAACTAAGATCAGATGACTTGAGCATGCATTAGGTAAAATCCATGAGATACTAATATCAATTCTCCAAATCTGTTAAAATATCAACAGAAACAAAGACCTGATTGAGGCAAACATCATATTCAGCAAGACATATCCAACATGGTGTTTGCTTTTGTTGATGACTAGCCTTTTAGCATTCTTCCTCGTTTGCTGCTGGCCTGCTGTGCTCTTTGCATTTGTATCTTAGCTATTAAGTGCTTGGCGTGCTATGAATTTTACCATTTCCCATTTGAGATGGGGATAAACTGTGTACCTTAATGCCGTTTCTGCTTAGTTGATTAGCAGTGCTCCTGCCCCATTATGAGAAAAAGGTAAAGTGTAACATCATTTTGTAGTTTTGCTGTTACCAATATATAATTCTAAAAAAAATGAAACTGAAACAACTGCAGAAGGCTCAGATGTTTCATTCCCCCAACTTGAAAACGCTAGGTTGTGACTAGTTTGTAAATCAAATACCTCTTGGTCCTTTTCTTTTGCAGCTTCTAACAAGGAAATCTTGAACCACACCCATCAAGATGCACCTGTGGTAAGTTCAGTGCTTGCGCCTATGGGCAAAATGACTCCCGAGAGGGTATATAGTACAAACGGCTCTATAGCAAAGAAGATGAAGGTCCCTGTCACAGCGAATCCATATACTGTTGCTTCTCTCCAAGTTGCTACAAACAGCTTCTGCCAAGATTCCCTTCTAGGTGAGGGTTCACTCGGTCGTGTTTACAGGGCTGACTTCTCCAATGGGAAGGTAAAATATCATTTTGGAAATTTATTCAAGCAAAATTTGTGAGCTGTATCATTTGCAGTAATCCTTTCTTGGTCACACCTCTGTACCATTCAGATTTGCAGCAGCATCATTTTACCTATTTTGTACATAATTACTTAAACACAGTCGATGCAGAAACTTACTTTCTATTTATATAGTATAGCATAATCATATATATTATTAATTCTAGTTTAATTGTATAACTATGACACTGGAACTGAATTCTGTGCTTGATCGCAGATACTTGCGGTGAAGAAGATAGACAGTGCCTCACTTTCATTGTATGAAGAAGATAATTTTCTTGAGGTTGTATCGAGCATTTCACGACTTAGGCACCCAAACATTGTGCCACTTACAGGCTATTGTGTTGAGCATGGGCAAAGGCTTCTTGTGTATGAGCACATTGGAAATGGAACACTGCATGATATATTGCATTTTTCTGAAGAAACGAGCAATATCCTTACATGGAACGCCCGTGTGAGAATAGCACTAGGCACTGCTCGAGCTTTAGAGTATGTTATTTGAGCAATCTGTTTATTTTCACTCTAAGAAAAGGTTGTGCTACTCAGGTATAATGCTGCAATGTAATGCCAACCTTTCTTCAGGTACCTGCATGAGGTGTGCTTGCCCCCTGTTGTACATAGAAACTTGAAGTCAGCGAATATCCTGCTTGATAAAGAGTACAGTCCACATCTGTCTGACTGTGGGCTTGCTGCCCTGACACCAAATCCTGAGAGGGAGGTAAGTAGTGCTGTAACACATCTATCCAGTGATAGTTGCTTCCAACATTTCGTTCTTAGCTTTTGTAGTAGTTGACATTTGGGCTAAACCACGCACTACGATGCTAGGTTTCAACTGAAGTGGTTGGCTCTTTTGGATATAGTGCCCCAGAGTTTGCCATGTCAGGAATATATACTGTAAAAAGTGACGTGTACAGTTTTGGAGTAGTGATGTTAGAACTCTTGACAGCGCGTAAGCCACTAGACAGGTATCCTGCCTTATCATTTCAGACCTGGTATGAATGAGTATTGTTGCAACTAAGCCAAGAAAACCATTAATTCTTGTGTTGCAATGCGAACACATGTGTTTGCAGCTCTAGAGAGAAGTCCGAACAGTCACTTGTCAGATGGGCTACTCCTCAGCTTCATGACATCGATGCGCTTGCCAAGATGGTTGATCCAGCAATGGATGGAATGTACCCTGCGAAATCTCTCTCCCGCTTCGCTGACATAATTGCATTGTGTGTCCAGGTATATTCATTATCTTTTCACACATTTCTTTGTACCACATATGACCATATATCTCTCACCATCCAAATTTGTTCTTGCATCTCCTAATATGAACATCTCAGTTAGCAGTCTGTTCACTTCATCCTAAAGTTGGCTTCTTTTAAACATGTGAGCTAGAAAGATCACTTCAGAAGTACCGCATGATCATTGTTTTTTATCTGTTCCCTTCTGTTGTCATTGTTTGTAGCCTGAACCGGAGTTCCGCCCACCGATGTCCGAGGTTGTCCAGCAACTCGTTCGCCTGGTGCAGAGAGCTAGCATGGTGAGGCGTCAATCAGGAGAAGATCTAGGGCTCTCATACAGAGCCCCCGGCCGCGAGGGAGGCGCAGCCGACGTTTTCTGAACTGAAACCAAGTTACTGTCATCTGTACAAACAAAGCGATATGCAGTTTCAGAGGAAGCAAGCAAGGAGTGGGACTGGCTATGTGAACATCTCAGCATCTCCAAAGCCGGATCAGATCACTTGTTGAGTTCTGCATCCCTCTGTTCAGTTTTTCACCCTGTTCTCTGTGTGGCATCTGTCCAGCCTGTATACTGGTATTTGGATTTTGGGCTCTACTGGGACGCTGTGAATCTCATATATAGTGTTCTGGTGGCTGGTAGTTTGCCAGTTTGGTATGTATAGTAGATAAAAAAAGAAGGCAAAGAAAATAAGAAATGCATTTGTGGATTTGTGCACTTCTGCTGCTGCTGCTGCTGCTGTTGCGGCGACTTTCCAAGTTTCAGCTGCTGAGAAATTGACCGCTGTTGTCCTGGGCATGGGCTCGAGGCTGAGTACTATAACCTAGTCCAATATAACGTGTGAACAGTGCTCGTACGGTGCTACAAAGTTAAGAAATTGTTAGATTAGAGATAAGATTAGATTGGGTTGTGATCAATTTTCTAGATTTTAGAGATTACTAGATTAGCTTCTTAAGAGTCAAGTTATGTTTTCTTAAGAACGGATTGTATCTTTATTTCATGAAGTAGTGAAGATTAGTTTAAATCCCTCTTCAATGTTTATCATCACAATTTAAAATCATTCTCTCATCTTTACCATCTCTCAGCTGATATCGTTCAGCTATCCTCTTAACAATATTTATCTCGTTATAAATTTGTTTCACGATAGATGCAGACACTAGACAACGACCTTTGCTTTGTCAGTGAGGCAAGCTTTTCAGCTTTTGCAACTTGCAGGTTTGCATTCAAGCAGACGCCTCCAGCTCTAGCAGGCAGCTGCAAACAGACGGCGTGGCGATACCACTCTATCTGTAACAGGAGGATGATTTGACGTGCAATTAATAAAATCAACAACACGTGGAGAAAAAAATTCGAACCAGCTTCATCCATTCGACTGTTGGAGTATCTGTCAGCCTGGCATCGTGGCTGCTAATGTCAAAGGCGTTGATACGGCGATTCCTTGTGAGCTCTGCTAATTATCTTTCGCTGTGCGCGCGTGACAGGCTGATGGATCGCACTACTGTTTCTTCGTTGAAACTTGAAAGCAGCCTGCGTTGTCGGCGTAGATAGATCACCATCTGCCATTTCGGATTGTTGATTTTATTAATTGCACGTCACAGTTGGATTGGACTGAACTGACAGGACGGGGGGAGGCGGCCACACAGCAACAGTCGGAGAGATAGGCGTTCAGCTAATCAGATATTCTTATTAGATGGTCACGTCGGCGGTCAGGTCTAGTTGCACACTTGCACGTCTAATCGCCGAAAATCCTGCAAAACCATGTCCCATTCGTGACCTCTACGGCTCTACCTGTTTGGATGAGTTTATTTAGAATCTTGAAACTTCAATTTAGAAACAACTTTAAATGCAATAGTTATTACTTCCAAAGTTTTAAGATCAAGTTTTAGAGTTTAAATTTTATGCTAAATGTAGTGACCTATTACGTCTGAAAAATATCCTACCTTTAGATTATTTATTACTTTGTACTTTATTCAATCACTATTGGACATACACTTAACTACCACAAGAAGAAAAATATGATCTTTCTACTTAACTTCTCAATACACATGTTTAAACTTAAAACTTGTTATATTTTGAAATGAATAAAATGATAACGATGTAAAGATAACTAAGAAACTAAAGGACAAAGGAGTCCCTAAAATCAATATTCAAGTCAAACTCTATAGCCAATTCTAAATAGGATGTCAATTTTATGAGCAACATAGGGTTAGGTCTACTTCTTCATCCAATGGCCTCAAAATAGCATGTTACTTTCAATCCTCATGTCCACCCAACACCCATCACCACTATCGTCACTGATTATCTTATCCTTGTAGGTCCTGTTCAAGGTTTGGGGTATCGATAGGATGAGAATATGAATAAATTTGGTCATGTTTCCTCATTTGGTACCAGGGCTAGGATTAGAAACATTTTTGCCCAACCCATCCCTCTTTCACCCCATTGTTGCCCTAATTTTAAATAGAGAAAATTCATTATATATCACTGAAAGTTTATCGATTTTTATATATGTCACTCAAAGTTTAATATTTTCGTATAATCACTGCTTTAATTTTTGATACTCTCTCGTGATACCATTACTGTTTTGTTAAATTTCTGTAGTTATTTTTTAAATCGACGAAAATGAGGAGATAGACAATGGTGAGCAGCGTCATCCTGTACAACTTTACAGTAGACGTCTTGACACCGCTGGTCGACGACGCCCACGCGCTCACGCCGTGGATAGTCGACCAAACAAACGTCCAAACACCCACGCCGCTTCGGCGACGCGAAGAAAACGACGCGGTCGCGTGCGGCATATGGCCGGGTGGCTGGCCCCTTGCGGCGGGTTGGGAACTTGGGATCGCTAAGGCTGTGTTTGGTTGAATGTATCAACTCATTCATGTATCATCTCGTTCTGGATCTGACGCAGCTAGCCTGTTTGGTTGTTGGGATTGAACCATTTCATCCTGGATGGCATGGTTCAGATTTCAGGAATATTCTCTTTCCATCATGTATAGCGTGGTTCGGCCAAATTCATCGTACCAATTTGGTCCAGGACGGAACGGGACGCGCGCTGGTTTCT
>KE372882.1:33617-46439 GCA_000418225.1 Zizania latifolia | reverse complement strand
CGAAGCGCGCCGCCACGGTGGACGCCACCGCCCCCATCCGCCTTCCTCTCCGCCGGACAGGACAGGGGCAGGACACAGAACGCTAGTGCTTGCTAGGGTTTGAGCGGCGGCGCGGCGCGGCGCGGCGTGGCGGGACTCGAGTGAGGAGAGGGGAGAGATGCCTGCCTCGCCTGCGCGTGGCAAGCTCGGTTTTTTAATGGAGTCTTCTACTCTTCTTCGCGGAAGCTGCTGCTGCTGCGATCGTAGGGGAAAAAGGGAAGCGGCAAGTCGGCAACCACCGTGGTGTTTTGCTAATGCGAATGGGGCCTGGTTTATTAGTGAATAATGACCTTGATTACGGAAGGGATTAATCTTTTTAGTTAGTTAGAGGCTTGCTTGCTTAAAGCTCGTTGAACAAAAAATTGTTGAGTACACATTTCATCATTTCATCATTCTAGTCAGACAACAAAAGATGTTCATATATGGAACTTCAAAGCTTAAACACCAACGAAAAAATAAAAAAAGTTTGAACTTTGAATTCGGGTTCTAAGCTAGGGCAAGTTGAGGCGCCAATCTTGGCGACAGCCATGATAAAGATACGGAAAGCTAGCATGTGAAGCAACTTAAGCTAAGCTAAGCTAAAGCTTAGCTTAGCTTAGCTTAAGCATAGACTTAGGGTGCGGCCGGTGGGGGCGTTACGCTATTGCTTTCCGAAAAGGACACGGTCTCTGCTAACTGCAACCTACAGCTAGCATTTTTCACTGGCAGGTGGGCCCGACCCGTGTTAGGTCCCACCTGACAGATGACTATGCAGTGCAGTGGGATCGCCGTTTAGCCAGGTTAACGCTATCCCAAATTGCCAATTAGTCTCCTCTAATTTACTTCTCTTGTGAACTCTCAAAGAGAAGTAACTATGTCATTTTCAGTATAGTTCAGTCAAAAATCATTAAATTTGAAGGAAACTTGTTTAAATGGCGATGAGATATCAACCGAAGAGGCTGCATGTTACTCGTCTCCATATCCTGATTCCTGAAAGCTTCGATCTGGAAGCTAATGCAGTAATTAAGCTAATTGATATTGATTCTACTAATGTAAAGCATAAGCCACGGGGTTGCATGTTACTGCCACACGCCTCATTGAAAGCTCAAGACTCAAGAGCATTTTTAATGGAAGAGACTTCAGGTGTCAACAACCAGCTCAGCCAAGCATCCTAGGATGAGATTTTCTGCAGGTCTAGTAGTGCTTAAAGTGATCCCAAAGACAGTGTAAACTTCAATGGCAAGCCATGATTAGAGCAGTGAAATCTGATGTGTGACAGTGTGAAGCTGAAGACAGGGTAATCTGCATGTGAAGTGCCTTACTGAAGAAGTCCAATTGCAGTGACTTCAACTTCTGTTCCTCTGAAAAGAAGACTTCATTCATATCCACATGCCAGGGATCAGTGCAATTCCAGCTGAACCGTTGGTGTGAATTTACACAAGTACAATGATGGATCTTGTGAACACATAGCTGCACAATTTCATCTGATACCAGACAGAAATTCACGATCAGTCAAGGTGACAGTAGGACTGACATATGTTGGAAATGTCACTTGTTTCTCCAAAGGGCATGAAAGTTTCTCATATCCCAAGCTGTCAACAACACTGCCAAGCAGTGATCCATTTTCTCAAGAAGCAATAATTGGTTGTTGATCCATCAAATGAAAGGAGGCACATGTCAAATCCTTGTCCTGGTAAACAAGACCAAATAATTGATCCTTGTCCTACTGTATGCAGAATTGCATATGGCACAAACTCGAAGAGTATCAGTCTGTTGAATCATTTGCATGCCCAGTTAAGCAGAATCTGCCTATTTCCACATTCAATTCACTGGTGCTATGGTCCATACTACAGTCAGGTCCTTTCTAATTTGTTCAATGTTCAGAACATGATCATTCTTTCTTTTTTCGGTGGGCTTCTTCTGCAAGTACACAAGTCATAGCGTACTAAAGTAATCAAGATTTCTGTGAAAGCTTCTGCAAAACTAGATACTCCTAAGTTAGATATGCTTTACCCGTTTTTAATCCGCATTCAGATGTTAGGTTGTGATTTATGGCTCAGTTAGATTATAGAATACTTTGGACAGTCACATTTTAATTGCTTTAGACTGCTTGTTTCTGCAACTACTAAAAAGGAGCTCTACTTCTTTTTAATTAAAAAAGGGGTAAGACTTTCATATTTCTGTTTATAATGATCCTAAAAGCAAAACTAAAAAATATCGACAAAAAACTTTAATATAATCTTCAGAATTATGTTGTAAAATTCAAATTTCACTACAACTTTTTAGGAGAAAGATAAACAAGTTCCCTTATGTCTTTTTTTTTAACTCTCTGACAAGACATACAACATTGAGAAGGTGGACAAGTGGGAGCATAATTGTTTTTGTCCAGGTGACGTGATGAAACCCGGATGATTGTTTTCACCAATTGAGTGCTTTAGAATGATCTGGAGAAGCCTTAAACAATTCTCAGCTAGCTTGCAAATCGTACAGTAAATTATTTTCAAGGATACATCATTTGGGCCCCTCTGTGAATTGATCTCTGAATGATTCCTGTCCAATGACTAGACTTGTGGCTCTAAACAGTCGTCTGCAAATTGTTTATCATAATCATACTTCCATGTATTTGTCATCATGCCAAGAATTCCCTCCAATTGAAACTCATCAACCATATATTAAGAATGCAAATTTGCTAGTACAAGACGTAATTTGCCAGTGACAGAAAGGTAAGCCTATTACAACTAGGGATTCTAGTATTCTGTCATTGTTGTACCCATTGGCTGGATATGATACCAAGTATCCCAACAAGAGAATATTAGCAGAAAAAATGTGATGCAAACAGCAATGTTTCTTTCAAGGGTCCCTCACATGAGCAGTTGTTAGCAGCTAACTGGGCCCTGGAGTGCCTAACTTGCTCTGTGATTGCTTGGTGCCTTGACCCTTCAAGATGCAGAGAGATTCAGCTCAGGACCTAGGTACCTATTGGTCACAGCAGAAGGCAAAAACCAGTAGTGTGATGGATCTTTCTTTCTGAACTCTATGTGCAGTTCTATGATTGGTACACGGTTTACACTGAAGCAGTGACAATTTTGTACACAGCCTTCTCAACATCATTGGCAATCACCATTTTTAACTAATTTATATTAACATAATGTCTTAATTTGAACAAGCAGAAATTGACACAAAAGTGAGATGGCAACAATAACCATTTCAATTTTAATCCGACAACGAGTTTAGGTTTACATAGAGCACATTTAACTCATCTCAAATATTCTCAAAACTGTACATTATTGTAAAGAAAGATTTTTTTAAGCCATACAAAGCGTGCGGATGCAAGCACGCTGACGCTACATACATTGTGAGCAGCTCAATTCGAAGTTGAGCTGGTTTACACACAGAAAACCAGACAGATTAAACCATCCGATTCTTTCAAGTGACTGGAACCCTGACTGCTAACCAAGAAATCATCTTCCTTCACTGCATCCCAGGAAATCATTTCCCTTCGCGGCATCTGAGTCTTGTAACATGAAGCCACGCTTCCTTTTCCTCATGTGAATTTGACACCATTCCTTTGGAGTTTGATATTCAGGCCACCTCTTTCTTATGGAAGATGTTCATCGCATCACTGTATAGAGCGACAGAATTTGATATAACAGCAAGCACGATCATGGTTACAGCCAAGATCTTGTCACGCTTGGACGCAATTCCATAAGGATCCCTAGAGAGAGAAAAAAGAATCAAGATGTCATGTGTAGATATGAAATGCATAAACAGAGATGGAATATATACCAAACAGAAACATAATTTATTTACCTAAGTATAACCATGGCAGGAAAGATGAAACCGATCAGGACAGCAGCAGTGGCACCAGTAAACTGGAATGCATCCCAGATGCTCGGTATGTAGATGGCAGCAAAATAAATTACTGTGAGGAGTGAGATAGTGATGATGGAAAATCTCTTGTTGTCATGAGAAATGTGTCTTGATGTGGGGAAGAGCAGTCCATCCAAATTGAGCCTAAGCGCAAAGAAGACAATGGGAAAGACAAGCATGACGTGGGCAGCATAGCTCACTCTCACTACATCATCAAAGACGGAGCTAAACGGAATGCCAAGATTTGCGTCAAAGTTAGCAAGAACATCGTCTAGGGTACCCTCGCCAAAGAGGAGATACGCAAAGAAACTTGTAGCAATATAAACACTGGAGCAGAGGAACAGTGATGTTCGCACAATAGGTTTAATTTGTGTTCTGTCTTCAAGCTCATTGTCAATGCTGTGAACTGTAGAATCAAGAAAATATGCATTTAGACATCACATTATTGACTAGTGAAAGAAAGTCTGAGCGTTGGGAGTGCATACCATTATAATGGCAGATGTAGGCAGTGACAAGAACAGGGACAGCAGTAAAGAGCTTCCAGATGGAACTAAGATCATCTAGTTCAGGAAAAAGTTTGGGCATCGCTACAGTACCATTGAAGAGTTTGATGATAGCAATCCCAGCAGTAATGACGACAAAAACCACAGCAAGAGCAACTGATAGGGCAGATGTGTATCTCAATGAATCTACAAGGCATGACAATTGACAAGTATTATTAATATCATGCCACCAATAAAATATCAAATAAAGAAAAAGATACTTTTGTTTACCAATTTACAAGCATCAAGACATACCCAAACGCTTAAAGCTCACCAATGGAGCAAACACAATGAGAGTCGTCACAAGAAGAACGACGGCACGTGAATTCCAGTAATGAGCTCCAAACCAGCCCTCAAGTATACCACGATGGTGAACACCAGCTGATGATGTTCCGGATAATACATCGCCTATTATTACAAGTTTAAGAATCAATGTCAATTTCAATTTAAGACAAATAAAGATATTTGTTTGTCTCAAGTAGAAAACTGATCCAACTACATGACAGGGTAGCCAAATTGTATTGTGTTTGCTTGACAGCAAAGTGCTAAAGAAATCCAAGACTAACAGCTAGCTAGCTCGAAGCCTCTAATAATGGGGTTTTTTCACTACAAAATTTGTGCCTTGACTTAACTGCACTTAAAATAAAAGATGTTCTACTGGAGCTCTAGGTTATTCGTGCAAATTCCAGCTCAACAAATTCTGGTTGCACATATCAAAAAGTCAAAATGTTCAAACGCAGCAAAATTGCAGACGAAATGAGTCTAGAAGGAATACCAATGATAATCATGTAAACAATCATCACACCAATGTTGTTTATGACAACGGAGGCCTGCAGTGCAATCCTCCCCCACTGTCCATAAGCCTCACCCATTAGCCACCCATAAGAAGTAATCTTTCCCTGGTGGCTGCACCTGACAAGCATGTCAATGGATGCCTCTGTGAGCAATGCCACAATGATAATCATCAGAATCCCAGGGATGATGCCCAGCATCTTGATACTTGCTGGCAAGGCCATAATTCCAGCCCCAACAATAGTGGTCGATAGATTGAAAACCGCCCCGGAGAATGAAGCTCCATTGAACTCATGAAACCCCTCCTCCTCCACCTTGACTGGCAGAAGTGGTGTGGTTTCATCTCGTATTTTGTTGCGTGCCATCTGCTGGTTCCCATTTGGTGATTCACTCCTGATCCCCATTATTTACTTCACTCTCCTGGATGGCAACGATTTCAGTCAGAGATCGAGTGCAATAGATCTTTTATCGGAATTACCTGGTATGCTTTGCGTTGAAAACTTGTTATCACGAAATGGAACTCGCTTTGAATCAGACAGTTTTAAATCTGGTTTCCATTTCTTATGTTGTTTACCTTGAACAATCATTCCCATCAAATAAATGTAAGACGTTTTGAACTATTGCAAGTATGGATCAACGGAGAGAAGACAGTTACTGGTAACAACAGGTACTCCAAGAAGAAAGAAGTTCATTCTATCTCTTCTACCAAAAGGCTATAGAGGGATTCGCTAATTCGAAGCAATCCAGAATATGAGACGAAGCGCACAAGAAACAAGCTACAAGGACATGTTAGCCAGCAAAAATCCCACCCAAAATCCAACCTTTCCACCACAATTCACAACTAAGGGCATAACCTATAATACAATGTTTCTGTATACACACCCAAAAATTATTCTAAATCAAAGCAGATAGTAAAACTGAAAGGAAGAACGACTTTTTCACTACAATTTGCCACCTTCAGAAGTCCCAGTACAACCCCAAATCCCCAAGCAACGATCTTCCCAATCCAAGCAAGAATCGAACTCAAAGCTGCAGGAAAGTAAAAGGTGAAGGTAATGAAATACCTTTGGAGGCCGCAGCTCTCGCAGTCCTCTCCTGGATCTGAAACCGGAGAGAGAGAGAGAAGAAGAACAGACAAACAAATGCCAAGAACCGGTGGAGTGCGGCCTCGCCACAAGCCGGCTCCGGCCCCGCTCCTTTTGTAGCCGGGGGACGAAGAGCTGCCTCCAAGCAATCAGCCACTGGATCCAAAGCTCTCGCTTTCACCAGCTACAGCTCTTCTATTTTCCCCCACTCCGCTCTGATTTCCGTCGACATCAACGGGAAAGAGACGATTGGCCGGTTCGGGCTCGCGTGATCCCGTCCCTGTCTTTGCTGTCGTCGGAATCTTGTGCGCTGGGGCAAGGTGGTTCCCGATGATTGGACCCTGGGATGCCTCTTCCTGGTCGCCTTGCTACGTTTCGCTCTTCTGTCGGCTGCGCCCGCGGCAATGGCCGGCTTCGCCCGGCGCCCACGTGACCTTGTGATAGACAGGAGTAGGACAGTGAGAATGGAAAACGGTAAAATGGCGAGGGGTCGCGTTGATTTGATACCGATAAACTGCAAGGAGACCCGCCTCTTGGAGTCTTGGACCGTCCCGGTAGAATCATGTGTGCACGATTCTACTTGAAAATAGCCATCCACTAAACATTCTTAACTCTAGTGCATATAATTACATGTGTATAACGTCGTTAGTGCTAAGTAAAAGATTTGTATAGTTCTGATTATGTGCATATAATAATATGAATGTGCATTTAAAAGACGTACGACATCTATACTCTATACTCCTTAAAAAAATATCCCCTAATCTCTTGAACGAGTCTTGTGACGGTGGTGAATCTATCTTTGATCACTCCCTCACACTATCATGTGAGAGACATGTGGGGCCTTCAAATATTGATTCTTAGATGTTCTTAATTAATCTTGTCATGATCCCTTCTACACCATGACAAGGAGGCAACAGCGATAAAGAGAGAGGTGAGAGAAAACCAACACTATTAGAGCACGTCCATAAAGACACACTCATTGTTGGTTAGGAAACTATGCATACCTTAGGCTTATGGCCATCATTGTCGTCTCCACACTATTTTGAACCATTGTCACCACACAAATATGAATCATCATTGTTGCCGTCATTGCACCTGGCCGAGTCACCATTGTCAAGCTGACGTTCTCTTCCCCTCCATCAACGATGTCATGGTGGTCATATGGGGCGATTGTTGGGCTGCATTTCCACCATTGTGCTTGATCACCCCTAGCCCCATAGGGACCTCAAGCATTTCGGATGGTTGCCAAGTGAACACATCAACGGTAAACTAAAGGAAGGTGATGAGTGTGTGTTACTATTTAGCATCCAAGCTGCTATCAATCTCAATGGTTTTGGATGCATCATCATCATACAAAAAGGAGATTTTATTAATTGACCCTATGAGATGGGCATCAATTCGAGCCATTGTCTACGGGTGTCTAAGCAAGAGTTGAGCCATTTGTAGGATATGTATGCTCATGATGACCCTTCTAGGAAGGGCAACCAAACTGGTGAGAGGTGGCAGACTTATGGCTGGTCTTTTGGGTCTGTCGCTTGATGATGTGTGATTGGATCTCTAAATTGAACGGTCTTGAGCACACTCTTAGACAGACCTAAGGAAGGATGTTATAGGGGCTTCCATTGACTCTAGGCTATTTGTAGGAGAAACAACCTTGGTGGTTGATCCACCGTGGCTAGAGCTCTAGGACTTGGATTTGGCTCTTGTGTCGTGGTTAACTTAAGTTTTGCCCGAGGTCATCACTAGAAGATCTTACATTTGATGACTTTCCACCATAAATTTAGAGTGACAAGTTTTCTTATGGAAGAAATGATATAGAGACCATCACATTCACAACATATACAACAACCTCCTTAAATTAAGGTACATGAGTACATCCTAAATAGGTCTATGGGTCGACATAATCAGACCTTTTGGCCTGTTAGAAAGAAAAACAAATTAAGAAACAAGCCATCCATTAAAAAAACGACCTTCTAAAACCAACATATTTAATCTAATCTACAACCCATTTTCTGTTACAATACGTGGGAAATTGGTTGGAGCTTTGCTCAAGATGAAAATAGTGTTAAACCATCAGAGATTCACGGGCAGCTAAGCTTCATTTCAGGGGACATAGAGCGTGATAGCACCTTCCCAACTCCCTGATAGCCAAATCAAAACTCGTGTTAGTCGTGGATTCGACACCCTTGGCCTTAACAACCCCGAAAGAACCCAAGATACGCCGAGGGAAGCGACGCACACCAGCAGGACTACGTAAGCGCTACATGAAAGCGTATTTATCGGTTATCTCGAACTCGAAAGCGGGAACAGCGGAATCGAATCGGGCCGAAAAGCGGAAGCCAGACACACGAACACTAGGACGTAAGCGACACACGAAGACGTCCTAGAGGGTAACCCCGAAGGCGGGAACACCTCGGCGCGTGGCGTCACTGGCGTGAGGACCAAGTGGTGGGCGAAGTGACGGACCGGGCCCAACAACTCGAGACGGGGACGCCACGCCACACACGCCGCGTCGCGAGCCGCACCCCCCCTCTCCTCTCCCCCACCCGCACGGCCGCACCCGCCCCCATGGAGGACGTCGCCGACGAGCTCTTCCTCGACGTCGACGACGACGACGAGGAGGGCCACGGCTTCGGGGAGGTATCCTACCGCTCCTTCTCCGAGGACTTCGAGGAGGTGGTGGAGGTGCGCCCGCAACCGCACCTCCTCCTCGACGCCGGCTTCCACCACGACGGAACCCTAGGGCCCGGGCCCGCCACCGGCTCCACTCTCTCCTTCGGCTCCGACCCCGACATCGACCTCGAGCTCCGCCTCTCCTCCCGCTCCCCGCCCTTCTGGGACTGCCTCGAGGACGACCTCGCCGACGGATTCGAGTGGGAGGAGATCGCCGACGCTGCCCCTGCCCCTGGACCTGTCGCCGTCGGCGGTGGAGGGGGAGGAGATGGGGGCCTTGGGGCAGATGGAGACGTGTTCGGCTTCCTTGACGAGAGGGAGATTCTGGGCGCTATGGAGGACCTCGACAGTGGGGATGACTCGGGCTTCTCCGATGAGCCGTTCGATTTTGGCGACGAGGGGGAGGATCTAGGAGACATCTTCCGGAGCGTGGGGTGGGAGGTGCTCCCGGTGCCGTTGGATGAGGACGACTTCGAGGTGCTGCCGGGGCACCTTGCTGACGCTGCGGTGGGCGGCGCACCTCCTGCGGCACGCGCGGCAGTGGAGCGGCTCCAAGTGGTGGCGATTGGCGGGAAGGAGGCGGCACAGGGCTGTGCCGTGTGCAAGGACGGGATCATGCAGGGGGAACTTGCTATGCCGCTGCCGTGTGCTCACTTCTACCACGTGGCGTGCATTGAGCCATGGCTTGCCATCAGGAATTCATGCCCGGTGTGCCGTTACGAGCTGCCCACTGATGACCCCGAGTATGAGAAGCGTAGGGCGAAGCGACGTTCTGCTGATGGCTCCACGGTGCCGTTGGGTAATCCTATGCAAATTTGAGCTAGGATTGCTTGGTGGTATGTGTTTTGGTTGCAATTTCATGGAAGTGAGAAACTTCACTCTCTGACTTGCTCATTGGGAAGGTTCGAGAGTGTCATATTTCTTTGATCTCAAAATGTTTCAGTATGTAGCTGTTCTGATTGGTTATTGAATGGTATGAACAATTGAACAACTGCTAGAACTTAGAACTTCTGTAAATATGTCATGCTGCTCCAATAATGCAGAAAATTGTTTTACTTGCTTCATGCTTGTTTTATTTGCGTTGTTTCAATTTTTCCAACAGGATTGTTAGCCTTTTCTTTTCGGTTACTCCATGAGTAATGGTCATCATAGTTCAGTAAACTACACTGGATGCTAGTCTTCTTCTGCACTAGGAAACTAAATCAAGTGGTACCTATTTTTGTGATTATAGGATCTAAAGTTTCCTGTAGGATGTTATTTATAAACAATACCGTTTATTGTAGTTAGATATTTATGACTATAAGTACTGTGATTTTGTGATTAGCACATAACACATCAATAACATTTGATTTTTTTTCTCAGGAATTCAGTCTCCCTGATAAATAAAGCTTAAATCAACCTATAGTTTACTTGAAAGACAATTGTGGCATGCCATTGCTAGTGAGAAGTATCTAATACATGACTGTGCTGGAAATCAGAGTGGTCCTCAAAAACTGGCAACTTGATTTTTTTGTCTTATGTATGGCCAGTAGCCCAGTACTACTCAGTACTCACAAATTTGTGGTATGGACCGTAACATGTGGGAGGTAAAGTACAGCTAGAACCATGTGATATGGAACATGTTTAGAAAAATGTGTTTATTAGCATGCGGGATGAAGATTATAAGATTATTGCAATTCTTATTTATAAGTGGAAACAATGGCAGCTACATTATGTGTTCTTTTATTTGCTAATATGTTTTCCCTTCAGTAGACTGCATAGTGTGGCTTAGTAACATTAATCACCATTTATTTTGTCATACTTCCATCACAGGGCAGGCATAGGAATTAGGAAAACAAACCACTGGAGTCACCATTTACTAAGGTCACTTAGAGGATTAGGGTAATCACCTACATATATAGCTGTAGACATGGGTTTGAGCCTAACTGGAGACACAGGGATCATCTTGAACTGTGGAAGGCAGATGCACTCATGCACACCACATACAGCGCACACGTAAGCTACCATGTCATGGTTTGGTCCATTGGTGTATAATTAAAAAAAAAAGCTGTTCTGCTAGACCATTGAGAAATTACCTACAAAATGTGGATTATGGATGATATTGTGTACTTTACGAATTTCGTTTTCATTTTTTAGCTGATGGGCCGATTGTTTGCAAGTTTTGCACTTGCTCATCTCGTTCTTTTGACCTCGTTTCTAACTTCAGTTTGAGTTAGAGCTGAAGGTTATATCCAATTATGCTGGTGATAACAAAGTGATTTGCAAAGAAGACATGCTCATGCCTTCAGATCTTGTGTTGCCATTTCAGAAATACCCAATTTGCATGCCTGCATGTGAAGATTTCGATCATTTACCCTGTTTTATGGTCAGGCTACAGAATGCACCGATCCCACAATTACACTGAATTTCTGAGGCTGATGCTATATGTTTAACTTCCTCTAGTACCAACACATCAGCAGTAGCAAGTGGTGGTTCCTTCCTGTCAGCAACCAGTGTTTTTTATTTTACTTTGTTATCAGCTTAAATCTCTTGTTATTCATGTCTCACAGAATTGCTCCTTGTGGGCTGCAGTCAGCAAGGATTATATTTGGGATACTCATGTAGTAACCTGCTACTGCAACTCTGCAAGTGTCTGTATCAGCTGTTTAGAACTGGTGAACCCTGATGGTTGGGACAGGAGAGATGACACAACACCTGTTTGACACAGGCACTGTGCTGTTGACTTGGGCTCACTGCTGACTGCTGCTACGGTTCTACCTACATGTTCTCTTCTTTCTGGCCACACAATTTTGCCTTTGCCATGGCATGGAATCCCTGCGCTGCACACAGACAGAAGAGATGATCACTATGAACAGTGGGTATAGCCAGCTGCCGTTGCCTCGTGTCTGCTCGTCGTCTGCTGCCGCCGTCTTGTGGGTTAGGGCTGGGGATGTTTTTGCTCAATTCCCTCGTGCTCTGTCTTCTTGCCACCCCTAAACAGGACTACAGAAGTGGTTTATCTTCAAAAAAGAAAATATGATGTGATGGTTTTATTTCAAAAAAGAAAAGAAAAGAAAAGAAGAGGTGTAGAGAAGAGAAGCATATGTGTGCATTAGGCCTTCTTAGGCCTTAGGTAAACTGAAACTCGGTTATGAGTTCAGGCCGAGTATGTGTCGTTGTTTTGCCTGGCTTGCATTGCAACAGCCCACAGCCTAGGTACTCAAGAAAATGTAAGTAGATGTGCTCCGCAGTTTGAGACCGTTGGCTGGCCGCCGGCGCTGGTGATGCTCGCCGTCGCCGACGGTGACACTGGAACACTCACTGATGCTGCTGCCGCCTTCTTTCACAGTCCCGAACCATCAACCGCTAGACTCCATTTGCAGGAATCTTGACGGTATTAGGGCCCAGAAAGCTTCTAGCACCCTTGAACAATATATATTTTTCTTTCATATTATAAACTCAGTATTTATAAAATCTAATAACTAACTAATACATATAGTCTAAAAATATTAGTTTCTCTGTATTATCACTTATTAAATACTAATCATCTACTTCTTATAATCTTAATCTTAAGCTCTCCAAAAAAAACTCTTAAATTCTTCTCTGTGAAATCTATTAAAACCTCATGAAATTCCAAATATGGCCTACTCCCAGATGATCGTGCAATCTAATAAAGATGGTGGAGACCGGAGACAAGTGCATAGAATTGGATTGAACAATCCTAATTAATGTTCGAGCTATGCACAATAATTAATCACGTCTTCCTCCTAATGCTACATACACATACTCGTTTAATCCATTGGCGCCATCGTTGCCTCCGCACCGCCGTCGCCGTCGCCGCCTCGGAGCCTCTCCCGCAGGGC
>KE372882.1:0-10966 GCA_000418225.1 Zizania latifolia | reverse complement strand
CCCGCCGCAGCCGGGAGAGCGACCGCAGCGTCTTCAGTTGACGGGAGCCCTTGTGCGCCGTCGCCGGCCGTCGATCTCTCCTAGCAACGCTCCCCGCCGTCGCCCGCCGCCGCCGGACCGCAGATCCATCGACGTTGACAGGTAACAGGAGTTCGTGCGCTCCGGGGCGCGAATTTGTCGTTCGAATTTGGTCGTTCGTACCATCATCTGCGTGCGCCATGTCATGGTTAATCCAAATCAGGGCAAAAACGCTATTCTTTTAACCCAACACCCGTAAAAGATTCGTTTTTTTTACCTTGTACGCTCCTTGCATTCCTTCGTGTTCGTCTCTTATGTGTCCTCATGCTGGCGTTTATGACTCCTTTGATGCCGCCCCCTGTTTCTCTGTGCTCGAATGCGTTCTTAGTTGACTTTCCGTCTTTCGGATTGGGCTTCGCTGTACTACCTGTCCTGCTCTGAATTCAGATAATTTCTGCCTTTTACTTTGGCAAAGTGGACTATCACGGACTCTTGATACATCTTGTTTACATGATGATTCTTAAAGGGAGCAGGAAGGCATAGTTGTTATACCTGAAGGTGCACAGTTCCTGCATCGTGGAACTCGACATTAAAAGATCATTCATGCTGTTTAAACCTTCTGTAAAGCCCTGAATTCCTGAGTCCAGGCCACGCACCAATTCAATCATAGTCGGGCACGTCAGTCCAGCTAAAACCATCCTTTTATCATGGGATTCATTCATTTCATCATTCATCATTACATGGCTGGGCAGAGTTTGAGCCTTGGAGCCACACCTTTTGCACCCCTGTAATTTCATAGGGCCCTTGTACGAATTTACAAAAGAAAAAACTACAAGGTCTGAAGGGCGTGATTATGGAAGCCTTGGGGTAAATTGTTCTGTTGGAAAATTCATAGTCTTTGAGATTCTCAAATCTTGCTTATTAATCGCTAAGCAAAAAATCACTTTCCTTCCAAAATCAACTATGCTGAGCTCATTTTCCTGAAAATTGTGCACAATTTTTTACAATTAGCCTAACTGTTGGACTGATTGATTGTATTTTAAGAAGCAGGCAGCCAGGCACTCATGGGGAAGGGACAAATCGTGGCTGTTCTTCAAGTAGGAGGAGAATTCAGGACAGATGATGATGGGCATATGTCCTACTCTGGTGGAGAGGCACATGCAATGCTTGTTAAGAGTGACTGGACTTTTAGTGCATTTAAGCACGAGATATCTTCAACACTTAACAATATAAAACTTGATCAGTTTGTATTCAAGTATTTCCTTCCAAGAAATAACAAAACCTTGATTTCTATTTCCAATGACAAGGATCTACATCGCATGGTAGAGTTCCATGCAGAGTCTGAGACTACATACATCTATGTCATGAAGAAGGTTGACAACAGGTACCTGTCTAACTGTGTCATAAATTTCTTGTCAATTGCTTTGCCAAATGACACAAGATATCTTTGCAGGGCAGTGAGTGTTGTTGCTGACTCAGGCACTCCTGTAGATGCCACTGCAATCGTGCCAACAACTCAGGATGGGTCTAAGAGACAGAAGGTCTGTGCAACTTGGAAGAATGTGATCACTGGTGTTGGCCAAGTGTTTGAAGGCCCTAAGGATTTCCGCGATGCCTTACATAAGTACGCTATTGCCCATAAATTCCATTACAGATTTATCAAGAATGACTCATCTCGTGTGACTGCGGAATGTACTGGTGAAGATTGCCCTTGGCGAATACATGCTTCCAAATCCCCTGCCAAGAAGCAATTCATGATCAAGAAAATATCTGAAAGCCATACCTGTGAATCAGAGACAGTCAAAAGTCATCGTCTGGCCTCTCAGCGATGGGTTGCTAGTGTTATAAAAGAAAAGTTACGCGATAGTCCAAACTACAGGCCAAGGGATATTGCAAATGATCTTCAACGGGAGTATGGACTATGCCTGAACTACTCTCAGGCTTGGCGTGGAAGATCAATTGCTCAGAAGGAACTTTATAGCACACATGAGGAGGTATGCGGCCAGCTACCTTGGTTTTGTGGAAGGATCATGGAGACAAACCCCCAAAGTGTGGCCACAGTAGTAGCATTAGAAGATTCAAAATTCCGTTTTTTTGTTGCATTCCATGCATCTCTTCATGGCTTTGAGCATGGGTGCAGACCACTCCTTTTTCTCGATGTAATATCTGTAAAACCAAATAAGCAGTGGAAGCTACTGGCTGCTACTTCTGTCGACAGTGAAGGTGATGTGTTCCCAGTTGCATTTGCTGTAGTGGACGACGAGAGCAGTGAACACTGGCATTGGTTTCTTGAGCAACTTAAATCTTCATTGTCAACTTCTCATGCCATTACATTCATATCAAACGGAGAAAATGGACTATGGGATGAAGTACCTTTGGTTTTCCCTGACAGTCATCATGGATACTGTGTGGACTATCTTATTGAAGAATTTAAGACACAATTGGATGATGCATGGACTGAAGAAGCAAGAGATGTCATGGTTGAGCATCTTAAGAAGGCCATATATGCATGCACAGATGACGAGTTCAATCAGTATATTGAACTAATCAAATGTGAATCTGACAAGCTTGCTGAATGGCTTATGGAGATTAAACCTGAGAGGTGGTCAGATGCCTTTTTCAAGGGCTCAAGGCTTGGGCAGTATTCATGCAATATTTCTAGCACTGTTGTTGAGTGGATCCCAACCAGATATGAGCTTTCAGTTGTCCAGTTGGTTGACACGATAAGATGCAAACTCATGGAGATGATGTACACACGCAGGGAGTCTTCTAATGCATGGACTGAGGTTTTAACACCTGCAGCTAATCAGAAAGTGCACGAAGAGGTGAGCAAAGCCCACACACTCAATGTCATCCCCGCTGAAAGTAATGAAAACGGCAATGTGTTCAAGGTGTGTGATGACTCTGTTAATGTTGTCAATATCGATAGATGGGAATGTACCTGCCGAAAGTGGCATGTTTCTGGGTTGCCATGCATGCATGCAATCGCAGTAATAGAGCGCATTGGCCACTGTCCTTATGATTACTGTGTGAAGTACTTCAGAACAGAATGCTACCGTTTGACCTACTCCATGTCGATAAATCCAATACCTGATGTTATTCTGCCCCCTATATCAAGTGATCCATCTCAAAGTCCAGCGATGTACCCATGCCCGATAAGAACCCGTCGACGGGTTGGCAGGCCAAAGGAGAAGCCAGCTGATCCACGCATTACAATTAAAAGGGCAGTGCGCTGCAGCAGGTGTAAGGCTTATGGTCACAACAAAGCAACTTGCAAAGTTCCTATCAGCACATAGTATGTATACTCATCGATTCAGTTCTCCTATGTACATTTAGGTGGAGAGCTGCTCTTGTTTGATGTCATGTGGTGATGCAAGTGATGCTATTTCTTGATAACCTGTGGTACATGCTCCAGTCGTTGATTCTAGATCTAAATTGCTTTGTATCTGCTGTTTGCTTAGGCTAACATATTTGCTGTAAATTAGACACTGTAATGAACACCATAGGGAAAGCCCTGGAAGGTTTGTTGTTATGTACTACTGCCCAATTTTCTGTTTCCCTTTCTGGATATTTTGCACCCGTCTGATCATCTCAAGGAAGGAAATGAATACAGTTACTTGAAAACCCTTTTTAAGAGTATTTAAACTTTGGATCATTAGTTCGTCTGCTGTTTGTAATTTTCCTGTTCTTTCTCGAGTAATATCTTAAGATGCATTATTTGCTTTTATGCTCAAGATATATCATTTGTATTTTCAGCTCTGGTCATCTCTCTAAAATTTTATCAGGTAAGGATATTTTGTTGTAATGAAGTGTTCTGATCCTTTGGTGAACTGTTAATGCTGTGAACTCAAAGCTGCACAACGGCTGGTTGGTTGTGCCGTGGCAGCTATTTTTCAATTTCAGAACTTTTTTAGAATTAATTTATTCATTTTCCATTGCTTTATATTTTTTAGACTTGGCTTTTGCAACACCATGTCTTATAGGGTGAAGTCTATTTTACATCATGAACTTTCACAAAAGTCTAAAATTCATCTTTAAAATTCAATACCGGACAAAGTCCCTGATTTTTTTTCATATCGTTTGCTTTTCATATTGTGATTGGGCATTGTTAGCACAAAAAAGAAGAAAAACTAATCCCAGTTGTTCGTTTGAAAACGTGGAAGAACATTTCACTGAAAACCTGTTATATAGGCAATCCAGTAGATAAGTTGTGTCTGGGTAACTGAAAGTCTGAAACATGTTTTTTGCTGAATGTTGGTACTACAGTAGACGTATCCAAATAAGATCCTTTATAGTTACTTTCATCATGATTTTGTTATTGACATGTGAATCTAGTGGATTCGATAGTATTGGGACTCACATATCAATAGCAAAGTTACTCTGCAGTTGACTGTAGAGAAACCTCTCCCTTTCGTGTACTGAAATACTGATCTCTTTACTTGTCCGGTACCAATCTTTTGTTTCTGCTAATTCCAGACTACCAGTGTGTATGGCACTAAAGCTTGTTTATAATTCAGCCAGAGGATCAGAGTAGATAAGAGAGCTACGCACATGCTACACGAGCTTGTTGCGCAGCAGAGAATAGATGCTTTAGACAGCCTTTCCTCCAGATTGAAAGCAATTATCAGGTGTGGTGGCTTCAAAGTGCAAGTTGCCCTCATCAACCAATGCAAAAATCTGCGATCCATATTTTTCATTGTGGAATGGAGTTGCACACTTTTTAGATGAGCATGATCACAAAATTCTGATACATAAATACATACTCCCTCTAGTTCCATAAAACAAGTCGTTTTAGAATTATATCTGAAGTTTCTTAAAACAAATCGTTTTACATTTTGTTGTGTATTTTGGACATCTATACCCTTGATGGTGCACTAATTCATCTTCGTCTCCTGCGCTGTCTTTACTCTACACTGTATTTAATATAGACAAACAAGAAAAATATACACTAATTAATCACTTATTGTATCTGAAATCATGTCTAAAACGACTTGCTTTTTGAAACTGAAGGGAGTATCAATCTCCTGGTAATTGCCACAAAGCAAGGCTCCACCTTTTCAGATTCTGTGGGATACAGCTTGCCAAAGAGACCAATGCAAATCTTGGTTGTAGCCAGGTTCTTGTGGCTTGTTTAACAATGGTATTTATGTAAGATTTCAGTAAAGATTATGCTACTGAGGAGCTATCTGAATTAGAGGAGAATTAGGTTCCCATGTTTGGTTCACTGAACAATATATCCTACCTATGATGCCAAAATCAAGAGCCCATAATTTATTAGCTTCAGTGTGCTTAAAGAATCATTTGAAAACAGAAATGGGAAACCTTTATTAGGTGAAACGGTCTGATCTCATTGTAACAACCAGGTTAACTACAAAATATCTCCAAAGAAGTCTAGCACCTAGCAGTCATTAATCAAAGTGTTGTTTTTTTCCAGAATCCTGGTGTACTTTCCATAGGAACTTGTACTTCCAAAGTACAAAACAAAGGCCTTCTATGATATATGGCCTCTTCAACCTTCATAGGCTCAGCTCACAGCTGTACAATACTCTGAAGATTGCTCCCCTCCATCCAATGTTGTCCAAAGTAATGACATAATTCTCCATGTTTGAAAACAAAAGGGAACACTGCATAAGCTAAACTGTCCCTTGCCAAGTGTGAAATCTGGTGACAACTTGATAATTTTCTGGCACATATAAGTGGTGTCACTCTGTTGATTTGATCATGATGTCCAAATCATGCAAACAGCTGCAGGCACATACACAGGCTATTATCATTTGCAGATAAACATGTACAGGAAACCTTGCAGGCACCTCATAATTTGGCACAGTTAAAAGTGAAAGGGCAGTATATGCCAGTGGAATTTCCACTTTCTCCAAGCCATATCTCCACCATTTCTTGAGAATATTCAGATTCACCAGCCCTGTTCTCTCTCAAATTATTCAGATCGACAGTGAAAGAAACAGAGTAACTGGGTAATTGCACTCCACTGAAGAATGTAAGCGGCATAAAGCAACCCCCAAGGACGATGATCTGGTGCCACTGGTGTAAAGCAACGATCTTTCCTGATATTTTTCCAACAACAAGGTCCAATGAGTTGTCCCAAATCATTGGCTCCTTCTCATCTACCAAAAGAGACACTTGCCACGCGAGGATTTGATACCCCTAAACCTGATGATGGCTAGAGAGGGAATTTCGGACGTTAAGGGAAAGAAAGGATGAGAGCTCGGAGACAAATTCATGTGATCCCTCTAAGTTGGATCGAACCTTTTGCCGGGAAAGCATGCATCACGGATTCTTCCAACCCTAGATTGCAGATGATCCTTGTCGAATGTAAATTTTCGAAATTTCAGTAAAAATAAGGGGAGAGATGTTTCTTGCAGGTCAAAGATCGAGTGAAGATATGCAGAAGTAGACAGATTGACAGGCAAACACATCACACTGAATGTGGTCACAACTTAGAATTAGAATGTTAATCAGCGATTGCATGGAGGAAATGTCACGACTGAAAGCATCAAGTGACCTTTGATTGATGATTTAACGTGACACATTGATTCAATGGAGCATGGTTACATACATTGCTAGGCTGGAACATGGTTCTTGCCTATGAGATCCCACACCGTGCATGAAATGGGGACAAGTTAATGCGACAAATATGTTTATGATCAGACTTCTGTCGCAAAGATTGTCGCTCCTCACATTTTTTTCTCTCAAATGTTTTGTTTGTGTGGTATGTAGCTGTAGAATATGTTCATTGCAATGAAAAGACCATACGGCAAAAAAAAAAAAAAATTTGGTACTGATGGTAGAAAATTCTGCTGATTTTGTAGGACCAAAAATTCCATTCATCTGACAAAGGAACAGCCGATATTTTTGCCGTGCACTTGTGTTTCGTACTCTTGTTAACAGCATATTTGCATCTACGAGACGATTTAGAAAATATTTGTCCAGCGATCTGAGCATTTGATCTTTTTTCCTCCCAAGATAAGTTTGAATCTTTTTTGGTTCATACATGCATCAAACTTTTCAAATTACAGAAATACCATATGACTGGTTGATGAGGTTGCTAGCTATGAATGTAACCTACCGCGTGATCGGTAGATTCGACATGATTAGACCTCTAGTGCCAAAGTTGTCGTCGGAGAAACTGCATCTTGTGTGTGGTCGTGATCTCCTTTTCATGGTGTTTGATCTGATCAGATCTCTAAAGCTGAAGTTGTGTAGAACTCTGTTATTAGAGAAGCGGCATCTTGGAGCCATGGCGATCCTAGAACACCTAGAAGCACAAACTTCCTCTATCTAGTGCGCTACCTGTTAGTTATTAGTAGGCCGACATAGTTTTATATATATCTATAGTCGTCTATGTTAAGATAAGGATCTATAGAGATATAGATTTTATACATGTTTGGCCTCCGATCGGATAATAGCCTTACAGCCTGTTTACGTATAAATATGACCTAGCCAAATAGTCCGTTGATAGGTTGATGTGTAGCGGGATTTGGTCAGCTAGATGGCTCTTGATTCAGTTGCTCTTCTAGTCTTAGCTTGGCTGCATTGGGGCCTTTATATTTATACCATGTCCCTTTTCCTACTAGGACTTATTGAGGTAGCCTTATCTTATTAGAATTGTTGTATCTTGCCATAATAATTATCCATGTCCTACTTGAATTTCTTCTTGTAGTATCCCTTCCATGCCATGCACATCTATAGGTACTCCTACCTATAGATGTTAATTGCTAATTGCTCAAAATTGTTAAATAACTATGTTACCCAAACCATGCAATATGAAATTCATTTGCCTTATTCAATTCCTCAACTATTTCTCTTTTAGTTTTATTAACGTTCATCATGGCATCATAGTGTCGGCAGCAGATTTCCTTCGAAATATCTGCAGAAGATGAACCAGCAACACAAAAATGAGTTGGATTCAGAGACATAGAGACATAGGTTAGCATAACCCTTTTTCCTAAAGTAAGATTTACATAATTTTGATCAGTATTTTCCCACTTTTTCTTCCAACTCATCTTAAACTTGTCATCTCTATGACAAGTGGTTAGCCAAGGAAACTGTTTATCATTTCTGCAAATGTTGACATGGAAGAAGGGTGGTAAAAGAGGAGTTCCATCATGGACTTGCAAATTTTTTGCTGTAATCCATTAGAATCCAAATCTTGACGATGAAGTTACAGTTGGTACCATCAGTAGAGCTGAAACAAATTGATACATGGCTCGAAGGATATCATTTGTTGGTAATTAAGTGGTAAAACTATATGTAGCTAAGGGTAACTATGATACATAAGCATTCGTGTTTAGGATAAAGTAAGATACACTAATATACAAGAGGGAGGCAGTCTGAAACTTTGAATCAGCATTTCATCAATTTGCATCAAGATTGCTACACATAGATACACTAATATAAAGTAAGTTTTTTTTACTTCTTGTTGCTGGGCCAAATAAGTGAATTGATCAGCCCCAGATTATTGCATATATTACTGATCAATGGATCCTTACTGAAGTTTCTGTTCTAGATCAAGTGATTAATTACACCATTATCTCAAACCTCATCTGAAACTCGCAAGATGGCAGCATTAAGCGTTGCATTTCACTACACATTTCAGAGACCAGCTCCTTGAAACAAATATTTACATACAGAAGCAAGTCCAGCATTGCTCTTATTTAGGGGAATTCATATTTTACACATCCTTAATTACTTACACCGATTAACATATATCTACACTAATAACTAATTAAACAAGCTGAGGAATTAAGCAGGCAGGAGATCAAACAAATGGGAAATGAACCAAGCAGACCAGCATGCAGAAGCAGTAGCTACTACTAGTTAGTTAGGGAGACCCAAGATTACATGAGTTTTTCAGAGCTTGCACCCAGTGCTCTGCTAGTGCTAGCTCTCAGTCAATTAGCCTCCACGAACCTCGTCGACGCGTGGAACTTGGCTATGAACTCGTCCGCCTTCCTGTCGACGTCCCGCTCGCCGATGTACCACAGCCTGTCCTCGTCGCTCGGCCGCACCTTCTTCGACGGCGGCCGCAGCTGCTCGTACGCCGGCTCGTCGGCGTCCCGGTGGTACCCTCCCGCCGACCCGAAGCAAGACAGGTTCCCTCCCATTTCTGCGACCAAGCACTACTTGCTTCTGGCCTCCTTGCTGCTGCTGCTGCTGCTGCTTGGAACACGCTTGTCAAGTAGCTAGTCCTCACTGGCGAAGCTGCTGCTTGAGCTGGGAAGGTCACCAGCTAGCCCTCTCCAATTTATAGGAGGGAAGGCACCCCCTCTGCTTCTCGCTGGACGGCCGGATTCCGCCGAGCCACCACCGCGGCGCGATCCGGCGGCGGAGATCGCGGCGCAGAACGTGCGAACCATGTTGTGCGTGTAGTGCAGTGCGGTGAAGCTGGTTCAGATTCTTCAGAAGACCACGGCGCAAGTAGCACACGGTGAAAATTTTCAATGTGTAGTTGAAGTTTATACTTAAATTTTGGTGGCATGATACATATCACCGTACTATGCATCATCAAAAAATTTCAGATTTTTTCACAACTATTTTCTAGCTAGTTAGAAGCAGTTAGAATTTTTGAAATGCTTTTAATGGTGAATTTTTAGATGTTGCACTTGCATGTCCTTGTTCGAGCGGTGTATACCATGGTTGAATTAATTTGAAGTTTAATTGCCATGGATAAGTATATATTTATATGAGAAGGTCCCAAGATTTTTGTTACATCTGTTTGAACAGTTATAACATGGAGATTGCTGTTCTATTGGGCACCAAAGCTGCACTCTGTTCTGAACCCTGCAAAGTCTGAAGGCCAGAGCAATGCGAAAAATGCAGTGGTGATGCATGCATTCGATATCTGGATCTGAAATGCCATGAATATATTAAGGTAATAATGGCGGCTAAACAGTGTGTTGGTTTCGTTTCACATGAAGCTGGGCAGTGCATTTGGGGTTGATGAAACAATTTTCTTTTCTGAAAGCATGTAATTCAGATAAGGGGGAGACTGTGCAGATAAGAAAAGTTTATGGCGATAAGCCGGCATCTCAGAGTCACTAATACGTTTGGTGGCCATTTTTTATAATTAACATTAATTCATCAAGATTTGGTCTAGCTATGCTGTGATCACTGCCATAATCGACAGTACAACTTGCAATCCAGCTGCTTGATTTGCAAGCCTCCGTGCATTTGTCTGTGGTCTCTCGCAACCTTACAGCTTTCAAGCAGCAAGTCTCATGGGTTATTTCCTGTCCTCCACATTTTAGGTCTACCTGTGTCCAAAACTAAGGCAATGCATACAAATATATACCTGCAGTATAAATGTAGAAACTCGCCTTTCCTCGATAGCCTAAACACACTCGATATATGTATACTACAGTCAAGTCCGAACTTAAAACAATGTGCACCGGTATAAAAAGAATCGTTCGTCTTTCTTTACCAGCTTAAACTGACTACAACTTCCGCATAGAAAAAAAATATAGAAATACACGTCCCATGTATATAATTAACTCTCTTGTTTTCGGTGCCTAACAAGCCTAGGCGAAACTAAAGCTTCAGTTCAAATGGTTCCTCCCTCTCCTTTTAACATGCATTATTGCAACTAGGTCAATGCAAGTAACATAAAAGATTAGTGCTAATTAGCATAGGTAGCACCAGTCAAAAAGAGGGTTATTGTACCACTAATTAATATCATTGCAAAATGCAACTTGGATGCATCCTAGCTAGCTACAACTTTCATCAATCGTCTTTTCAGAAAGAGTTGCAAGGTTTCGTTCGTTCGTTCGTTCGTTCTAGATGCCAAAATGCAAGATCTCTATCTATCCATCTCTCAATCTCTCTCGATCGTCTAGTGCCATCATATCCGTGCATGTAATGCTTGCATACTGCAACCACAATGCTTAATTATACAATAGCCAGACTTTAGGCAGAATCTAGCGGTGATCATATA
>KE372881.1:295883-312539 GCA_000418225.1 Zizania latifolia | reverse complement strand
TCCACCCATCAATGGGATTGGCCCAAGAATGAAACACCGAAGACCGGTCCTTGCATTGCATCTCAGACTACTTGAAAGGAATTCTGTTGGTTTCAGCGTTGATTAGATAAACAGGGTCCTCCTCTCCATAAGGCCCAAGATAATAGCTATCAGGGGATTTTGCGCGAGGGATGACGATTTGGCTCTTCAAGTTCGACAAGAACAACAATGGAAAGAGGGATATGGGAGATTACCTAGCGAAAACAGTAGCAGAACCATCAAGAGGAAGGGAGATTAGCTTGGGGATGTGGGATGTGGAATCCATCATCGTCGGAGATGAATGGCATCGGGAACATGAGCGACAGCGGAGCTCGACCGGCGATGGCAGAAAGCTCAAGGGTTTTTCCTATTTGGAAGCAAGAGAATAGAAAGCATACAAAGGAAGGAGAAGGCCACGGGCTTTGTAGGTGAGAGAACAGCAACGGTTGGATTCCCAATACAAAATTTAAGCGACGCGACGGTTGCGAGGTTCTACGGGGAATTCGAAACGTGACCTCCCACATCGCGAACTCGGAGGGCATGTGGTGTACCATTACTAATACACCACAACCACAACCGGCACGCACCTATTAATGTGAGCCGGTCAAAATTCGTCAATGACATCGACTCGGGGGCATCACACCTGATCAAAGCCAATGGACTCAAAGAGTTCTAACCAGAAATTTCAATTTTCAAATTTTCAATTTTTTTTCAGATCTTACACCGCAAGGTTGAAGGCGTGTGGACCAACGAGGCCTTCTGGCTGTTCGAGGGACTCGTTCGGCTAGATAGTTCAAAATTAACATACAAGTGTTATGAACTCATTGGCAGAAGGGACATAAATGATAAGCCGATGAAATGGTTTCATAAAAGACAAGTCTCCTGAAGGATATTATGTTAGTTACAGAAAAGGTGTTACAAAAGCCGACTGCAGAATGTAAAGCGATTACAAGGTATTAAGGTAACGCTCTAAGGCAGAAGTTGCATTGGCATGGCTCCTTTCAACGCATATGATTGTATCAGTATCGGCCTCATCGCTTCCATCGACTGTTCGGAGGAGTTGCTATTTCTAGGAGCATTCCTCAAATCAGCTTTCTTGAACTGGATCTTGATTGGTAGGTCATCCAGAAATTTTTGCCAAGTCACCATACAATTCTGGAGTCGATCTAGCCTATCGGTCCAATGACTTATTTTCTAAAGGATGCGGTTTTCTTCTACTTTAAGCCGATCCAGATACTCCTAGTCTCAATTGGGCATACTAAGCAGGAATTGGAGATGATCTTCTGTTGCACGCACCTTGGCATCAGCTGAGCCAAAGTTCTAGCAATGGACCTTCTGCATCACGTGATCGGTGAGACCAGAGTATGCATTTTGGTAAGCCGACTGATGATCTCGGGAGAAGGCCTAGAGAAGGCAATCGGCTAGCTCCTCGGGAAGCCGATTGGTTATGAACTGGAGGCAGGCTCATGCTACCTTGATGTCTTAGAAAAAGAAGTCGATCGGGCATCTGAGATGGTTCAGTAGGACCGATAAGTCGCTTTGGATGGGGTCTCAAGAGAAGAAGGCTTTATCTGACCACTAGGATTCCTAAAAAAGAGTAAAGATGAGCCGATGAGTTCGCAAAACCCATGGATAGCAAAGATAAGGTCACCCGAGGGAATCGATAGGCGAATAATGAACTTATGCCCATTAGGGAGTCTTCAGAGCTATTGTCCTCATTGAAAAAAAAGTTGGGCAGCTGCTCATTTTGAGGCCGATGCGGGTCATGATAACCATCAGCACTGATTGGCTGAGTTGGGACGTCTGGGTTCTTGGAATGTGAAGGGCTTAGTGAGTTGGAGTTTGGTTCGATATGAACCTGGAATCCAAGAATGAGAATGAAATGTGCAAGAATTCGAAGAAGCTAAAAGAAAAAAGTTGTGCAAACAGAACAAACAAGCCGTGAAGAGACATACTGAGTCATGATCACCGGGCGCAGCGTGCTGAGGAGAACTTAGCTTTAGCTTCTTGTTCGGCGGCGAACTTGGATCATTGGAAGCCATTGCAGAAGAAAAACTAGAGGAATAGCTGGTGTATGATGAAGATGGAAGAGCTTGAAGAAGAAGACATGTCGGGCAGGCTTTTATACCCTCTGCATAGTGATCTGGTGATTGAGTTCTTAGAGGAAAGATTTCAAAACGTGACGTTTCGCATTCTGTCGAAAATATGATCCCGGGTTACCTCTCGAGTAGTTTTATGATGATTGAGTAAAGGAGGGGTCAACAGACCAGTCAACGGTCAACATTCTTCAGACAACCAGTGGTCGGGAACCTGCAGGCTCCCCGAGTTCAGCACTCGGGAAGCCTTCCCGACCATAGGCACTCGGATGGTCGCCATCAAGAGCCAGGCCGTCATTAAGCTCCACGTTGTACAGTTATTACTGTTGTTATCTCTTGGAGTTACTGTCCACGAACTGACCGTTTATCCTCATAATTGGTCATTAAGGGGGCATATTAACTATAATTTGTAACCCCCAATTCCTCTCATATAAAGAGATCGGAGGGGGCTGTAAGAGGCGCGTTGGTCAAGTCGTATTCTAGATGATTTGATAGGCTTAAGGCGATTCACGCCCAAAAGCTCATTTCAACACACACAGTATTAGAGTTATTATCCCTCGAGAGGCCTGAACCTGTGTAAAAACTCCCCTCTGTCTCTTAGTTAGAGATAACCATTAAGATTCGTCCACAGTACTCCCCATCGTCTAACCAAATTCGTACTGCGGGTACCCCCGTGGTATACTGTCGTTTCGAAAACAACGACACATTTCGAACTCGGGGGGCATGTGTTGACACCAGAAAATGGACCGGTGTAACATCGGCGTGACAAACCAAGCGGCTGGGCGTGACATGGACTGATGCTTTGTGATGTTTATCTTTTAGTTAGCGAATAATTAGTCAGTTAAGTCAGTTAGGATTATGTGTAAATCGTAGATAGCGTGTCTTCCTGGCTATAAATAGATAGACCCGTGGATATTGTAAAGGAGTTCACGCAACCAATCAATCAACCCTTCAACGCATCGCTAACTTTAGGTATGTAGCATTAGTGCAATTCTCCACCGGGATCAGGCTGCATCAGTTGAGTTCGATCTCTGATCACGATGGGGATAGCCTATTTGGTAGACCGATCGATCTGTTCATGGCTTTCTCGGTTGAGTCCGATACTGTGATTAGATTAAGTAGGTCTGCTAGTTATCGGTTAACACATTGATTCGCTTTCTCATAATGTGCTCTATTGCTTGAATTCGTGCATTTAACAATCACGTCGACTCAATAGGTTGTTTCAGATTAGATCATATGCCGATCATCAATATGGTGCTGCATCGGTTAAGTCAGATCCATGGTGTTGATGGAGATGTATACGAATTGGTTTGATCTAATCTACTGATCTAGTGTTTGTCGGAGTTTTAGCCGATGGATTGTTTGCCATTCTATTGATCGGTTTGATTCTTCTTGTAATGGTTCTAATATGATATCTTTGCGCTGCATCGGTTTGGTTTGAACTGTAGATATTGACGTGTCAGAATGCTAGAGTTAGAGCCGATTGTCAGAACTTGTTATTTTCTAGATGTTTTTCACGATACATTGTAGTCTCTCATGTATGCTATCGGAACCGATGCCGATAGGCCATCATCGATAGCGTGTTAGGACATCTTATGTTTGTTTCCTTATCAATTGCAGGGTCAAATTGACTGGCACGCTCTGTACACCTCCAGGTTATTTAAGACCTGTACTAGAGCTAAGCAGACTCTCCCAGGCCTTTGAGTGTGAATGTGCAACAATCCCGGTGCAATTTTTGCGTCAATAGAACTGACCAAGCTGATCAGCTCCTCTATAACTCTCTGAACGCGAAAGCACTCCTTGCTAACTTCTCTCAGTGGACGAAAACAAACACAAGGGTTACGGCACTACACAAATGTGTCTTTTTCATTTGTTTTTCATTTCACCACCGAACACAACGATTACACTGCTTTATATAGCACACAAGACTAGCACACATTGAGCCACGCTAGGCCGCATGATTCCGCCATAACCACTAATCACCTCCACTAATCACTTTCTAGACTTCCTATATGCAAGGCACGTCTCATGCACGTAGTATCACCAGCTCATCCACTAGCTAATCTCCTCCCTACATGCAATGTACATTCCCTATGCACTAAGAGCATCTCCAAGAGAGCTTCTATCTAGGTTCCTAAATTTAAAATTTAGGATTTTAAAGAAAAACTAGGCTCCAATAAAACCTCTAAATAAATCCCTATCCTAAACCATTTCCTAAATCTCTTCCTATCTATCCTAGAAATAGGATTAAACTTCTAGTTCCATATTTTCGCTGGCGCCATTCTCTCCACACGTGCGCTTTTTTCACTCCTACCACCGGATCCAGCACCCCACCGTCCCAATGCACCACATGCACCCCTCCATCCGTAGCGCGTCGCCTGCACCCCACCATCGCCAGCGCGCCACCCGTATCCCACCGTCCCAAATCGACAAGTGGCCCGTGGGAAACTAATCAATGATTTCTGGGCTTCCGGTGCGGCCGACCGGTGGAAAACCCCCCATGGGTCAAAAGCGGAGGTGGAGTCATCGGAGGAGTGCGTTATTTCTTCCTCCGCCTGTCTTAGATAGCTTTTTTGTTCTGTCGTTCTTGATCCTCGTGAGGAAGGCCAATAATTGGTACTCTTGGATCGGCTTCGGTGGGGTCCCCATGGCATTGCGAGAACTCAAGGTTTGTATCTGCCTTAACATCTGATAATTCAACAAAGAATTGTATGTCTAATCCATCTAAAGTGTCTTCTTTTCTCCCCATTGGTTTGCTCGGGAAAGGGCATCAAGAGAGAAGTCTGGCTTGGCTCCTCTTCCCGTGGAAGAGCCATCTGCGGCCAATGTATGCTATCTTATCTTTCACTTAAGAACCTTTGAATCGATCTATCCAATAATTAGTGTAGAAGCCAGAAGGTAGTTCCTGGCTAAAATATTCATTTCTTCTACTCTGTGCTTTGAAGATGTCGGATGACGAGGATGAGGATAAGATGGGTGATGGTGATGGTGATACTGAGAGCGAGAAGTCGAGTCAACCAGTTGACAACCTTCTGGCAAGCCTAGCGCATCTCGATGCAGGCTTAGATCTGGTAGGACTTCTAAAATCTGTATGTTGGTTTACTACCTATGATTTTTGTAAGATACAAGGAATTTACTACATGTGCTTCAATTCATTTTGTTGTGTCAAGCTAAGAAATTTTGTTTACACTTGTAGACCATAGGAAGGAGAAGTCGCTTGGGTTACTCACTCAGAATTTCGTGAAGATCTTCCTCACCATGGAGGTAAGTAGTTCTTGGTGTTCCTATTCCCGTTGAACAGTTTTGAAGGTCTTGGGTTGAGTTAATTGATATGAAACCGATACTTGGTGTTTGATGGGTGCAAGCTCTAGTGCCGGCGCACTCACAGAGTTGTAGCAGGCGAGCGATTGCATGGGCGCCGGCCAGTTCCTTGGCCGCCGGCCAAGCAGCGTGTGCGCCAGCCTGTTGCCATGGAGAAACGATGGATGGATTGACTGGTTTAAAAATAGGGATTGAAAATAAAATGAAACTATTGTGCATCAAGTTAATTTTTAGGGAATAGCAGAAATAGGATGGTTCCTATATCAGGTTTTAAGGAATAAAATTTAAGACATCTCTTGGAGATGCTCTAAGTTCACTCAAACTACATGCATGAGCTTTATCAGTTCATTCGCTCTCCTCGCCTTGACTGCATGGATTCACTCACATACATATCATGACCACTCTGATAAAAACAAACTAACGCATGCACTCGCTAACATGCTCTTCACACACACTAAACTGAACATAAACATAACAATAACATAAACAAACAAGATTAAGTCTAACAGCTTCATCATGGGTGGATTGCCCCTGCCTCTCTACCTCCGTCGACAGTGGAAGGTATAGCAGAAATTCTCCATCTTTTTTTTCACTTGTCATATGTACTTGTTTAATTTGTATTTTTTATTGCGGTGGCCTAGGCCGAGGCATGATTCATAGTATAACCACTAGAAGCCCCCTCCTTAGGCTCTCGAGATACCTCTAACAGTTGTGTGGATGTTGCAATTGGATTGAGGAGCGCTCAAGGACCATAGGCTCCCTCAGCCCCTTCATCTTCGATGGTGGAGAAGGGCAAGGCCCCTATCATCGACGAGGGGAAAGACCTAGCCATGCATGGAACTGCCCAAAGACTTTGGGGGTGCTCCAAAGGTTGATTCCTTCGAAGCTCCTTAAGCAGTCAAAGGTGGTGACTTCTTTATTCATCATCTCCCTCAAGATATACCGGAGCAACCTGACAGCTTCATTAAGGGCTTGTCCTATACACTAGCAGGCTTATGTCATGGAGGATGCCACAATTCAGGTAATGGCCTCTAATCCAAACATGTTGTATGTTTTCTTTTCTTGGAATGTCATTGTAATTTTCATGTCTTTTATGTACAAACAACAAGTTATCCTCGCCCAAGGGATTACCAACTCCCATTATCGTATGATGGAGTTCGCCCACCAAGAAGAGGTGGACGAGTTCTAGCGGCGAGTTGCAGAGGCAGAGAAGAGGCCAAAGCTACCGAGGCATGGGTTCAGGAGGCTGATGAACAAGCAGAGACTACCAAAGCCCAATTAGCCTCCTCTGAAGAGCTAATGAAGGTGGTGGAAACAAACTTCACGAATTTCAAAGATCTCCTTTGCCAACAGCTTACAGCCAAGGAGGTCATGGAGCTTACCGAGGCATTGAATGCGGCTCTTATTGCTAATGGACTTCTATGATAAAGCTAGCAAAGGAGGCGACGATAGCCTTCGATGGGATGTTGAAGCGTTTGGGGACAATCTGCCCTGTGATCCCCTCTGGCCCTGGTTCCTTCATAGGAAAGCTTCGATGGCTTCAATTAGCTATGAAGGTTGGTGAGGCTTTGGTACTAGTGTTGGGAGACATTGTTGGATGAGTGGCAGTGAGCTTCCCTTTGGCTTCTCCAAGAAGAGACTTGCGATCACCTGAGTACCCTAGCCCAAGCTTCGCCAGACCTAGAGCTAGGAGGAGCTAAGATATTATCTTTGTCTCCAGAGGTGGATGTGACTTGGGTAGGGCTCCACCCACCCTAGAACCAATATTAACTTCTGAACTACTTTCAGGGTGGTTGATTTAGTGGTTGCCTTCTTTAGAGGATAGTGCCAATGGTCCGAGGAAAAGTACATGTTTATCCCAACATGTTATGACGAGGACATGGCAACTAAGCTTAAGCTTAGTTGCACGGCTAAGTTTACTTAAGTAATAATATAAGAGTTTTACTTAGATTCATGCCTCCCATAAAATAATAACCTTACATCCTACTAAGATTGGATATGTGGAAGCAATGTTGCAAGCAGATGTTGGAACTAATTCCATTAGTTTCCACTTAGTTATAAGTAGTTGATAACTCACTTGCATCTATCCTTACTGATCTGTTGGAGCTGGTATTTATAAACATTTTACAGATGGGGTAAGATAGATAAACCCTCTTTTGGAACCGTCTTACTAGAGATTACATGTAAAGTTACATATGAGTTACAGTGCAAATGACCATGTAGATACGACGATAATGATTACATATGCATCATTTCCCTTAGTCAGTTACTTTATGAGAATATTGAGGCTTCTAACATTTAATGTCAGTCTTGTCATTGATTGTAAGTGGCAGCTATGGATAACCATCTAACAAGCCTAGTTGGGACAAGGATTTCTTAGTTGATGTTCTTAACTATTTTCCTTTTATATTATAAGCATCTATCTTGGAGCATCCTCTAGCAGGAACCACCAAAATTAATCTGTCCTCTATATCTCTTTCTTTTCACTACAATAGATTCATATGACTGTATTCCCTATTTTTTAAAAAAAATTATCACGTAGACTACGGACTTTTTTCATGGGCTACCGTCACACCCGTAGCTTTTGTGGCGAGAGGGTTGGCTGATCACATGATCGAGCGAGCACCCTTGCTATTAGTTGTTGCTTTCATTGTTCTAATCACCTCATCAAGTGAACAATATATGTTCAGTTTTGTTCAGCAACGAAGAAGTACACACCATTGTTTTAATATCATATTCATGGCATCTTGAACCTTTTCTCTTGTTTATGGATTAGTTTTACTATGATAATAAGTATATATTTGAATATTACGACAAATGTGAACAGTCAATGGAACAATATATAGATTAGAAAGACACGTGATCTTTCAATAGTAGAGACGTGGTGAATTAACCAAATTAACAAACTTTATATGCCAACTATGCAAGCAACTGGTGCCCACAAAACAAAAGTAAAGCAAATGAAGAAATCTGGGAAATCTGATAACAATATATACATCCATTTTTCTTGAATTAAGCAAAAGTACTTCATTCTATAACATCACAACTTGCAACAATTCAACTCGCCATATTCAAGCATCGAGCAATGATCTCATTCTGTAGGCTCTTGTTGTAGTATTGTTGAGGGATAGGCATGCCACTAGTGTCGTTATAATTATCTCTACATTTCTATTTACTATCCTCAAATGTTCATTTCCAACCCTCACTTAGTCTAGTTGGAACCTCTCTTCTAGAGTTCATGATTACCAGAGTACACATAACGTTACTCGAAATGATGTCTTTCTACTTTTTGTGAGATGATTTCCAACATGACAATCGGTTCTGCTTATAATCCACTTTGGTCGTTGGAAACATTTCAACAAGATTCATTTGTTGCCTTGCATGGCAGTAATTACGTGTATAGTTTCTGTACTTAGATGATTACCATAGTTAGCCATTCCTTGTAATCATGTTTCTATACTTAGATGTTTGCCATAGTTAGTCTTTCCTTGTTTAGACTTGTCATGCAAGTCATCGTGTATTTAGTATAAATAGTAATACAATCTAGCGCTCATCTATGCAGTGTCTTCTAAACATCTCTCTTGTTCGTCTTTCTTCTTGGTATCATAGCTAGCAGAGTTTCGATCCAGCACACGATCATGAGCACTACCACTAACTCTATTGTTAGCTGCTTCTCTAGCCACCGACCGACTCTACGTACTTTCCCCTGGTAGGCAATGTTGACGTGATGATTGTTGCGTCAGATCCCAGAAGTTATGTTGTTAACATAGCTTCTGTCAAGACTCATGTCTCCATCATGCTCGACATCTCTGGCTCTAACTAGTCTTAATGGAGCACTCTCTTCACAGTGTTCATCGGTAAGTACAGTCTGCTCGACATTATTGATAGCACCACTAACCCTAACCTCGATGACACTCATAGACGCTAGGACTTTGTTGTTCATTCATAGCTCTATAACTCGATCTACGAAGAGATCTTCGATATCATTGTCGAACCAGATCAAACAGAGCACGTGACCTAGAAAGTGATCAAATAACTCTTCCGCAACAACAAGAAGATTCATGTCATCTTCCTCAAGGCAAAATTTTGAAGCATCGTCCAAGGCGACATGCCTACTACTAACTACTACCACAAGCTCAAGAAAATTGCTAATGCTCTATAGGACATTAGACAACTAGTGTCTGACAAGGTCCTCATTCTCAATACCATCCATGGACTAAATAAATGGTTCTCCACAGCACAATTGTTCATTTACTTGATCTGTTTCCTAATTTTATGTGCACTAGATCCATTCTTCATATGGCCGAAAAGAAGATCACCAACAAGACCTATAAATAATGGATATAGTGCACAAAAAATAGGAAACAGATAAGTAAAGGAAGCAATTATGTAATGGAGAACCATTTGTTCAGTTTGAGGACGAGGGCCTTGCTAGACATCGGTTGTCCAACATCCCATAGAGCATCAGCAATTTTCTTGAGCTTGCAATAGTAGTCAGCAATAGGTATGTTGCCTCGATGATGCTTCAAAATTCTGCATCGAGGAAGACAGTGTGACTCTCCTTATTGTCATGGAAGAGTTCCTCAATCACTTCCCAAGTCTTGTGCGCCGTCTGATTTGGTTCGACGATGATCTCGAAGATCTTTTCGTAGATCAAGCCATATAGAGCCTTGAACAAACAATGAAGTATTGGTATCGGTTAGTGTCATCAAGGTTAGGGTTAGTGCTGTCATCAATGAAGCTAACCGGACCACACTTCTCGACAAACACTATGAAGAGAGTGCTCCATTAAGAGTAGTTGGAGCTCGAGATGTCAAATATGACTGTGACATGAGTCTTAACGGAAGCTACGTTTACAATGGAGCTCATGGGGTCTGGCGCAACAATTGTCAACACTGACTATGGGTCTGCTTCTGCCGAGAAGCCACCAGGTGCTTCTAGGCACACTGTGGAGACTCCCCACCCTAATCGACTGGGCCTACTTCACTAGTGATGCCATTGACTATGTCTCCTTGGCCTACCTCATCGAGCGATCTCTTAGGTTCGGCTGCACCGCCTAATCCATCTCGTGCTTGTCAATGAATCCATCTCCTGATGACTGCTCTCTTTGCCAGCTAATGAGACAACTTCTTGTGCTCTCCCTGTTCATGGTCCTCATCAGATGATAACACGAGCCAAATCAAGCATATTAAACCTAGCTAAACCTCCGTGCCACAACTGATGATATCTCTCGATTTTGTATAATTGTCAATTTCCTTTGCAGGATTCCTGTTGGTGCCACGCCAAGAACAAATAATATGATGCCTTCTCAAAGAATCAAACATGGTCTTTGGTTCCTCGCCCGACAGGTGCTAATATCGTTTCTGGCAAATGGGTCTTCAAGCACGAATTTGATTCTTCTAGCCGTCTTGCTCGCTATAAGGCTAGTTGGGTGGTTCGTGGTTATTACTTCACAATTTTGGGCTGTGACACTACCAATGGTAATGATCATACCCGCGGGTTCATTTCCACCGTTTGATCATAAATTCGAGGTGGCCATCCGTGTTTGCAGAGAAGCCCCTTGGATTAGCCAATATTATTTTTACTGTTGTTTGGTTTCTAATTTATTTTGTTGACCTTCTTAATATAAAATTTAAAAATAAACCTCTTAAAATATTATTTTTTAAGAAATGTACTTTTTTTGACATACCATCAATGAAATTTCAATGATGTTTAGGAATGACAATTTTGCCCGTGGTGATTATCAACCCAACGAGCATTAGTTTGGGTTTACATTTTATCTATGGGTTTGTAGGTTTGGATACTTGGTTAGTTAGGTTGGGCGTGGGTTTTGGTCACTTGCAGTTTTATAGGATTAATATTTTTCTTAAAACTGGGTCTAGCCTAGTAGCAACCCACCAACCTTCGGTGGTAGCAGCCTAGTAATTCGCTATGTATGAAATAATAAACTTGAACATAGTAGTTATGTTGTGATTTGTTTGTTTTATACTATGTTTTATAAGTTATATATATACATCTATTTATTGTGAGAAAAAATTGAGATGTGTAATTATGTTATTGTGTTAACCCCTTAGGTTTACCGTTGGGTTTCGATTACCCGATGTATTTGGACACATATTTAGCATGAAACTCGCAGGTTTCACGAGCACGGGTGTCAAGGTTTTTTTGCCAAACAACCCACTATGGGGGTATCTTTGACAATGATTTGTATGTAGGGGATAACACATGATTTGAGACTTGATGGTCGACATAGAAGTAGAGACATGCGATATAGACATGTTCAGACTGTCAATATGATGAATATCACGCGTCCCATGTCAGGTGAATTTTACTACTGAGAGTTCGATGATCTCAGGGGGTCTCTCGCTCTCCTTATATAATGCGGGGTGCGATGTTATAAGCAAGGGAATCATATCCCTATTTGGTTGCTAATTTTAAGAGATTACAACCAAATACTTTCTTATATTTTTAATATATCTTAACATAACATATCTATACTGATTTGATAGGCTAGGCTTACTCCCAATTATGTTTCACTTAAGCCCATCATAGAGTACTCGTGGTTATATCCCCAACAACGGGTTTGAAGCTATTTAACAGGTTTACTTCACAAATAAGTTTTTATTAAACTCGTGGGTTTTGTACCCATTCGCATCACTAATGACGTTGCATGACCTTGGTGTCATGTCTCGCAGCGTCACTAAAGGGTCTGTTTTTGAAAATATAGTTTTTGAGGGTTTATTTTTAAAATTTTAATAATAATCAATAAAAATAAATAATTTCTTGGCTGAGGCCTCTAGATCCCGGAAGGCCGGAACACACGTGAGAATGTTTGAATTTGATCTAGATTGGTGAATTCCAGCAAAACCCACCCTATTTCAAATCAAGAAAAAAAGGTAAAAAAAGATCTGACGCAAAACCCCTTAAAACCCTACTACTACGGGAAAATAGCAGATATACCCCATACTTGAAGGGCACTTACAGATTTAACCTAGAGTTGATGTACTTTATATATTCACCCCATAGTTATAATGATATCTTGCTAATTTACCCTATTCCTCATTTACAGCAAATTTTAATTTATTTTCTTACTTTTTAGCATGTAGAATCTCTGTTCTGCCCTTCTCTTCAACCTCTCACTCTGGACGCCTACTAGTAGTTCAGCTATAAAAATTGCAATAGAGCAGTGGAGATTAACGCACTAAATTTGTACTTAAATAAAGAGTTTAAGCTAGTTAACAGAATATTTGCCTTGCTCTGTCATGCTTGACGAAGTGCTCCTAGCTAGAACCCGGTGGCGATCATCATGTCCTGGCGTCGTCCCAGCCACCGCCGGACTTGCCAAAGTTCATGGAGTTGTGGCGCTCAAGGCGGTTGCGCTTGGCCTCAAGGCGCTTCAGGCTCTGCATCTCGCATCGACGCCATCGCTCCTCCTTGGTCTCGGTGGGAAGCGAGCTGGTGCGTATCAGCGGCGCCGGCGAGGGCGCCGTGATGGTGATGTCGTCACTGCCAGGCAGCAAGCAAATGGACGCGATGGAGGACGATCGCACCAGCCGCGATTTCTTGAACTCCTGCTTCGGGTCGGCACTGAAGCAGGCGGCGGCAGCGCACGGGATCAACGGCGGGGGCAGAGCTCGCCATGGCACGGGGCCGGCAGTGGCGGCGCATAAGTGCCCAGAGTCAGACTGGACACTGGTCTTGTGAGAGGTTGAAGACAAGGGCGGAATAGGTATTCTGCCTACTAAAAAAGTAAGAAATTAAATTAAATTTTGTTGTAAATGAGGAATGGGGCAAATCTGTAAGGGATCATCACAAGGGTAAATCTGCAAGTTACATCAACTTTGGAGTAGAGTCAGGTTGATTTCTTGTTCGAAGTTCAAGCTTCATCTACTCATTTGAAAAATAAGGAAGAAGAATGTGGATGTCTTCAGATTCAACTAGAATTCATGATACTCTGCAAACACTGGATGACACATGTGTCATCGGTGAAATCATGATGTCTTGCTTCGCTCGCATCTTATCTGAATCGAGCACAAACACCACCTAAATGCTCTTCAGACTGCAGAGCATTGCAAGACAGATCTTGAAGAATATTGTAATATCATATAAGAGGCCTATATTTATTAATTAAGATTATTTTCAAAGAAAAAAAATGACACATTCAAGAATTCATAATACATCTATTAAACAGCATAGTATATAAGGGTAATATTGTCCATTTACCATCCATCCCTCTATTTCAGGATTTTTGGAGCAGCTCAGCCTAATCAAACACTTTCAGACTTACTCCAAATCATCTAGTATCTATCACAAATGGATCATAAGCTTCAATCTAGAATGAGTATATATGCCATTTTCCCTACTACACTCGCGCCCCCGCCCATGGCTTGATTCCTTGCACCTCGCCGCCGCCGGAGGCGGTCAAACGATGCTATCCCTCCCCCCGCACCACCACGTCCTCCTCCTCTACGCTCGCCGGTGTTCTCCCCCTCTCCATTTCCCTCGCTGCCGCCCTCTCCACTCTCCCGACCACCACTGCGGGCGACGCCGCCGGGGACGGCGCCACTCACGTATCCCACCGCCTCCGCCTCCTCCGCTCCCTCCAGGCGGTCCAGGCTGATCGCCTGCTCTCCCATCCTCTCCCGTCCTCCGCGCACGTCTGCATTGCTGCCCACCTCCTCGCCCGGGACTGCTTCTTCGGCCACTCCAGCCGCCTCCTCTCCCGGCTCGTCGCCCCAAGCCACCGCCCCCACCTCGCCGCCTCGCTCGTCGACCTTCTCCACCCCGCGGCCGTCGCCCTCGGGCCCCACCGCAGCGCGCTCCCTTCCGTCCTCGACACGCTCCTCTCCGTCCTCACCGACCGTAGCCTTCTCAACGACGCCGTCTGCGCCGTTGCCCGCGTCCGCGAGCTGCGGATGCCGCCCAACACCCGCACCTGCAACCACATCCTCCTCCGTCTTGCCCGGGACCGCAGTGGCCGGCTTGTCCGGCTGCTCTTTGAGCAGCTGCCCGCGCCCAACGTGTTCACGTTCAACATCGTGATCGATTTCCTCTGCAAGGAGGGGGAGCTCGCTGAGGCAAGGTCGGTGTTCTTGAGGATGAAGGAGATGGGCTGCTTGCCAGATGTTGTGACTTACAATTCATTCATTGATGGGCATGGGAAATGCGGGGAGCTGCAGGATGTGGAGCAGCTTGTGGAGGAGATGAGGAGGTCTGGGTGCGCAGCCGACGTTGTGACATACAATGCATTGATCAATTGCTTTTGCAAATTTGGGTGGATGGAGAGAGCGTACAGCTACTTTGGTGATATGAAGAGTAAGGGAGTTATGGCAAATGTAGTAACATTTAGCACTTTTGTTGATGCATTCTGCAAGGAAGGTTTGGTACAAGAGGCAATGAAGCTGTTTGCGCAGATGAGAGTGAGGGGGATGACACCGAATGAGTTCACATATACGTGTTTAATTGATGGGACATGCAAAGCAGGGAGGCTCGATGATGCTATTGTGTTGCTAGATGAAATGGTACACCAAGGGGTGCCCTTGAATGTGGTAACATACACTGTTGTAGTTGATGGCTTATGTAAAGAGGGGAAGGTTGTGGAAGCAGATGATGTTTTGAGGCTGATGGTACAGGCTGGTGTCAGAGCCAATGAGTTGCTGTACACTGCCCTAATTCATGGGCACTTCATGAACAAGAACAGTGAGAGAGCACTTGGTCTGCTAAATGAGATGAAGAATAAAGGATTGGAAATTGATGTTGCACTCTATGGTGCCCTCATTCGAGGGCTTTGTGATGTGCAAAAGTTGGATGAGGCTATGAGTTTGTTAAATAAAATGAATGAGTCTGGTCTGAAACCCAATTATATCATATATACAACAATAATGGATGCTTGCTTTAAAGCAGGAAAAGTGTCAGAGGCAATTGCCCTGCTGCACAAGATGATGGATTCTGGGTTCCAGCCTAATGTTATAACCTATTGTGCATTGGTTGATGGTTTGTGTAAAGCAGGACTGGTTGATGAGGCAACTTCCCATTTCAACAAATTGAGAGACTTAGGACTGGATCCTAATATACAGGCTTACACTGCTATAGTTGATGGTCTATGCAAGAATGGTTGTTTGAACAAGGCTTTGCATTTGTTTAATGAAATGATTGACAAAGGTATGTCACTGGACAAAGTTGTGTACACAGCTCTTATAGATGGGTACCTGAAGCAGGGAAACCTCCAGGATGCATTTGCCCTCAAGGCCAAGATGATTGGCAATGGTTTGCAAGTTGATCTCTTTTGCTACACTTGTTTTATATCTGGTTTCTGTAATCTAAATATGATGCGAGAAGCTAAAGAAGTTTTGTCACGTGCAGCAACCAAGTTGACACGTGCATGATAGTTTATGGAACACATGGCCGAATTGGCCCCTAGCCTTGTCGGCGCGGTAGCCTCCACGCCGGCAAGGTAGGGCTCCAACCTGGCCTAATCTAATCTAATTCTTTCTTGACTAATTTTTCTCTTCTTTATTTCTTTGGCCTAGGGTCATATTTATAATACAAATAACCTCCTAGCTACTCTTAAGGAAATATGACTCCTAACCCTAAACCTAATACAACTCCTAAACCTAATCTGCTACGGTACCCAGCGGTACTGTTTATGTGGCTGGCTAGGCTAGGCCCAAAATCCTAGCCCATGACATATACGCCCCTCTTTTTGAGCAGCTCGTCCTCGAGCTGCCGAACGACATTAAACCTAACTCTACCTAACTCGACACCTAACACGAATACGACTCAAGCCTTTTACATCTCGGCTTGAGGCGGACCCCATCCCATCCCTCGTAGAGACAGGACTACTCCAAACCATGGCCCGACTCGCCTGTACCTGACATCTCCCCCGCCGTCGAAAGGTAGCTCGTCCTCAAGCTGGACAGCGTGGTATCGTCGCATGAACTCGTCGCGGGGGACCCATGATGTGGGCGGCACACCTTGATCTACTCGGCCTTGCCATATCTGGTTCAGCGCGCAATCTTCCTAGACTTTCTCAAAATTAGAGGCTTGCAACGCCTGTACCTTTTCTGTCGGATCGCCTAGCACCTTGACGCCGTCATCTGATGCATAAGATGGTGACGCCATGGACAGGGATGAACCCAAGCAATCTGAAAATTGTGGCAGCAGCTTCGGTGAATCGGCAACAGGTGAGGCAGAATCATTGGCATGGCTGGACAGGGGCGGG
>KE372881.1:240555-262913 GCA_000418225.1 Zizania latifolia | reverse complement strand
CAGGAATCTGCACTCTCCAGAACTCCAGATGAAATGTTCCAGCATATATGTTTTTTTGTGAGTACTGTATACGAGTCCACAACTGTTTGCAATTGTGTTTTTCACATTCTGGTAGCATACATTGACAAAATCCAAGCCTCCAAGGGAACAAAGTGAAATGATGTGCCATTAATAACTGAACAAACATGATCACCAACTGTTGTTGGACAAAAGCTAACTGCATTTGTTACAAGAGAGAAGCATATGACCTCTACCAGTCAGCACTAACTTACATCTTCACAAGGTATGGAAGTTGTCTTGGCATTATTATCAATCATCCTCATTGTCGTCATCGAACTCCTCTTCCTCACTCAGCTCTTCCATAGGCTCATCCTCTTCATTAACAATAAAACCTCCAAGTGTTTCATCTTCTTCGTCTTCCTCATCCTCTTCATCCCCAGCATTCTTATCTCCCCCTTTATCACCCGATTTTTCTTTTCGAGGTTTCTTTGCTTCTTTAGATCTTGTTACATACTTTGATCTCTTCACACTAGGACCTCTTGACAGGGAGTCTTTTTCATCCCCACTCTCACCTGTCCAGTCCTCATCTTCATGCTGCCCCTCATCCTTCTTGATCATACCTTTACCCTTTAATCTACCACCCTTTTTACTAACCACATCATCTTCGTCGTCGGAGCTTCTCCTTGCTTCCTCCAGAAACCAATTCCAATCCTTCGGGGGACGAATCCTTCCCTTTGGGTAGCTATCAAATTCATGGCCCATTGATAAGAACCCAAATTCTGCGGCCAAAAAACTATACTTTATGGATCGATGGAATGGAAGGAAAGTAGTTTTAATGCTGCGCAAAACACCAAACATAATTGTTTCCACATCCTTAGATTTCTGAGGAATCAATGGCCTATTTCAATATCAAGGCTGGATTTTATAGCTAACAAGAAGGAATGACAACATTTGTAATCTGAACTCCGCAGCGGTCTTTGGAATTTTCAAAGAAACCAAAATAGGTCCTAAGAGCAATTTTAAGAGAGCTTCTATAATTAGATCCCTATATTCTTGTATAGGAACCATCTTAATTTTAAAACTTTCTAAAAATCAATCAATCCACAACAGTATATTTATAATATCGATTTCTATATTTTAAAGGAGATTAAAAAGAGAATTCCTATTTTTTAGAGAAAGAGAGGTGATTTATGGATCACTTAAAATATAAGATCATTTAAAAATTCTGTTGCAGCATGATTTTGTTTCAAAATAACTAAATTTAATTTTAGGAAACTGAATAGTAATACTATTCGAGATGGTCTAACCTATAGCAAAGACAACCATTTTGTACTTAGCGTCAACCAAAACAAGCTAACTACACAAGGCAAGATGAAAAGCTAATGCAATGAAACTAATCGCTCCAATGTAACAAGAATCGAGTTCATTATCAACTCATTTCTACAGCATTGTTTCAGAACGAAATTTAACCTCGCATTGGCCGAGATTGTGTATTTTTGGGGGATTTTCCCTCAAAAAGGAATAACAAAACAAAGGCCAAAGTTCACCTCGAACGGGGTCGATGCTTGCAAGATCAGATTTCAAGTCCTCCGCTTCAGCATCCAGCTCCCCACCGCTCGCCGCATCAGCCGGGACCGCCTCCTCGTCGGCGGCGACCTCCATGGCCTCCTCCACGGCTCGCCTCTCCTTCTCCTTCTCCTTCCGCTCCCTCGTGCGCCTCTCCCGCCTCGCCACCGCGTCCAGAACCTCCGGCTCCGGCTCCGCCACCCCACCCTTGCTCCTTCGCACCTCCCAGAACGACGGCGCCCTCAGCGACAGCGCGAGCCCGTCCCCGTCCCGGAGCTCCCCCGCCTCGCCGCGTCGGTACACTCTGCTCCCGCCCGCCGAGCGGACGACCACAGGGTTCCTTCCGACGATCTCGAAGGCGACCCTGGGCGGCTCCCCCTCCCCGCCGCCACCGAGGAAGCGGAGGGACACGTGGCGGCGCGAGACGGTGCGGTCAGCTGCGGTGGCGGTGCTGCCGAGGTCGCCGCGGCCGAGCACCGCTTCAGGTGAGTCGCCGGAGAGGGACACCGGCGCCCTGCTCCCGCCGCCTTCTACTTCGAGCTCCAGCTCCTCCATGGCGCCCGCCGGGCGGCCGGCCGGAGTCGGCGGGGAGGAGAGGCCTTGGTAAGCAGCGGTGCAGAGAGGTGTGGGCCGGATCTTGTGCCTCGAGGCCCGACTCTAACGTAGGCAGTCACACTCACACGGTGTTGGATACTGTAGTCAATCATGGATAGTCCCGGGCGTGTGAATCTGCGTTTATAGCCTTACGGCTTTGGGTATGCTTATAGATTTTTTGCGAAACATTTCAAACTCAAACATCGAGAACCCCTGACCACAAACCGCTAGCCGATAGCTGATAGCCGATAGCCGAGAACGGCTAGTTGAGGACCCTGACTATAGACCGTTGACAGAGGATCTCTGACTAAGGATACTTGACCGAGGACTCCTAGTTAGAGATCCGCTAACCGAGGACGTTTGATCGAGGACTCCTGATCGAAGATCCGCTGATCGAGAACCTCTGATCGAGCACTTCTGATTAGGGATCCGCTGACCGAGGACCCTTAACCACAGACCATTAACCGAGGACTCCTGAGGATACTTCTAACCCTCTTACTAGGATAGTTTCCATAGCATTAAATATAGTGTCATGTAAGTATTTTGCATAGGTAACAGAAGAGTTAATGAGAAAAGAGATAGAAATGATTTCTTCATCTAAAAAATAAGTCGACGCACATACCAACGCGTCAAGAAACTACTCCTACGTCATTAGGACTCTGAAGTAGTTTCTATAGCATTAAATATAGTGCCATATAGGCATTTTTTTATGGTGCATGTATAAAATTTTAATTTTTTTCTCTACATAGAATCTACTATAAAAACTATACATTAAAATGGTTGAGTCTAAAACACATTCTCTTCCTTTATATTAGAAACTATCTATAATTTCTATAGGTTGGAAATACCCTGATCACAAACCGCTGACCAAGGACTCCTGACCAATGACCATACTGTACACCGTTTAACAATGCAGGTGCTGCTAGCAAATGTATGCAGATTTGTAACTCTTCAACTGTTTTATCCTTGCATAAATGCTTTTTGGCCATTTGTGGTGATGCTTTTTCTCTTAGAGCTACCTGTGGAAATGTGCTGTTTATTTTCAAATGCCAGTGTTTTATCTTATTGAAACTTGACGCCATTAAAGATGTAGCAGCGGCCTGAAATCAGGGTTGCTACCTCCTGTAAATGATCTCCAACTGATCCTCTAGAAATTCTTAAGTATGTTAGGATCTAGGTTGTTAGAAAATATGTAATAGTTGTGATGTTATTTGCATGACACTAAAAGCATATTTGCTATGTTATGAATCTATTTTTTGTGTAAATCTTAATCTATCTCAATTTTCGGTTTGTTTTGAATAAATTTATAGTCTTTTTGTTATCATTGCATCGTTATCACGGGGCAATGTACTAGTAACAGAGAAGGCACGAGCTTGCCTTTTATTGAATGCACGTTTTACTATTACATTTAGGTCATTCGGGCCCACATGTCATAGACTAACGTTCTTACTAATCCATGCTTCAAGTTTTAAACATTTGCTAGGAGGTCTCTGGCACACCTAAAAGCTGGGCTGACACGCCGGGTCCATGACGCTTTTCGTGATGACTGGCTCATCGCGTATGTAGTCCTCTATGTACATACTACGTACTTTATCAATGTATTTCGATAATTATAGTACTTATTATTATTGTTGAACATATATTATATATTTAGTGGACTTTTACTTGATATTTATAATTATGAATTGTGTGCCATGTTTTTTAAATTTTACATACTATTGGTATTGGAGTTCTTAATTTAGATTATTTTCAAATATAAATTTAAGACATAATCAAGAATTAATCGTACATCAATTAAACAACAAAATACACAAGGGTAATATTATTTCTCTACCCTCCACTCCTCTATTATAGGATTTTTAAAGCATATCAGCTAAGCCAAATACTTTCGGACCACCTCTAGATCCCGGATCCAGATCACTTGACGCCGCAGCCCTTAACTTCTCTCTGTAGTCAGCGAATCTGCATCGTTGGCTGCAATCCGATGGCTTCCGTTGATCTGCTCCTCCCATAAATTTTCTCAAAATATCGCATTCGCATCGACTCGATTCCTCCTCCTCCACGCCACGAAACCAAACCCCTAGCCTCCGTTGATCTCCGTCGCCGGCTAGCCGCATGGCAGCGCCCAAGCCCATCTGGGTGCGCCAGGCCGAGGAGGCCAAGCTCAAGTCTAAGGCCAAGACTGTCGTCGATGCCAAGGCCACCTCCTCAGCCGACTAGGACGATGACCCTCACCGGCCCTCCTCCTCAGCCGAAGCATCCCATGATGCTGACTCCGACGACGATCGCCCCAATGCCCCTCCCGGACCAGTCAACCCCTCCAAGTCCTCCGCCGCTGGCCTCGGCATTGCCAACGGTTCCGCTGGCGCCCCCGCTACCTGCTGCTGTTAATTATTTTGGTTCAGAATATTTTGGTTCAGGGTATGCTGCTGTTAATTATCAGGAACTAGGATCTCGGTATGCTGCTGCTCATCTTCCAGCCAGAAACCAACCTATGTTGCTTAATTGCAAGGGAAAGACGTGGCAAATCAATATGTTGGTGAGTAGAAACCGTGCGAGGTGGTTTCTCGGCACAGGTTGTCACAGATTTGTGCGTGGCAACCGCCTGCGCGTTGGAGACGTGTGTCTGTTCAAACTGAAGAAGCAGAGGAAGCTTAGTTCATATCATTTTCAGGGATAGCTTGCAGTAGAACAGAATGATATGCCCCCTGTTGCCTGATGCTGCAACTTTGGATGCTTTTGCTTGTTTTGTAATCTGAAGTCTGAAAGGTGGATGAAACCTTTTATGTTGCAGCAAAAAGTGATGGATGTTTGTGTATTGTATGGATATTGTGTATTGTATATGAAGCAGCAAAACTAGAGAAATTGTATGGATATTGTATTTGTGTTATAAAAAAGGCATTGCTGATTGTATGGATATTGTGTTTGTGTTATAAACAAGAAATTGTATGGAATGTTATGGTTTCAGGTATTGCTGATTTTGAAACTCCAGAGTGTACATAAAATGTTAAGCATTCATATGAGCTGCGCAAGATATAAATAGGTTGTGAACTTTACACTTGAACTATAAAACCAAAAGCTATTCACCATAAACAACTCCTATCACTAGAAATCAGCATTGAGATCAACAAACCAAAAGTTATTCTCTAGAAATAACCCCTATCACTAGAAATCAGTATTAAGATCTGCAAACCAAAAGCTATTATCTAAAAAAACCCTATCACTAAAAATCAACATTAAAATCACCATTGCCTGCTCTCTGCAAAATAAAAGAACAATAATTAAATTCTTTCTACATATCAGGACAGCCATGTTCATCACTTTGAAATATTACCATCAATAATTGAGAGAAGTTATTAATGGCCGAGTATGATCCAAACATTCCTTCATTGGGACAAGGAATGCTAGGAGAATTATCCTGTACTGCTGCACAATCATTGAATGTTGCTATTGTATTTTCTTGTTCCTTTCGATAAAAGAGAAACAAATAATTACATACAATTGATCATTTTTCCAATAAAAGAGAATAGTTTTGTGCGGATACATACCACTGATATGTTTTCCTTCTTCTTGCTGTCTTTCTTTGTAAACTTGCGCTTCTTATCAAGCCAGGTTCTTTTGCGCCTCAAGGTTTTTTGTTTGCACCTCTTTTTTCTTCAGGCATGCTGCAGTAACCAAATCATTTGGGGGAGTAATATTTGTGGAAACTGTGATTAGAACTGTACGATTTGGACAACCATTGATTTCTTCTTCAACTTGCTTGCTAAGGATGTCAAGTGTATTGTTGACTAACAAGGTGCTCTCTAGTTGGCTGGTAGCTCTATGTGCTAAATTGAGAAATTTGCGAGTCATATGTTTGTAGCGAAGCATATCATCGAATCTCGGATTCTCTATTATGTCTCGGCTTTGGTTGCCTTGTATTGTTCCACTACGTGCTTCGCGTGTCCATCGCTTCAATATATATTGTGTCGGTAGTGATTTGATATTCATCAAATCAAGAACTTTTAGAGCATAGCCACATAATATTCCAATTCTATTAAACTGCCCACAACTACATATACCAGTTTGTTCTAAAGGATCACCAATAACTTTATACTCCTTCTCAAAGGTAAAATTATCATCAAGACTAGATATTGTTACAAGATATTCATTGTTGCCTTCTAATGCCATGGTGCATGCTGCTATGGACATTTCATATTCACCTTGAAAAGCTTCAAATATAATTAGCGTGTACAACTTGCTAGCTTGGATTAGTATAGGTGTCCTCGTTTTGATTCTGGTAATTTTTTTCTTGATTCAAATTCAGAATTCAGCTCATTGTTTCTTTTATCTTTCACCACCCTTTCAAAATGCTTAAGAAATCGAATGATATCAAAATCAGATTTGAAATATCTCTTCAGGTTGCTATTCAGACTCTCACTCAATTGTGTGCTTCTCATCCCTAATATAAACACATCCTTCATATAACATTCAGCCCATTTTTCTTTTAACTTATATATACTATCTAACCAAGTTTGTTTGCTAGTCTTTGTCCTCATCATGTTAAATGCATGTTCAAATGTTGCCTCATCTTCATACTCATACATACATGCACTAAAATCGGAGAGAATACTTGGTTTTTTCTTGTTGTTTTCAGCAACATTTTTGGGACAAGCACATGATTCTTCATTGTTGGGTTTAGCTAGATGTTTGACTGCATTCTGCATAATGTGAAAAGTGCACAAACCATGCCATGCTTCTAAAAATACCTCCTTAACTGCTTTTTCCATTGCAGAATCTTGATCGGTATAGACAGTTTTAGGTTGCTTTCCATTATGCGCTTTCAGGAAGATCTGAAATAACCACTTAAAGGACTCAAATGTCTCATCATACATGAGAACAGCCCTAAAAACAATTGTTTCCCTAAAATGATTGAACCCGATAAATACCCCAAAATGCCTACTTTTCTTGTTTGTTCCGAAAGTAGTGTCAAAACTAATAACATCACCAAAATATGCATAGTCAGTGAGCATTTTTGCATCAACCCGGAAAATATTTGCTATTTGTTCTTCTCGATTCATCTGCAATGCATATTGGAATGATGGGTTCTCAGTAATTTTATCTTGAAAATACATAAGCATGCTTCCTACTTGACCATATGCCATCTCTCGTTGTAGCTTGCCCCGTAAATAGTTCTTGTGGTCACGAAGAATGTAACTAAGATTAAGTGAGCCACCAACTTGGATGCTAGCCAACTCATGTGCCGCTTTGGGTCGAATTCCTGCATCGTCAGTTATTTCAATTTTAAAACCTTGTAACTCTGAAATTTTCCTTTGAGACACCATCAAGTGCGAGGTTTCTGGCAACTGAAGGGTGTGATTGTGTTCTAAAACCAGATCAGAGACTTTATAATTTCCTTTCTCTTGGTCCATTACAACACCCATACGAACTTAACAATTGGTTCCAGTTTCAGCTCTTGGACACTTTGTTAGATAATCCCTTTTATCTTGCAATCTATGACCCTCATTTGCACAAACATATCTACATGGTCTAACCTTCCCGTCTGACTTTCTTTTATTTGTGTACCTTTTTCTAACCTCAAAGCCTGTTTGACCTCCATAGCTAACCCAAAACATCCAAGCCTCTTCTATGGTATTGAACCGCATGCCAACTTGAGGTAACAAACTAGGTAGCAAACCCTCCCTACTAGAAAAAAATTGATGCGGTGATGAACAAGTAAAATCTATCTCATCTCATAATGAAAAAAGAAAATCGTGATGTTACGTAATTTGAGTCATTAGGATTTAAGTTCTATATGAAGTAAGGAATATTTAAGAAATTCCAATAAACATATAAACATAGTTTTTCATTGGAATTCAATCAATTTTAGTTACGAAACAAGGGAATGCACCTGTTTTTTTTTCATCTCAAATATGCAGATTTTTTTTTCATGCAGGCAAGGCTTCCTTCATGAACCAGAGCCAAAACAAAAGCCTGCAGAGGAGTCAATCGCTGGAGTAATTGCCGGCAGGGGCGAGGGACATCAGGCGCAGCTGAGTTGATGGCGATGTGGCTAGAGGCAACATAGTAGCTAGCTAGGGCATGTAGAGGAGTCACTCGCCGGAGTAATCGCCGATGGGAAGGAGGGGCATAGGCTAGGGTGGATCCGCGCCAAAAACAAAGTTAGTCGACGCCAAAAACAGAGCTCACGCCAGAAAAAAGGTGAAGCAAGCCAGCCAACCAAAAATCTGCTTAGCAGGCCGAAATATAGTTGGGCTGCACGTGGAGAGCTGCAGATCAACAGAAGCCATCGGATTGCAGCCAACGGTGTAGATTCGCTGACTGCAGAGAGATGTTAAGGGCTATGACGTCAGGTGATTTGGATCCCTAGATCCCACGAGATGTAGAAACATATGGATTTAAATCTAGAATTTATAATCTAAAATCTGGAGCTCTACAAAACAGACTTAAGCCTCTCATCTAATCTACAGAAAATAGGCAAAAAAAACAGCAAACAGAACCCTTAATTCTTATCATAAAGCCAGAAACATCTGTATAAACAGTGATCTCTTGGCAATGCACTATGTTCAATTCCATGCATTCTTCTCTCCAAAAATTTCCAACATCCCAAGTGACTTGGCACGTGAGACCCACATTTTCCAAGGAACAGGCTTGGGAAGAGGAAGAACTAGCTCCAGCTCAGCACCAGATTACATTTATTGTTTGTCTGAACTCTGAAGCACTCAGCCAGAAGGCCGTACGTGTACTTGTAATACGAAACTCTGGTCCGGTTAGTGCCCACTTGTACTGATTTTTAAATTTAAAACATTATTAAACATTCTTCCAAAGCCAAGCAATCTATACGGAATTGTTCAGAGTAGAAAATCTGCTGGACCGACTCTGGTTAATTAGGCTTTCTGGTTTTTGGTCTGCTAGGAATTCAGTCTGATTCTTTTTTCTGAGAGAGAAATTGGATATTCACGTAGAATTCAGATTAAATTTTAGCTGAGCTTTGATGATTCTAAATCCAAGATGGCCCAAACAGCTCACCTCATAGAATTTGATTACAATTCTTTATTTCTAGACCCAATTTCTAGAATCTAAACAGGTCCAAAGAGAAACCGAGAATTTCAGCAGGCTCGGGACCATGAAGATGATATATTATAGATGATCCGTACAAACAAATTTAATGCTAAAAGTTTGATTAAGTATTTAAAGTAATTTTTATGATATTTTTATATAGAAAGTTTTTAAAAAATATATATATCATCTATGTGTTCAATGAGTATTTGATACTCATTTACATGTAGGAAATTAATATATTAGAAGATAGACATAGGAAAATATCGCTGCCAGTCTAGATAAAATGGGGAAAAAACCATGCACATCGGAGAGAGCAGCTAAATGTATAGAAATATACTATCCATATTTGTTTGTTCGTATACTCAAATATTTAGTTTATGAGCTAAATTGCCAAAATACCGAGTAGACCCTAGATCCTTACCCTCTTACTGGCTCCCACTCATTTGACATGTCACCATGTCAGTGTCCCCCTCTCATGCCGCCACATGTCACCCTCGGTCCTACCATTGCTGCCATGCTACTGTCTTCATCCGTCGTGTGCCGTTCTCTTGCGTGTTTTACATGTACAAAGAAAAATTAATACTCGTGAATAGATACATATAAATATATGATTTTTTAGTTAGGTATACATATATCATACCATATGTATTTTACATATTATCATCTCTACGCTTATCCCATCGTGATTCGTGTGATAATCTGCATTAAATCTGAACCGAATGGACACTTATGTGGTGTTTGGTTGGCTTAAGGTAACGTAAACGTTAATATAATTAATTACAGTGCTAAGTGATAACAATGCATCGGATTACTAGATTTATTTGGTTGAAAAGTGTAATGTATTCTGTTTATATTACAGTGTTTGGTTGATAAGTGTAATGTATTCTGGTAACACGATCTGATACCGGTCTGGTTATAGTGTAATGGGCTGATTACTGGGTTGTAATCTGATTACGTCGTATCTAATACCAGCTCATTTGAACCAAACAAAATCTAATGTAACCAGTTTCACTGTAAACAGATAACACGTAAAATAGACTCAACCAAACGCCTTCTTAATGTTTCCTTTTAGCATTCTGCCAGAGGAATATAATCCATGTAATTCCAACTTGGAACGTGCGAATTTTTTGGTTAATTCATATGAGAATTGAACTGTTCACCGGGTAATTTTCGTATGAAATTCTACATACCAGAAGGGCATGTAGAGATGAGCACAATAAAGTAGCAGAAGGAAAGTATAGTACATATTCCTCACTGAAACCGCTCATGTTAGGAAGTTTCCTTTGGCTTTCTATTAACTCAGTTTAAAGGTGAAGGCACCATTTGAGCAACCAGAGAAAGCAAAGGGATTGCACTGGTGTGCTTTTCACAACTTAAGGAGTTGAAAGAGATGTCCCCTCAAACAAAAGATTTGAAAAGACATGACATGCTTGCATTTCCATGGATTATAGCATCTGATTGGCCAACAAGCGGAAAAAAGACTGAAAAAGTGAAAATGCACTAGTACTCAAGTGTCACTCGCTAGGTCTTAAAATGAACCTCTTCCTAAAACAGAGGACATTTTAAAGTTTTAAAATTATAAAAGATAATTTTTACCTATAAAATAGACATGATATCCTTGTATTTTATTACTTATTATTTTATCTAACCATTGTTGAGTCTACCCTCACTCACCCCAAATAGAGTATTACGGTCTTTTTTGCCCATCTCCTTAATACACGCATGTAAAATTAAAAGGTATTATATTTTGGGACAGATAGAATATCAACTTTAAAATTTAGATACATGTATTACGGAAATATATAAAAAGATCATAATACTCTTTTTGAGATGGGTGAGCATAGATCCGATAGTAATTGGATAGAGTAATAAATAATGAAATTCAAGGGTAGTACGAGTACTTTAAGATAAAAGTTATATTTTACAAGTACTAATTGCTATATTTAAAATAAATTTTAAATTTAAAAAGTGATATATCTTAGGACGGATATAGTATCTCTTTACTTTTTACTTTAAACCATTATAGTGGCTACACGGAAAGACATTTGGAGATGGCCACTGGCTCTTGCATGTATGTAACCAAGAAAACCAGAAAAGTTAGGTCCCACAAGAAGATCACCGTTTTCCTCGCACATTTCAGCATGTACCTACCACCCAAAGGTAGAGAATGTTTAATAAACATTATTAAACCCTTGGGTGTTTTATAACCCATTTGTTTGGATATTTTTTTGTCAAGTTTGGCATATACATAATTATGTAGTAACCTTTTTGGCACTAGGAACATCCATCTATGAAGATGAGGGAACAATGAAATCTACATGATAAATGTAATTTAGACATTAAACCACCTAACTAGAAAGTGTGACGATAAAGGAAAAACATGACAACATATTAAGCTCTATTCTTAAATATTATGATTTTAAGATATTTTGTCATGAAATGAGAAAGGTGAGAGAAGCTGATAAATCTACGACCTCTTTGGCTTATAGGCATATTATTAGCATAGATAATTGCACATGTTTCAAACTTAACAATGTATTTTTTTCAATAATTTTACATATAAAAACTATCAAAAATGATTTAAAGACGATTATCAATTTTTTTCATTAAAGTCGTTCCATTGAACCCTTAAACTGTTTATCAAATAATCATATATTATATCATTATATTATAGATCAGGGCCTAAAGATGCACACATAAAGTGATAAAAAGAATGGTATTTAGTTGCTCTACCGTCATTACATGAGCAACTTCACGGTTTTCTGTATTTCTCCCGTTAGAAAAAATGCGCACAATGTAAGATATACCAAGCGATAATTAGTAATAAGCGTGTTTAGTTACGTATTATTTCTTCCTTCTTAGAGTATACATACTTTAAATGGTTTAGTACTAAACTGTTGAACTATTGTTCTGATAAAAAAATCGATTCGATTTTTAAACTAACTCCAACGCGCCACCTAGACCCGAGTCACCCGACAAGGTCTCCTTTGTGTATGCTGCTCTTCACGGCCTCTCTACCTGCAGCGTCCTCCATTTGTCTCGTTACACGAGATGAGTACATCAACTTGCCAAATTAACGAGCAATTTGACGGGGTGTTATTTCAGACCAAACATATTCGAAACGGCCAGGCATTTTAAAAAGGGGAAATTGATTACCCGCAACTCAAAATTTTAGGTTTTGATCATATGTGACATAAAATTTTGGTTTTCATTAAATACTATTTAGAACTATGCATATCTTGATTATTTATTATTTTTTAATAAATTCTGTCATATGAAAAGACATTCATGTCCTTGGTTCCTATCCCAAATTTCTAATTTTGCTCGCCTAATCCAAAGCGATATTTAATAATTTGCTACTCTTAAGAAATTATTTTATATTTTTATCACCCAAACCCACGTTCATTGATACAAATGATCCTATAGGTAACTATCAAAAGTGACATCATAATGAGAGTCCTTGAGAATGACAAATGATCAATTTTTTCGATCCAGAATACAAAGTCTAGTGTTTATCCCCTATTTTTTTTAGTTTGCAGTCCATCAGTTGGAATATCTGCTCATGTCCTTGGTTCGTATCCTAAATTTCTAATTTTGCACGTCTAATCCAAAGCAATATTTAATAATTTGCTACTCTTAAGAAATTATTTCATATTTTTATCACCCAAACCCATATTGATACAAATGATCCTATATATAACAATAAAAAATAACATCATAATGAGAGTCCTTAAGAGTGATAAATGATCAATTTTTTTCAATTCAGGATATAAATTCCAGTGTTTATCCCCTATTTTTTTTAGTTTGCAGTCCATCAGTCGGAATATCTGCTCCAGTCCCGATTCTGTTCTTCACTCTATCGGATTAACCTCAAATCATCGCACCACGCCGGAGAAAAGGGAATCAGAGCGTTGGGATGGCCGCCGTCGCCGTCGTCGTCGTCGTCGAGTAGCTGGTGCCCATGAAGGAGAGTGGCAAGCAGGAGAAGGCAACACCGCCATGGAAGCCCAACGTGAGTACGGTGTTCCGATGTCCCACTGGCGCCCTAGCTTCGAGGCAGTAGCCGACTCGCCGAAGGCGCTGTCATCCTCATCGGTCTGCATAAGAAAGAGAGTTTTGGAACAGACGAGGAAGAACAGCAACGCCTGTTCAAGTGTGCAAAATCAATAAAAAAATTAAAAAATCAAAATAGTAAATAATTAAGATACGTGAAGTTTTAGATAGTATTTAATAAAAACTAAAATTTTAGGTGGCAAATGGCGGAATGACAGATTTCAAGTGATAAATAATCAATTTTCCTTAGAAAGCTGATAGAAACAAAGTAATTTCGAAATACTTTCTTAGTCCTAAGAAGATTTTAATTTTAGAACAAAATTCCTTAAAAATCTGGTAGAAGCAAAATAATTTCGAAATACTTTCTTAGCCCTAAGAAGATTTTAATTTTAGAACAAAATTGTGAAGGAATGATATTTCTTAAATTAAAATAATTTAAGAACCGAAATTAGGTAAGAAGATAAAAATAAAAATTTTAGACAAAATTGAACATTTGAACGATTATAAATGATTTTTTGACGGGGTTGTAAAACATGGATTTAAAAATGAAGCTGGAGTAAAAACAAGCCACCGCCCACCAGCAGCCTCGCTGTCGTCTCTCGAAAATCGCAACCGTTTATAAATTACTAACCACTAAATAGCGGATTAAAATTAATTGGAAATTTAATTCGTCTCTCTCCTCTCTCTCTAGTTGCTCCACCACCTCCCTGACTCCCTCCCTCTCCAGTCTCCTCCCCTCTCTTCTCGCTCCGCCGCCCAACCACCACCACCCCCTCCTCCGGCGTCGTTGGCCACCGTGCACGTGTCCCGAGGAGGGATCGGACGGTCGCCTCCCTGCCTTCCGGACTCGCCGCCTCGGCCTCACAGGTCGGTCAAGCCCGCTTGCGGACTCCCTTCCCCCGTCTCTATCGAGCTGGAGATGCTAATGCTTCTTCCATTCTTGGTTCCGTGGGTTCTCCCTCCCCGTCTCTCCTTTCTGCGCGACTGCTCGTTGCGAGATTTTCTGGGCCGTTTTTTATCCGGTTTTATTGTTGGTGATTTTTTTGCATGTTTGCTTGTTCGTTTTTGTTGTTCGTTTTGTTGGTGAATTCGGTAGGTAATTAGGTCTCACGCGAAATGCGGCGCAATTTACGCGTTGCTTTGACATGCGGATTGCGAGATTCGAGATTTTTTTGTTGGCACGAGATAGTCTCCATTTGTTTTGGGCGATTTCTTGTTTTGATTTTTTTTCTCGCGAGATCACCATCTGATTCCCCATTCCGCAGGTCGAATTCGGCCGGACGCGGCAGGGATCCCCTCCAATTCGGGTAAGTTTTTTCGGGAGGCGCCAATGCCGGGCTCCGCCTAGCCGGAATCGGAGGCCGGACGTCAAGAAGCTGCCGGTATGGGCCGTACCGGCGGGCGGCGGCGCGACCGCCTGCGATGGAGCAAGCTCTACACCTTTTCCTGCTTCCGCACCCCCTCCACCGACGAGGTCGCTGGCCCCTCCGCCGTCGGTAGCAACGCCGTCGGCGGGCCAGGGTTCTCGCGCGTCGTCTACTGCAACAACCCTGTCCTGCACCGCCAGAAGCCGCTGAAGTACCCGACGAACTACATCTCCACAACCAAATACAACATCCTCACCTTCCTTCCCAAGGCCATCTTCGAGCAGTTCCGCCGCGTCGCCAACCTCTACTTCCTCCTCACCGCCATCCTCTCGTTCACCCCGGTGTGTCCCTTCTCCGCCGTCAGCATGGTCGCGCCGCTGGCCTTTGTTGTTGGGCTCAGTATGATCAAGGAGGGGGTGGAGGACTGGCGCCGATTCATGCAGGACATGAAAGTGAACAACCGCAAGGTTGCTGTTCACAAGGGCGACGGTGAATTCGAGTATCGTCACTGGGAGGACCTTGGTGTCGGTGATGTGGTCAAGGTCGAGAAGGACCAGTTCTTCCCAGCTGATTTACTGCTGTTGTCCTCGAGCTATGAGGATGGCATTTGCTACGTTGAGACAATGAACCTTGATGGTGAGACAAACCTTAAGGTAAAGAGGTCACTCGAGGTTACGCTGCCATTGGAAGAGGACGAGTCATTTAAGGATTTCCGTGCAGTGATAAGGTGTGAGGACCCAAACCCAAGCTTGTACACCTTCGTTGGTAACCTTGAGTATGAGAGGCAGATATATGCCATTGATCCATTTCAGATACTTCTCAGGGACTCAAAGCTGAGGAATACATCCTTCATCTATGGAGTGGTTATTTTTACTGGGCATGACAGCAAGGTGATGCAGAACTCAACTGAATCGCCGTCCAAAAGGAGCACAATTGAAAAGAAGATGGATTTGATCATATACATTTTGTTCACTGTACTGGTTCTGATATCACTCATCAGTTCGATAGGATTCGCTGTGAGGATGAAGTATGATTTGCCCAACTGGTGGTACTTGCAGCCAAAACAAGCCAATAAACTGGATGATCCAACACGCCCTGCTCTTTCTGGGATATTCCATCTCATTACAGCACTCATTCTTTATGGGTATTTGATTCCAATCTCACTATATGTCTCAATTGAACTTGTGAAGGTATTGCAAGCACATTTCATTAACCAGGACATTCATATGTTTGATGAGGATACAGGCAATACTGCTCAGGCCCGAACATCAAACTTGAATGAAGAGCTTGGCCAGGTTCATACAATTTTGTCAGATAAGACTGGCACTTTGACCTGTAATCAGATGGATTTCTTGAAATGTTCGATCGCTGGGGTTTCATATGGTGTGGGTTCAAGTGAAGTTGAAATTGCTGCGGTAAAGCAGATGGCGTCAGGCGCTGATGACCAAGAAATTCACATACAAGATGTATGGGAGAATAATGAGGATGAAATACAGCTAGTGGAAGGAGTAACCTTCAGTGTTGGAAAGACCCAAAAGTCCTCAATTAAAGGTTTTAGTTTTGAGGATGACCGTCTTATGCAAGGGAATTGGACTAGGGAACCAAATTCTTCTACGATTCTTCTGTTCTTCAGAATACTTGCTCTTTGTCACACTGCAATTCCTGAGGTGAATGAGGCAACTGGTGCTCTTTCCTATGAAGCAGAATCACCTGATGAGGGGGCTTTTCTTGTGGCAGCCAGAGAATTTGGATTTGAATTTTTCAAGAGAACACAATCAAGTGTCTTTATCAGGGAGAAATTCACCTCTTCTAATGGCATAACTGAGAGGTTGCATATCAGTGTTTCTTATTCCATCTGTCCTTAATTGTTCCTATCCACATCTATGCATTTTCTTAATCCTTGATTGGGGTATTTCAGGGAGTTCAAGGTTCTCAATCTATTGGAATTCAACAGCAAAAGAAAACGGATGTCAGTAATTCTGAGGGATGAAGATGGACAAATTCTTCTTCTTTGCAAAGGAGCAGATAGGTATGCTTTTGTACCAGTTTGTGTTTCAATTTTTTTAGGTGAACTTGTGTCAACATGCACGGGTTAGTTGTTTTCAGCTTGATATTCTGGAGCTCAAAATAGTAACTTAAAAAGTGTTGCCAAGAATCAACTTGCACAGTTTACAACTGACTTTTATTGCCTCATGCATGAGTTATTTATGCTTTGGCTTGACTATGTTTTGTTCTTTCTTCCGAACTTTGCAGCACCATATTTGAAAGGTTGGCGAAAAATGGAAGATTGTATGAAGCTGATACGACCAAGCATCTCAATGATTATGGTGAGGCAGGTTTGCGGACTCTGGCTCTATCGTACAGAGTCCTTGAGGAATCAGAATATTCCTCTTGGAATGCTGAGTTTCTTAAAGCAAAGACCTCTATTGGACCTGACAGAGAATTGCAACTCGAGCGAGTCTCAGATTTGATTGAAAGAGACCTGATCCTTGTTGGTGCAACTGCAGTAGAGGACAAACTGCAAAAAGGGGTAAGATAGATTGATTTTTGAGAATGGGTAAGATATGACTGTCATGCCAGCAACATTTTTGACTTGTTCTGTGATACGTCTTGTGTTCTATCAGGTTCCGCAGTGCATAGATCGTTTGGCTCAAGCAGGTCTCAAGATTTGGGTTCTGACAGGTGATAAGATGGAAACCGCAATTAACATTGGGTAAGTACTTGAATGGTGGAGCCTTTTCTGTACCAAAAAAATTATTCTAAATGAATACTGTCTGTAAATCCATATATTGCATTTAACATATGCTTTCTGTCCCTTCGAGGATGAGAGTATGCATATCTGAATGTTATGCCCATTTCTTCGTTGCAGATATGCATGCAGTTTACTGAGGCAAGGCATGAAACGGATATGTTTGTCCATAGTCACGGGTGATCAAGTAGCGCAGGATGCAAAAAAGGTACCTTTGCATGCGCCTTTTCTCTGTTGTACTTTAGTTGGCATTGATCTACACAGTAATTTTCTTTAAGGTGTGCTTTGCTTTCATCTTTAACAACTGATCAGGCTGCAAAGGAGAGTCTCATGTTGCAAATCACCAATGGTTCACAAATGGTCAAGCTAGAGAAGGATCCTGATGCAGCATTTGCTTTAATTATTGATGGAAAAGCTCTTACATTTGCTTTGGAAGATGACATGAAGCATATGTTCCTCAATCTGGCAATAGAGTGTGCTTCTGTCATATGTTGCCGTGTGTCCCCAAAACAGAAAGCACTGGTAACTTCATCTATTATGCATCCATGATCTGGATTCTACATAAGCTAGTGCTGAGTTTGCTTGCCTTCGTTTTGCAGGTGACCCGTCTGGTGAAAGAAGGTATTGGAAAAATTACTTTAGCAATAGGTGATGGTGCAAATGATGTTGGCATGATTCAAGAAGCTGATATTGGAGTTGGTATAAGTGGGGTAGAGGGCATGCAGGTTTGTCATCCAACTTATTGTGGTCCTCTACATAACCTTAGTGTAGTGCTGCTTTGTGATAGCATTAAGGAGATGTGCTACCAATTAGATTTTGACTGACAATGGCTCCTTTTCTTCTTTTTTTGGTCAGGCTGTGATGGCTAGTGATTTTTCTATATCACAATTTCGGTTCCTTGAGCGACTGCTTCTTGTCCATGGGCATTGGTGCTACAAGAGAATTGCCCAAATGGTTCTTTTCAAAGCATTTCCCTTATTTTTTTTACATCCATTCGGATTGTATTTGTGTTAAATTTGCAGTTTAGTGTACTTACTACCGAGTTGTCTTTTATTGACTGCAGATCTGCTACTTCTTCTACAAGAATATTGCTTTTGGACTTACTATATTTTACTTTGAGGCATTTGCTGGATTTTCTGGCCAATCCGTTTACGATGATTCATTCATGCTGCTCTTCAATGTTGTTCTTACATCACTGCCTGTTATCTCTCTTGGAGTATTTGAGCAGGATGTTTCATCCGAAATCTGCCTACAGGTTTGTTATAGAAGACCTGACTTATTTTAATCATTATATTCAATATGGCTTAGGAGAAATCAAATATGATTTGAAAGGAAACTGAGGCATAGTTCTGGAATTTTCCACAAAGCAGGCCAAGTAAGCAGATATTCAAAAGAAAATTTTATCAATCATTTTTTCTTTCGTTTGAGAAAAAAAATCATAGTTTCATTCAACTCAATTCCATTTGTCTCTTACTCTGCATTCAATAAAACGCTGCTGAGGTTAGATGATCTGGTTGAGGTATTCAATCATCCAAATAGAAGGCACAAGTAACTCTGTTGCATCCTTTAATATCTATGACTGCAAAATAGAATGCCCATCTGTAATCAAACAAATCGTGTCTGAAGCTTGGGAACGAGTAGTTTCATTTCTGCCAATTAAATATTTATTCTTGATATTTTCTGAATTCTGATCCTGGGTAGTACCACATAACTCTGGCCAGGACCTTCGCACATTAGGAACTGGTTAGGGCTATCGGGAAATTCATCAATTCTACTACACCTTACATCATCACTGACATGACATAACTTGCATTGTGCAGTTCCCAGCGTTATATCAGCAAGGGCCAAAAAACCTTTTCTTTGATTGGTACCGTATTTTAGGATGGATGGCGAATGGCCTCTATGCATCTCTGGCCATATTCTTTCTCAACATTTGTATATTCTATGATCAAGCAATCCGTTCTGGAGGGCAGACTGCTGACATGGCTGCAGTGGGAACTACTATGTTCACCTGCATCATCTGGGCTGTCAACATGCAGATTGCTCTGACAATGAGCCATTTCACCTGGATTCAACATCTCTTTGTTTGGGGCAGCGTAGTCACTTGGTATCTCTTCATAATCGTCTTTGGCTCGACATTGATGTCCCACAACTATTATCAGATTCTGTTGGAAGTTCTTGGGCCTGCTCCCTTGTACTGGGCAGCAACGCTTTTGGTGACTGCTGCTTGCAACATGCCCTACCTGATTCACATATCCTACCAGAGATCGTGCAATCCGCTTGATCACCATGTGATTCAAGAGATCAAGTACCTGCGGAAAGATGTCCAAGACCAAACAATGTGGAAGAGAGAGCGGTCAAAGGCCCGGCAGAGGACAAAGATTGGTTTCACCGCGAGGGTTGATGCCAAGATTAAGCAGATCAGAGGGAAATTGCATAAAAAGGCTCCATCTCTAACCATTCATACCGTATCATGGGACACCTGAATCATCCGACAGACTTGTCGACAGTAGTTGGCTTCTCTCAGCTATACAGTGAAATTACTCTCTCTCTCTCTCTCTCTCTCTCTCTCTATCTAAATGTTCTGATCATATTGGAAGAATTTGGGTACTATAGGCGGGCCGATTACCATATATAACATAATGTCATATTTTGGATTTTTCTCCGTCTGTGTAAGGAATGTTGGGGGTGTGATGGGGTGGCTTTGCCCCCGAGTTAGAAGTTTCAAAGGCAGCCTTGTAAAAAGCATAGCTCCTTTCAGTTGGAAGAACCTCTCGAGATAGCTGACATATGTATATCTGCAATTTTGCTTCTTGGCACTCCTTTTGCTGTAACTATTCGATGTTGTTATCTGCAGTGATTATTGCAGTAGCTTTATTAATGTTTTTTTCCTAGTGCGTACTGAACTCTCGAGGAGACACTATTCGTGGATGTTAGGACGAGTTTTCCTAAAGCAAACTTTGAGTCAACTTGGACTTGTCCGAGTTTTTCTAACGCAAAGTTTCAGTCAACTTGGACTTGGGGTCCATGGACAACTGGCTGATGTAGTCGTCTTATGTCTCTTAGTCCACAAGTCATAGATTCAACTTTCAGGAGATTAATGGAAGCGTACAAGAAATAACCCAGTCACATCCTACAATTTGGGAAATAAAATATTCTAGGAAAATTGGAGTTTCAAGAAAAGGAATACAACTCAAAAGAAAAGATTGAATAACAATATATCAATAGACTATTACATAAAAATATATATAATTTTAATAAATACTATAAGGTCTTTATAATTTTCTGGAATTTTAGGAGCAATCTAAGTATTTTTAAATAATGGAAAAGCATTTCGGCATCTATTTAAAATAGAAAATCAATTCTTGTCCTCTCTGGGTTCAATTTTCCTTCTACCGGCACTGCTTTCTTTTTCTCGCCCGCCGGCCCAGCACGGCCTGCTGTTCTTTTTCTCGCGGGCCGCGTGCGCATGTAGCTTGAGGCTGATGACGTCTTCTTCTGTAACATGGAGAAATTTGATAATTTACCATATTAAAATGTGCCTACGATATTAAATATTATCTATTATTTATATAGATGAATTGTGAGATGAGAATTTTCTATACAATAAACGTTGAAGTTTGGTTAGTAAATTCTGTAAGTGACATTTATTCAGTAAAATAATAGAACTATATTGAAATTGTTTTGCCAGCTTAACAATTACTCAACAAAATGCGACTATGCGAGTCTACTCACACAACGACCAGAAGAGAGTGACTTTGTACTTATCTACAAATATGTAAATTGTTAAAATACCAAAAAAATATTATACTTCACGTGTCAAAATGGTACTCAACACACATAATGTTTATGAAAGTGTTGAATAATATGTACGTGTGCTTTTCACACACGGTTCATGTCGCTGTTCACTGTTTTACGGTTGGTCTATTACAGTTGTCTTTTATTTGTTAAATAGTTGGTTTTTCGGCGCAATTATACAGAGCTAGATATTACAAATTCTCTATTTTTGTCTAAAAACGCACTTGTATTTCTTAGACAGTTATGTGACACCATAATCTATACCATTACAATTTAGTACTCTCTCCCTCCCAATATATAGTCATTTTTAGACTTTATCAATAGTATTTAAAAAATAGGTAAAAAAACCACTACTACCTTTTGTTAACATTTAGAAATAGGTATGTATGAGGCTCATCGGGTGAAATAAGTAATATTGATATAGCATTATGAGAAGTTTCTTTTGGAAAAATTCACTTTTAGGGTTAGAAGTTATAATACGTGAAACAAAATTTAAATGCTATAAATTGTTGTATATTGGGATGGATGGAGTAGTTCTTATTATTACAGATATTTATTACTAATGTGATGATTTTAGGTTTATTTTTAAATCTAACGTGGAAAAGGCCATCAGTAGAAATGTAGAATCTCACTTTCATCGTCTGAGCACGTATCGTCGCGCACATCCAACGGATGCGATCAGCCTAAGCAGCCCCCCACCAACCGGGATAAAATCTACACGAATTCTAACCTCACCTCCACTAGGGATGAAAGTAATACGGATAGTTTCCATCCGAATCCGAAAAAACGGTTTCGGATCCGGATTTTTTTCGGATACGGATTTTTTTGGATACGGATGCGGATTCAGATTTTTTTTGGATACGGAAATAGATGTGACATTGCTAGTATCCGACGGATACGGATTCAGATTCGGATTATCTGAATAAATCCTATTCGAATTATCCGGATTAAAAGGTCCATTAGACCCATATAGATATTTGATTGCCTAGCCCAAAAATATAATAATTAAGAAAGTTATAATTAACTTTTGTTTTTAATTTAATCTAACAATCTTAGTCTTAGGTCTGCGAGCTGCTAAATTGACCTTCGCAGCAGTCGCCCACCGCCAAACGCCGGTCGTCGCCCCCTATAGCCCTTGTAGCCGCGCGCTCCGGCCAGCCGTCGCCCCC